>QVRM01001916.1:0-582006 GCA_003439945.1 Dermanyssus gallinae
TGTGTTTGTGTTGTGCCGCCGATGTGGTCGTTATTGTTGCTCCCGGGCACCATCGTCGTGGTTCGGTCATCATGATGTCACCATCTTGGACGTGTGCGCTGATTCGCTGCCTGTCTCGATCTAACGATCAAAAATCGCATGTATCTCTCTCCGTCACTCTCGGTCGTCCATTAGTCTATGCCCACGTGTCTGGGCGCGCGTTGTTGCTTGTTGCCGGCATTATGGTTGTCGGATTTGCTGCTGCTGCTGTGTTGTTGTTACCTGTACGCTGCCTGGTGAACCTCAGACCATGACGGCCTCGTTGAGACAACTCGATAGCTGTATTTAACTGCTTGTGGTGTTGCTATCCCAGCCCCTCACGGTGGAGGCAAAACCGTCGAAAACGAGATGAAATGTCCAGGAAAGACGCACACAAGTCATGATTTACCCCCCAAAAAAACGCTTCTCATGTAGTGCTAATAATTATTACTACGAAAACTAGCCCCTATAATTGTTACCCATCTCATTACCGTACGTTACGTTGCGTTGCCACGCGGTGTACAGTAAACAACATTAGTCTCTAACCTTGATCTAGATACACATAGCACAGATGTGTGGACGTATATATTTCTAATAACGAACCGAACTTTATGGCCGCTACCCCCCCCCTACCCACCCTTGGAAGCTGCTGAAAAAACCGCTAGAAAGCCAGAAAGGAACACGAAGCGCGGAGGTAAGGTTAACACACGAGGTACCACAGAAACGAAAATAGCGCATGCAAAATATAGACATACGCACACGCCACATACATATGTACACGTGATAAACAGAAAAAGCCGGAGTAGAGAGAAATTGTTATATATAGACATTCATTGATTTGCCGTTGATATTGTTGTTGTTGTTATTGCCCTTGATATTATAACCCAGTAGAATAGGGCTTCTACCTGCTGATGTTTCGATGCGACATGACGCCCGCCATTACAGCAATGACAACAGCAACAACAACAAGCGACAAAAGCAACAGCGACATCTACAACAGCGACAGTTTTTGCGTCGCTCGAACCGTCGTCAACACGCATCGGTCGTAGATCAATCACTACAGAAACGCTATCGCCACCATCCGATTTACCTGAAGTCGCTGCTTGCGCACCACCCACAAAGATCAAGCACAGAAACAACCCGAGCTGAACCTCGCTGCGGTCCTCGCGCTTTTACGCTGATGCCAGCTGCTGTCGCTGCTGCAAGTGGCGAGCTAAGACGACGAAAACGACTACGATAGCCAGCCATTTGACTAGCAAAGCCTTTACTTTCTCACGCCGCCAATGTTATCCAGTGATACATGCATCCCCCCCCCCCCCCACCCCATCGACCGATCATCAAGAGATACACACACACAACAAGCCGCTGAATAGCGACGATAAACGATAGTATGACTACTGACTGATTCATACTACCAATAGTACGCTACCAAAGGGCATACGCTATCATACACATGCCACGTTACTGTAACATGTTTATATATATATATATATATATATCTATATATATATATATATATATATCGTGTACACGTCTGGACTATTGTTGTCATTATTGTCTGCTTGTATGTCGAAAAATGCATTGTTTTTTGTCAATCTGAATGAACTTAACGTACATATGACCTTGTGGGTATATCAAGCAATTTGTGTGCTTTTTGTTATATTTACCCCCGGTTTGCCGTCCCTTCGAGAGTTGTGCGTGTAGGCTGCACGGTCAGCATATTAGGTTATTTTGAAAGTTGTCTGATTTCTATCATATTTGAGAGATACCTAGAATTTATATTTATATATATATATATATATATATATATATATATTATAATCAGAAGTGAGTCGCGTCACCCGCTAGTGTACTAAAAATGGAGTGCCTATTTAACAGAAAAAAATGTATTGTACTGAAACGAAATGCTCTGTTTTACTGTACAATAAACGACAATTAGCTACCGACTCTTATCCACACCCGCGATCGAAAAGTTTTTGTTTCACTTGATCGAGAGTTCGGTCATAACAATGCTTGTACTGTCTGTACATTGCACTTATCATTCCTAACTAATTTATCCAGTTTCAACTAGATAAACTGAAGAAATTATTATCCGGAGTACCAAGCACGTTTTTCAGGTTGAGTTGCCTCCATGAGATTGCCACTAATATCCCCGCCTACTGTTAGAGCAGTAAATTCGAACCGCCATATAACAAGTGTTACTTGTATCGTACCCTTTATGCTATACAATGACTAACCATGCCGAAACGTGATGTAATATAATAATATATTGTATACAAGCGACTGTATATTATGTTATAAAGGCTTCTCGATGAAAGCGCGTGGCTGCGAATACCCTAGAGCTGTGAAATTATGACAATGTGAAGAATTCACAGATGTGTGGCCAGTATCGTACACCATCTGTCCTTATCATGACTTTTGCTGTCTTGCACAGACCATAAACCTATGTTTAAAGTCCCGAAATGCGCAAACATACGTTTGTCTCATTTTGCGGTTAGAGTCGTCTGCCTTCTAACATAGTTTTACTCGCATTAGCTTTTTTAATCAATTATCGTGTATTTTTCAGAACTCTCAGATAAGGTTAGATGTTCTTGGCTACACACACACACACATGCATAAGTCCTCATTAACCGCACAAGCGGCTGGCCGAGAACATAAAGTATGTCTAAAAACTAGCGTCTACGTAAACGGCAGAAAAAACATAGCTACATTTTGCACAAGCCAAACAAAAAAAAAATCGGTTCGTGCTGAAAAATTCCACTTTCTCCGGCAATTTGTTTACACACAGCCCGACGCGGTAGACGGTGGCCATCGGCAATGCCGAGCAGCATAGTGACGTTGTAGGCTACATTTGTAAGCGCTCCGTCACAATCAATGTCGGCGTTCATTGACTGGATGCATTTTATCTGCAAATCGAGAAGATGCCTGCCTTCAGGTTGTAAATGTTGCCGCACACTCAGATTAATGAGCAGTGCAAATCAGAATACGTGACCGGGTGTCATGTTTTGCCGTAAATGTGTAGTGTATACACGCGTACCTAGGAAGATAACCACAAACCGTCGGCACAGGTGCGTAACATTTGCTCGTATCGCTCATAGGAGGAACGGAACGAGCAGCAATGAAGTTGGTGAGATGATGATAGCAGTTGCCGCTACATTCCCTACGGCGATGCAACTTGTCACTAGAACGAAGTTTTACGCTCAAGGCGGTGATGTAGATTCTCCGACAAACGGCAAGTTCTGTGAAGAACACAACATAGACCGTTATCACACTACACTGTCACATCGATCGACCCGATCTTAGACATTTTCATGTAGGCACTCATAAGTTGGTGTCCTTAACCTCAGTCGTGATCAACAGCTGTGTATATGTAATTATTCGTTGGTGAAGCGGCATTGATGATTTAAGCGTCTGCCTGACAGTAGAGAACTCTGTCCCGATAGAGGACTTGGATTAATTATTTTTATTTAAAGGTTCCACAATGAAATAAATCATAGTTGACCATTTTTCCCAAAAAGCTGATCACTTACAGGATTTATCGCTTATTGTATTTGATGTAAATTATTAGTTTACACATGGTAAATCTGGCTTTGCCCTTTTTATAAACCTTTCTTGGACGAATTTATCTATATATGTAGTACTAAAATTTCATTATATCCTTAAGTAAACATTCAAGTATGTTTTAATATAATTAATTATATCTCATAAAGTTTTTTAAACCGCGACTAAGCTCCGCAGCCTCAACCCTTGTGTGACCCCCGTCTTAAACAAAGTAGCATTAGCCATTACTTTAATGTTGGTCAGAGGAAGTCTTAAGTATAATTAAATTACCTGTAGGTAGTGTCGGTTGGCTAGGGGCTGCTGTATAATGGACTCATATGGGATATGATAACTTAATAGAGTGTACATTGGAAGATTACCACGTTAGCCGCATCGACACGAGTACAGTACATCTTACCCAGTCACAAACAGATAATTTATTGGATTTTTAGGAACATTGCACTAATATGACCATTGCAGTCTAGACTAAAAAAAGTATTAGTAAGGAAGTGCATGCGCCAACGTGCGGAAATATACCAAACGCCTGTTCAACTTAAACCATACATATATACGGCAGAAATTATGGTATAGATTTCACTCAGATCTCGTCTTGTACATTGCATTAGAGACGAAATATTTTTAAGCGCAATCCTAACCGATAGTTGTTTCCTTTGTGTGGGATTAGATGCAATATGTGGCTGACAAAAAGAGACTTATATTGCTTTCTAGTTAAAAATATCCGCTGACCCGAGTCGAGCATCCAGTTTACTATCGTTGGTGTTAGGCTAGACACTAGACGATCCTTATAACTAGCATTTAAATGTTTGTGGCCTTTCAAATAACGCCCACTTTTATAGCGTAGCTCTCGATGAGAATTTTGGCAGCTCCAAAAGCAAACTCGATTTTAAAACGGTTAAACAACCGTTAAGTTAATGGGCGCTTGATGCTGGGTGCTAGCTATTATCAACACAGGTTACTTGATGCTTCTTTCTTGTGTGAGTGTTATAACTATGCACTGCGGTGTTCATGCAACATTAGCCTGTCACTACAGGGCCTGCAAGACCTACCCATGTAGAACGAGACAAAACACAGTGAAGATTCTGCTTTAGAATATATCAACCTATTCGTTTGTCTTGCGCACAGCATACATCTAGAACGTAACTCACTACGAATTAACTTAGCCCCTCGGCTGCTCTATGTGAAAATAAAACTGCCTCAGCCAACAACTCAGCCTCTTATGACGCGGGATTCTGTCCGTGCTGGTGCTCGCAGCCAAATGGCGATATACAGCCCTATGAGCCAGATCGTTGTCAGAATATTCAATTTTAGTTTGCAGCCACTTTAACGGTGGTGATCGATCGATTGATGAGGATTACCATAGAGAGCGGCGGTAGCTTTTCCTCACGGTCACATTCGGTTCCAATACTTCAATAAACTGCTTTAGAAGTCTTAGATACTTCGAGGAAACTAGCCGTAAACAATCGGTCCTGGCCCTTTGATAGGGCCTAGAAGTGATGGCAGTATATACGACGATATATAGACGCCGAACATAAAAAAACATAGAATAACATTACTAATAGCTCGGGTGGTACGGTTTTATAACACTGCTTGCCGTGTGTGCATATTCATCACATGTATCTCGTATCACACGATATGTCGTGATATGCCTGTCGCTCACTGGGAACGGTCTAAATACAGTGCTTAACGGCTGACATTTGTTAGACCTAAACAAAGATACGCGCATATAGCGATAGCATTGTTGCTACTAGTCAAAGTCGTATTTCCAGATCTGCGATCTGGATCGACGTTAGCAATCGGCTTTCCGAACAACGTAGCATGCAGGCATGAGGAGTCGAAAACGACTGGTCAACGAGCCCATTCGTTTACTGTATCCGATCGACGTGACTTGAATGCGTGGGAATGCACAACTTAAACGACACCTTAGTTACGCCAGTGGTTTTGACCAGTCGACACGGTTTTTTTTTGTTGCAGTTGATATTAGAATTCTATGATGACACGTACGCCACTATTTGCATCGGGAAAAGACCTAGAACACAACCCCCAAATATGAGATAAGGTGCGCAACTGCGTCTTTCTTTGCTTTTGTAATCGTTGGAGTCATAGTAGAGGTCTTTCATGCCGTAGGACATGCGAGGAAATGGTGGTAGTGGACACTTGGAACATGTCATTGGGCTAAGCGAGCCCACGTAATAGTTTAAATGCGAACACTGCGACTGTGAAGCAGATAAGTTGTTTGACATTTAATCAGCCATGCTCCACTGGAGACTGCAAATAGATTTCCTTACGATTATTGTAGGTTCTGCTCTATACTATGATGTGATAGCACAGGGGGAGCTCAACTAAGGCCTTGTACTGCATGATGAGGATGGCGTCTCTGAAAAATCGGAATTTTCTCGGGACCTCCGGCTGACCGAGTTCGATTTGCAAGCGTCATTGCAGATCATAGGTTTACACATAGTTGCGGCGGAAAACGCTGTTGTTTAGAGGTTAGTTGAGCCAATAGGTCTAGTGGCCTATTGGCAGTGCCATCGACTAGGCAGAACCGGGCTCAATACCAAAGTTGCGTGAGGCCAATCGGAGGAGACCCTTCGGATAGCCTGGATATATTTAGGCTCGCGGGTAGTCGGCCACACCGTGTCATGTAGCGGGCCAACTCTTGCTGGGAATGTAGAAGACCCGAGCTCTAGCGCAACGATGGATGCATCGAAAAGTGGTGATGAATTGCTTTTGAGTCTCGCCAGGTTCTCAGCCGCGCTAGATGCTTCTCTTAGAAGCGATACCGCCTCTGGCACCAAACAAAGGAAGTTTGAACTTACCGAAGCCGGAAACGAAACAACTCGAAGATAGCTTTTCTCAGAGCTGCTCAGACGATTTAAGTTCCAGTCACTTCACGGTAAGCTCGATAAAGGCAGAACACCATACATGGCTAGTCCGGGTGTTACCCAAGGCGATCAGAGCATTCGTTGTAGACGAGATCACGAATGTTTTATTAAAGGTCGCCTCCAACAACGACAATGAGGCCTGGCTCTCACTGTTTTATCTCGTGCCGGTGGTGCTGCGCCTTCTACAGACACGAAATGACACGAGTTGCCTCACAGTGATTATTAAAAAGAACCTTCGCAATAATTATTCTTAATAAAAACATGACGTATGCGCCTTTTGTCGACTTTCAAACCGCGTTCGACAGTGTGCCTAGGGACCGCCTTCTCAAAACCCTTCGAAAGAGGTTCAACATTAAGAGCCAACTATTCAATTTAATTCGAGACATGCTGAGCCACAATTGTATAACCATAAAAAACGGATAGCTGGCTTAGCAGACCTTTTGCGCGCAATGAAAGCACCGCATGCCATTTACGCGGACGACCTAGTCTTCTTAGTCAAATTCCGGGATCAAGTAACATTCTACCCTAAAGAAACATCAAAATAGTGTGCGGAGAATCGGCTGATGATTCATATTTCTAAAACAAAGATCCTTCGCTTCAGCCGCGGCGGCTCATACACCGTTGCCGACCATCGCGTCAAGATCAACAGTACTTGCCTAAAGCTGGTCAACCATTTCTCGTACCTTCGCGTAACCCTGACACCGCGTGTGACTTTTAGCAGACACATCGAGGAGCTGCAAATGCCTGATTTGGGATGCAACAGTATCCTGCACGGCCGCACTGCTTTATTAGGCAATTTATAAAAGACTTAGGTGATCGAATACAAGCAAACACAGGGAATATACGCGAGTTTCTGACGCAGCTGCTTTCACTGGCAGTTTACACACGAAATGCCGCGTCGCATGGACGATGGGTGCGACACTTATATTAATAATAATATAAAAGATCACAGATTAAATTAAAACAATAATTGCGAAGACCCAGCAATCTTTTTAAAGAGGGGGGATATTTTATGCATTTTCGGTACCGGCAGCTATCGGCACTCACTGTGGGAGTCTCACTGAGCTTCGTATTCCTCTGGAGGAGTACGGTGTATGCGGTGGAGCACACACACGTCTGTATTCGCGTCACCAATCCTCATTAAGTACCATTTAAGTCCATGCCTGTCCATGCCTGTGAAGTACTCGTACCTGCGGAGCGAGTACTAATGCCCAAATGTCCAGGATAAGTATCCTTGTCCATTTGCCCCTGACGTTGTGCGGATAATTATAGCTTGTTATCCAGAAATTCAGATTCCACTAAGTTTCGGGGCAGAAGGTTGGGCAGGATCAGCAACACCTCAGTTGCAGTAGTGCAGTAAGCCCGCCTAACCATCCTCTCCACCCTGCGCCGAGCGTAAAGCGCTTATGTTCCGTACGGTGCTAAGGGCTATGAGTGCTCACACGGGGGCGGCGTATAATGCCGTCGATTTCTGTCGCAAGAAGCCTCCGTCTTGCTTCTAAGGCTCCTCCCTCCCTCGGAAGTACCTTTGCCAGGTTCTACGCACCCTTCACTACCTTCTTTCACACAAGCCTGATATACGTTAAGGCCTGTGTCAAGAATAACTCCCAAGTATTTGGCCTTCATCTTGACGGGCAGTATGCGACCTGTGTGTGTAACGTAAATTCCAGGCGTCTCTTTTCAGCCTGCAAGGTACAAGGCTCCGCTTTACCATATGGGAGCCGGAGCCGGTTGTTAGTCATTCATGCCCCGACCATCTCACGGGCATGGTTTGGCGATTCCCTTAGTAACGTGGTTTGGCGTTTGCCTGTGTGCCTGCTTGCCCCGGGCTTAGATAGTAAGGTCAGTTTGGCCTAGTTCTTTATAAACTATCTGACTAAATTGTTTTCATATACGAGAACTTGACAGTTTTAATGTATGCGCCTTTGGTCCCGCAGATGTACCCCAGAACGTCGGTCGTTGACCATTGTTTTAGATTCTAAAAAAATCCTGTCTATTGGCATTATTTACAGATTGTTGTTATTTACACACGTTGGCGACTTATAGCTTATCATGGTGATTTTGGCACTGAGGAGGAGCGTTGTGATATCAACGAGTTATCGCATTAGTGTAAACATAATAATATGATTACATCTACTCCAGTTAAGTTGTCTTAAAGAACTGCACGGAGACACACTCGACGGCGATTTTGTACCCATAGTCAATCTGAGACCTTGGCGTAACCATGACTCCAAAATTAGATTTTAATATACATATAACCGTGCATTATCCAATCGGGCACACTCGTATGCAACAAAATGTTTAGCTCTTAGAAAGTTCAAACTAATTGTTTAAGCAGAGGATTAAGATATTGCATTTATAACGTCAGCAGCAACACCATGCAAAAATACAGAATTGCATGAAAATGCCGATCCTAAAATGAACAAACGAATAGGAACAATAAATAACACGCCGTGTGAAAGGTAATGCACAATCTCTTTTTATTGAGACATCTGTGCCCCCGTTGTTTTGCAATTATCGCCGATTATAATACACTCCGGCATTCTCATAGTCAAAATTGGAAACCATGAAAACCAATATAGGAGTGGCCGGTCGAGGTCTTGAACCCACGAGCACCCGAATGCAAGGCACTGGCTTTGCCACTAAGCTACCTTGCTCGGTCATATTGTTCTGCCTGACTCTATCCTGGGCGTAAGTCCAAAAACTGTTGCCGTTTGTTGATAAGGTAATACGAATACGCTAATACAAATACAATTCTCTGGAGTGTCTTAGAGTAAATGTCTTTACCACTTGTTTACGCACATCAATAGTTACATAGCGCCAACTGTAAAATACATTGATACACTAATGGCTTAAAACTTAATTTTTATGTAAGTCACACTCTCTACTGCATCTAGAAATCTGTGTTAACTGCATTCTAATTAACGCTTATTCATTAAACAA
The DNA here is from genome assembly GCA_003439945.1 of Dermanyssus gallinae. NCBI lineage: Eukaryota > Metazoa > Arthropoda > Arachnida > Mesostigmata > Dermanyssidae > Dermanyssus > Dermanyssus gallinae. The sequence continues at coordinate 9,405 of QVRM01001916.1, forward strand.
GCCGAACGCAATTGACATTTTGCACTCATACCTTGTCTCTAACAATATCATGGTCTGCTGCGTGACTGAGACATGGCTAAACAAAAATGCTGTCTCAGATGGTGAACTAGAGTATAATGGAACATATAGGGTTTACAGAAAAGACCGGAAGTCAAAAGGGGGAGGTGTGTTAATTCTGGTAAAAAACTGCTTGGTGTCTCTCATCGTCAACATCCAAGAAAATAACGACCTAGAACTTATCTGGGTCGATCTAATTCTCGTAAAGTCACTGATACGTGTGATATGTGCATATAACTCTCCGAGCGGCAACCCTGAAACCTTAATAAGGTACATGGAAAGCCTTTGCTGCAAACTCTCGACGCTTTGTAACATTGATGCAACTGTTGTGCTAACTGGTGACTACAACCTCCCGTCGATCGATTGGGAGGCTTTGTCATGTCCCGGCACTCCGTCTCCAAAGAGCAAACTTTTGTGAATTTTTGTTCACGAATTGAACTCCATCAACTTGTTCGACAACTAACGCGTTCGAAAACTGCAAACATACTTGATCTTGTTTTATGCAACGACGACTCGGTTCGGGACACCACAGTCACGCCCTGCCCGTTCCCGTCAGATTACCAAGCCGTTCGTTTCACACTATACATACGCGAAGATTCCATTGCTGCCAGTGAGAATACTTCGACATCCTACGATTACACGGCGATTATGACCTGATTAAGCTTCATTTAAGCTTAATTGACTGGAACATATTTTTCAATCGATGCAAGAACGTGGACGAAATGTTTAATTTGCTCATTGATTGTTTGACGTTTCTTTGAAACCTCTTCGTTCCTGTATTCAAGAAACGGCTAGACTTAATCGATGAAAATATCTACACACTAAATCGACTACTTGAGAAGGAAAAAGACCCCACCAAATCAGACAAATTGAGGCAGAAGTTAGAACGCGTCATACGTCGGCAACGAATCATTGAGGAAAGCAAACTTATTGAGAACCGCTACGTTAAGGCGCATTAAGGCGCATGAAGTGTCAAGATCAACTCAGCGCCCCCATCGGTCCAGACGAAGAGAAAATAACCGATGACTTAGAAAAAGCTGAACTACTGAGAAATCATTTTGCCAACATGTACCCTACCGAAGATGAAATGAAAATGAGGTCAGGTAACCCATCCCCTCCCATGCACGTAAGAAGTGATCTACACTACGTCAACAACGTGGATACATCGCCTGAACACCTCCACCGTCATTTATTGAAACTCAAGTCCAAACTCAGTATAACACCTGATGGTCTGCCCAGCTATTTCTACAAACATTGTGGCTTCGATGTTTGTTATCCTTTATCAATGATTTTTGAACGATCCTTAAATGACGGCTCGATTTATGAGATGTTTAAGACGCTATAGATCAAAATGCTAATTGTCAGAGTTTAATCTGCAAGGAACAGTTTGCCTACCGCCCGGGAAGGTCAACTGTTTTACAACTACTGATGTGCGAGAAGGGTTTTGGAGAAATGTTGAATTCTGGAGATTGTTTTGATGTGTTGTACTTTGAATCAGCGTTTTGAGTCAACAACTCACTCTAAGCTTATCAAATGCATCTCAATGCACGGTGTTGGACCAAGAATCCTAAGGTGGATTGAGTGTTTCCTCACTAATAGAAGTTTCACAGTAAAGGTGCACAAAAGCTTTTCATTACCTGCTAAAGTCGCGTTTAGTTGTCCGCAAGGCACAATACTAAGCTGTCTATGTTACATCTTGTACACAAACTCGTTATTGTCTGTAATTCCAAATGAGGTCTCACTTAAGGTCTATGCTGATGACGTCAAGATCTATGGTCGTTCGAACTCAGTAAGAGACTGCAAATTGGTACAAAGATGTATAAACGATTTCTATGACTGGATACAACGTTTAGACCTGAAACTTTCAATCCCGAAATGCAAACCAATGCATTTTGGCCGAAAAAATACAAGATTTGTTTATAAAATTAATAATTGCCCTCTCGAAAGTATGAACGCTATAAAAGATCTGGGAATTGTTATGACCCCTAATTTAAAATTCTCAGAACAAAGTAGAGAGGTGGCACTGAAAGCGACGAGAAGGTGTAATTGGATTCTCAGATCCTTTGTTCTAAAAGCTGCTGAATTGTATGTATATGCAACTATTTGATATTTTTAAAGAACTGGACTAAAAATGCTTACAAAAGATCATACAAAATGAAGAATTATGTTGTCAAATGTTTAACTGTAGACATTCGCATACGCGATCTAAGGTTCGCTATGAACTAAAATGCATAGCGAAAAAATAAATTGTAATGTCCCTGTCTCCTTGGGGAGCAACCCGAACCTATGCATGAATGTTGTGATTTTCTTGCAATGTACATTTTCCCTTTATTGTAAATAAAGCGCGTATTATTATTAGCTATCGCTTGAGCGGTTCGTTCAAAAATGACTCGCTACGTCCCCGCAAAATGTGTTGTGTTTAACCAGGGCAAACTTGAGTTTAGTGATAAAACAGTCAACCAATTTGACCGTTTCCAATCTTTATAGGTAGTCTTGAAGTTTATTTAACCACCCGCCTTGGCCTTACTCAGTACATTACTTACAACCGAATTAGTGAAGGCTTGTTTTAGATTATTAATGCAATTTCCTATTGCTTTATTCTAACAAAGACAGAAATTTACATTCGTCTCTTCAAGTCACTTGAACGCTTGCATATATATATATATATATATATATATATATATATAAATGCAGTTAGTGCGTAGATGCTTAGTTTTTTAGTTGTTTTTTATTTTATCTTATAATGCATAGTTTAGCATAAGAGTCCGCAGAATCATAGAAGCACACGTGCCAGATCGATTTAAAATATAATTTATACTGATTTATTAACACAGATGGTAATAGTATCTAATGAATACGCTGGAAGTGTACAAGTGGAGAGCAAGAGAGAGGGAGCCGGAAGAAATCGGTATGCATTAATTCCTGTAGGGGCTATAAAATTTTATTTTATATATATATATTTGCTCACGCATAGAGTAAGGATCCTATTTGCAATACACTGGTACACATGTTATTGATACAAAGCTGCAATGATAGATTATATAAGGGTTTTACGACTCAAGTAGATCAGTGAGTGGCGATCAAAAGGGACGAGCGACGAAGTCACTGGAGCTACAGTCAAGGCACATGGCTAAGATAGGGACAGACATGATGTTTATGGTGCAGTAAATCACATAAACTGTGTCAGTGACATCCCTGTTGACACTGATGGTGTTGGTAAGACGTTAATCACGATTGACTACTTGATCCGGTTCAAGGTTTATATTATCAACGATGTCGTTAGCAGATCATTGAGCAGTAAACACTGTGTACGTATGTTGTGGCACTATTACAACACATAATCTGCGCAGTGTTAACTTAACAGAAGAAGATTCTTGTATCTAAAATATGTCAGAACAATATCGCGTATACACGTACAAATATGCGTACTACGAACAAATGCCCGTTTCTTTACACAATATCTTCCTAGTATCATATAATACATTTTCCAATGACAGTAAAAATGTGCGCAATTGTCCTTTACAGGTAATAGCGCATTAAAACGATGCGTGCTCGTAGCGGTGCTACACCGACTTCCACGCATCACGTGGCACCAACTCTCACGGTACGGCTCATACACTTACAGACACAATTTACATTGCCCATGTAACAGTTGTTGTTCATGCAGATAAACTGATGGCCATGTGGCTTGTAGCATGTCATTTTATGCAATGATAAACATAACATTTTATAGCGGCCCAATAAGCCCTCAGCGGATGCTGTCTCAAAGCCCTGCCCTGAGCTCCACACCATGTTGGATCTTGATTTCTGTCGCATGGCGTGCGCGCTGAGGATAGGTGCTTCGATCGGTAAACCATTCTTATGCAAACGATGCAAAAAAGCAGTAAACTGTGACGGTCTAGACTTAGTTATCTGATTTTTTTTACAATGACTTGTCAGGCACGTTAAACTCAACGGCGTGATCCGAAGATGTCTCAGATGAGCTGGTATATAAACCACGAAGCTTGGCAGTTACTGGTGGAGCATTGGCTGATTGAATAATAATAATAATAATAATAACAACACATTCGACAGCACTCCCCTTAAAGTCTCAATACGAGAATCTATAGAAACATCTCTGCAGGAAGCACTTCGCGCGTCGTCGTATAGGCTTGGTGCAGAGTTAACCAAGAGCGATAAGCCTCGAGACGGATCGTGACTGCCTTACACAACAATTAGTGACGTCATATTATTAAAGAAATTTCAATCTAGTCAAAACAAAAAGTCGACAATTAGATTCTTTCAGTGGAATTGTGAAGGTATTATATCGAGTTTACGATTACTTCCCCTAACGGACCAATTCGACGTGTTAGTTATTACCGAGACCTGGGCCGCCAAGCCCACAGTCATCCCCGATTGGTGTGTAGCGGAATGTCTAGGTACCCAGTCAGAAGGACCAGGTCGAACGAGTGGAGGAGTTGTTGTCATATATAATAGTAAACTTCCTGGAATTCATCCCTGCTACAGTGAAGACAATTGTGTAATCCTTACGGGAGACACAATAAACGTGATTGCAACCTACTCTAGTCCATCGGAGGATACGGAAATTCTGCTGGAGAAACTGATAGCGTGTCTAGATATGGTAGACTTGCAGAAAATAACTGTACTCTGCGGCGATCTCAACTGTCCACTTAATAAGGCAAAGCACCCAAGAACAGCGTCACTGTTGAACGTACTGGCGTCTCGGAGCATGTGGGTTGTATCTACAGCTGATGACTCGACATTTATCGCGCCTCAAGGACAATCGACAATAGATATATTTGCTACAAATGCTGATCCGCGTAACGTGGAATATAGAGGAATACAACGAGATACCCTGGCGTTTGGAGTGAAGTGGCATTTACCAGTTGCAATGAGTATCTCACTTGGCCCGCGAACTTTCTACAGCAAGCGGCCTTCTCTGAGTCGTACCCTCGACATCACACGACTGAAAACCGTTGCTTGAAGTGTTCTTCCTGTTCCAGTCCTGATCGACGTAGAATCATATACTTGCAGGCTCCGTAGCGTCATTACCGGTAGCACCCGGCCAAAACGAGCTCGTAGTAAGTTTGTCCCATGGTACAATCAGCAGTGCCGCAATCAAGCACTACATGGTGCTTGATACATCCTAGCTCGTACACGCCCTGAGATGATGCCCCTTTACACTCAACTAAGCCGCGCGTACAAGAAAGTGGTAAAGAAAGCTATAGAGGAGCATGAAGAGCAAAGTGAGTACAAGCTACTAGTCGAGGTACACCAATCACCACACAAATAGTTGCGTGCCGATAGACGCACCACTGCATGTCCAATCCAGCCTAAGAAGTTAAACGAGCACTTCCGTAAAATGTTTGCCGGTACGGTAGCCACCCCGAGCGATGCTCCTGTAGTATTTTCTGCATGGAGCGAGCAAATCCAGGAAGCTCGCCAGGCCCTGTTTCGCCCTTTATCGACTCGGAGGTAACTGAAGAAATGGTAAAGGCGCCCCTGGGTAAGACCCCCGGACCTGACCTAGTGGTAAACGAAAATCTTCGGTAGGCCACGTTGTTAGTGCCGTGTTTCACTGCTCTTTTCAATGAAGTGCTTAGAACATCCCAATTACCTGTGGAATAGAGGACGAGTCTTCTTAGTATCATTGCTAAGGGAAAGGGAGACCCGCTGGCCCCATCATCCTAGGAATAACGAAAAAGAGCGTAATATATAAGATTCTGTCGGCCATCTTAACCCGTCGCCTGGAAGTATTTTTGGAAACTACCGGGACACTTTTTGAGCAGCAACACGGATTCAGAAAAGGCAGATCAACAATGACTGCGTGCGCCGTGCTTCTAAACTCAGTGAATCGTACACTTCGTGTCAGGGAGAATTATCTATTCACCGTGTTCGTGGACTTCAAGGCGGCCTTTGATACGGCATCGCGAACGATCATCCTTGACAAGCTGGCACATAGTGGAGTCCCACTGAGCATGCTAAAGCTTCTAAGAAGCATCTTGCAAGAGGGACTGGTAATAATAGACGATGGGGTTGCTGAGCACGCGCCGATTACCCAGACCACCGGTGTTGCTCAGGGTGATAAACTGAGTCCTCCCAAAACAAATTGGAGATCAATGCGAGCAAGACAAAAGCGATAAAATTTCGACGAGGTGGAAGACTGGCCAAAAGCGATGAGCTCCGACTGGATTCAAAAATAGTCGAAATCGTTCCATACTTTCTCTACCTGGAGGCCGTGTTTTCTTCGCGTGGCACAAGCTTCTCCAGGCATGTTGAAGAAAAAGTCCGAAAAGGCCTACAATCCTTTTACAGTGTCAAAGACCCATGCAGACTGTCGAAGGAGGTTGCTGTTAACCTGTTTAACCTGAAGATTGCACCCACAGCATCTTACGGTGTTCAGCTGATCTGGCCGTATCTCACGAGATCGAACCTAAGGGCGTTTAATCAACTCAAAGCCAGTTTTCTAAAGATAGCATTGAACGTCCACCGCACTAGCCTGAATAGGTTAGTGTACACTGGCATCGTCGCCGTTATTCGTTGAGGACTTACAGAGGATGTACAACCTGCCGAAGACGACGGTTTTTAGAGAACACGTCTTAGACTGGGAAAATAAAATTGCCGGCATTGACCCGCTGTTTTATGAAACGAGAGCAATGACGTCGGATTTGTGGAGAGCCTGCAGTTATGAGAACCGGCATCTAATCACCAGATTTGCCGTCCACGTTGCCTTCCATCTGAAGATCTGTGCGCGCGACAAGTTTCATGAAATCTCGGCGGAGTGTATGTGTAAACTTTGTGGCCCGTGTGATCTATATCACCTTCAGCGTTGTGAAAGAGCAATTCCGCTGTCTCAACTCTGGAAATGCGATGTCTATGATGTATATTCGTAAACCAATCATTGGTTAATAAAACTACTACTACTACTACCAGCCGCAATGACCGTCAAATAATAATAATAATAATAATATTCTTATTATTATTTATTATTTGATAGTACATCACGTTGCCGCAGTTAAAGCCGAACGAACAATCCGACTCTCGGAGAATTGTCCAAAAATGTCCTATCTGGCTGTCGGTCGTCAAAATGTGATTTGAACGTTGAGTTGCTTTGTTTTATCGAAATATTAACAAGATAGTTTGATTCCCTGACTAGGGGACAGACAAAGCGGTAGACAATACCAATCTAAAGCAAATGTCATCTACATTGAATGATCTAGTGGAGCGGTCCGTTTTCTGTGTAGTAGATGAATGAATAAATGAAGTCTGTTTATCTGACTAGCGGGTGATAGCGGTGTGCCTAAAACTGCCGCACGCGCGATATCACACGGATCCTTTCGGAATCGATTTTCTGGGCAAACACTGCCCTACGACAAGCGTGTGTCCTTTGCAAATAAAAATAGATAATTCTTCATCTACCGTTCTACTGCCTATTCTAAATCCGTTAGTGGTAAAGATACAGAAGAGCTATCATTATTGGTCGTGTACGATTTGGGTTAGTTTGCAAAACTCCCAAAATCACCGCATTTGGTCATTTCGCACGATAAACATTGTTGTTACAACAACATCCACCACCCACGACCCACGCGGCCACTTTGTCCTAATGCTTAACTATACTGGCTGTGTTTTACCGCCGATCGAGCCAGCTGTGAATGCGCGTATTGGATAAATATCTCCAACTTTGTCCCTACAATTACAATTATGCCCCGCTTTGATTTATGTACATATATACGCATACACGATATAATTGCAATCGTGGCAAAGAATTATTTCATAATAATTGGTGCATTCATATATATATATATATATATATATATATATATATATATATATATAGAAAGCGCCTTTATTTACCGAATAAAGGGTTGAAGGAGGCAAGGTAGGCGATGACGCCCACGAAGTCGCCTTGTTACGCGATTATCTGGCTACACGCCAGGCCAACATATTATTGATTGTTTCAAGGCTTGCAATGCATGTTGGTAAAAACATTATTTGGCTTTTTGCGATTGTTCATTGTCACATCGCGCGTCGTTGTTCTTGAGTAAAATCGAGAGCGACGGAAGGTTTACAGCATTCGGCTCGATATCACATCTTCTACGAAGTTTTTTTAAGAAATGCATTTATAAAGTAGGCTCAAAGTAAAACGTAAATAATATATATATATAAGGTAGGCTCAGATTAAAACGTACGAAACGTCATAACAACCAAACCAGTTTAATTTTAAATTTGTCGCCCTGGGATGACGTACTGTGGCATATAGGGACGCAAATGAAATGTCCGGTGTAATTGCGTGCGCCTGTGCATGACAGAGGAGAGAAGCAGGGAGTTGTGTGTCCCGTTTAATTGACACCGGAGGGCATCATGTGAGAACATCATGTTAGCGCAGTGGGTGTCGATGAAGCTCAGCGAACCGCAAAGGGGACTACGTATGAGGCAACTGCAACACCGATTACGGTATCATGAAGACCGCGCTTTTTTGAAACGGGTCCTCACCGGCAACGAGAGTTGATGCCATCATTTCAAGAAAAAGAGAGTGATTTCGATTTGAAACTGCAGGCGTAACTCTATCAAGAGAAATCGGCCTGGGCTGTTCACAGAGGGAGTGATTCCGCTCCACGTTAACGCGCGTCCACACATCTTCAGAATCGCAAAGTGTACTGACTAAGTTCACGTCGTTAACGCCATTAATTTGGGACAAACTGAAGGAGAACTGGCAGTTGTCACAGCCGCAGGAATTTAGAGAACAGGGAATCCTTTGGTTTGCAAAACAGTGAGATAGTTGCGCTTAGGCCTCTGATCATTACTTTTGAATAGAGACTTTAGTTGCACCCACTGTGTCGTTTTGTATTTTTAATTTAATCCCACATAATATATATATATATATATATATATATATATATATATTGTAAGCTCCGTTTTTTGTCACTATGACCGATGATGTTCTTGTTCGGTTTTAACCTTAAATCAATTCGAACCCGTGAATACCAAGTTCCTCCGTTGCAAAGGCTATTGCGTACTCGTCGCTCAACAGTGTGCAGCCAGTTAGCATATTTATCCTACAATATGCATTCTGCTCGGCTAACATGCACTGCACGCATTAACAATGTAAAAAATTACTCGGCACCCGCAAAAGTAGAGTTTTGGTATCCAGCTTCAATTTCCAAATATATGTTACCTGTCGGATGATCCGGCGGTGATACGGACGACGCATTCGAATGTCCAGATATGCATTTAAAAAGGATTTCTGCGCAAAACGCTTTTTCTTCTTGGCAACCAGTACGTCTGGCATAGTCAGGTGCTGCAAAAGTGCAGGGCAGAGGTGATTGAGCCGAGGCGGTACTAACCCAAAGCTGTGCATATATCGATGTACCCTTGTGCCGAGATTCATCATAGCTCAGACGTGCCTTGAAGAAGCTTTTGCTATCATATAGCAGCAAAGTGTTGGCAATAAATTGATCGAGACGCTGCAAGATAAATGGCAGGAGGCGTACGAGACATACTGCAAATGCCACTTTAAGCTAGTAACAAAAATGTCTTTAGAAAGAAATGCGCGGGCGAAATTATATAAATTATATATAAATCTGAGTTATAATACCCTACACTATTCGTGGTTCGTATATTTAAAGGACGACAACCATGTTTTCACAGTCTTTAAAGGTAGATTACTATAACAAATCTCCTATAACCAAAATCGTCCCAAAGAGATAAGAGTACGCAAGCGCTGGTCGCATATTGCCTCCCACGGTGTGTACCATTTAGGGGTACTACGCAGGGGTGCCACGCGTAATGCGGCATGTGACGCGGTAAGTGCAAAGCTTGACTTTCGTAGGATACACCGCAAGCCAGCGTTTACTCTAGTGGTCTGTTAAATCCGTGTTTTTTTTGTTATCGGTCGTGGGACAGACCGTGCGTCTGTACAGAACACATCTAGACAGATCGCGCCCGTTAAAAGCCGGTAAACATGCAGAGTCCTTGAACACTGGCCAACGGTACCCATTGTATTATTTTAACCAGAAAGATAAAAAAGGTTCGGATAGATAAAAGTTGCCCTTGTAATCCTTCCCGTTGCCCTTATTGGGTCGGTGGTGGCCGGAAGTTAATCGTCGGTGAGATGATGAAATAGTGCCAACTTGCACGTTCCCGCCTTAACCCAAAAAAGTACTTTTGAATTGGATCTAATTCTGTATAGTTGCACGAGTTGTACATCTAATTCTGTCACGGAATGTAGCAGAGTTTTTATTCATCTTAAAAAAGCTGCCTCCTGTAAATTCTAGTGACGCAAATTTTGCTTGAGTTACATTTGTTCCGCAGATTCTATGAAGGGATATCTTATGCTTATTCCAGCTGCAACTGCTCTATAAAGATATAAATTTTGTCTTAATTATGTCACAACCAATAGTAAGGTCAAGCATTGATCTAGCGCCATGTGTCTGCATCGTAACAAGGTGATATGTACAAAATATTCATATAGATACAGCAGTCGGCAAAATAGCAGCTTTTCTTGCTTTCCTGAATCTGCGTGTTTTGCATTCCATTCACACTTGACACAGCTGTCACGAATGTATGTTACCGCTGCCGTGCATTACACAGTTACATTCTAGAAAATTTTACCGTGTGACCCTAGAGGTATAGTTGCCCGATCAGGTCGTGACTTATTGCTTTCGCTGAGACATTTGGGCTCGAGCGTGGATGGTATTTCTGCTCTTCTCGGCGCCCATCTCACTATTCTATTAAGCGTGTCTCGTGAGCCTGTCGGGATTTTTTGTAATTATTTAAGCAGCCTAGCCGGTGTAGACTGTTTGAATCGACTAGTCCACTATACGACTTACAGTCGCGGGCGCCTACCCGAACAGCCAAGATGTTAGACGCCTTCTTCATAAAATTCTGTGTTCTGGAGCCGTACACATCTGCTGTTGAGAGTTTCTTCCAGCGTTTAGAACCAATAGAACTTGTTTAGCATTTTTATAGCGTGGAATAACCTTCCGAGCGCAAGGATTACATTTTGCTAAACAAATTGAGAAAAGAACCCGCATGCGATTTCATAGTATCGTCTGTGAAGCTCATCGGTTGTCGCTGGACGTCGCTTGTTCCCTTTCTAGTGTAAATTGCACCGACTCTTGCTTACGGAATGCATGTCATATATAATGAGCTAAAGTTTTCTAAAAAGAATGCTAGTAGTTTATTGCACTGGCCGAAACCGGTTTATCTATCTCTGGGTCTTGACACCACTCTTTGTGAAGAACCTCAGAACGTCTTATGCCTCACTAAGAATTAAGAAGAATTGCTGAGTGGAAGTATAAGTTTGCGTAAGTGAATTGGCATTCCTATAAGACTCGAATGATGGCCACCAGCAACTGAAAGGGTTCATGTTGTAAAAATAAATTGTTACCGTGTTTGCAACATCGACAATCCTTTTTAATGTATCTTCACAATTTTCTAAGTTCTTTGATGTCGAAGCGTATACGAATATGTAATCGCTATTTTCTCCAATACTGCAATTCTTCGCCAAATGTCCTTAAGTAGTAAGTGTCTATCGATTTTAAATTGCGTATGTCACGTAAGAGTTCGTAATGCAAACGCCATTTTTATCAAACACTCAGTAACAAAGAACTTAGGCGTAATAGTCGCTAGATTCTATGGAGTGGAAATAAATAAATTTACAGAATTTCTTAAACTTCAAACGTGTGCTTAACTCTGTTCTGTTCAATTAATTGTTGCAGATATAATGCTGACTGTGAGTTCAACCTAAGTCTTCCACTTGTAAGTGTCACATATGTGCACATATATACAAGCATAAACGCGAATGCACGATATAATTTTTCTTTTAAAACAGGTGCCTTTAGTGCGTAAGCAAATAATAAAAAATACGTTTACCACGACACACTAAATACTTCGTGAAAACCTAAATAACCCTGGCGCAAAACGACATGTTATTATACTTACTATGAAACACTTACTACTATCTATGATTAAGAACAATAGTTCATTTGTAATAACCTATTCTGTTTTCTTTGTAATGTATCTATAAGGTTTTAATTATTAACTGTTATACGGATACGACCTTTACCCAGTACATCGGCGACAGGTGTCGGGGGCTATTGCCTTCGTTCACACAGAGGTGAGATACCTTTGACGACTGAGTGCTGCAGTTGCGTAGCTACAATTTTGCGTAGCTAGAAAAATGTTTTACAATATATATAAAGCGCGTTCTTTGCTTGCTCTGAACGGCAAGAAACCGCTTTGTGTACCTGCTAGCGGGTTGCGGACCGGCAAACCGTGGAAACAATCAGAGTCAGGCTTAAGTCACCTATTACTGAACCACGTCAGCAATTTTTGTTAGAGTAGCAGGGAAAAATGGCCGAGGCCTCAGCTGAGGTCGTGCAGCTGAATGTGTACCTCGCCAGGGGGCCTCGGGGTAGAATGGCAAGTACTAGCCGGCACGTGTACATAAGGTACATTGTGCATGGCTACTTGGTGTGCTTGACTCACGGATTTCACTAAATTGCCAATCAATGTCGTTGTCGGTTCTACTCGCGGATATGCGCTAATACCACGCAGCGAGCTATCAGACGCATCGGCGGTCGCTGCACTGTTTCGCCCGGTGGGACGGTCGCTGAAGTGTTCAAATTGTATATAATAACGAGTGTATTGTAATTATGTACCATCTTAAAATGCAAAGTTATTGCAAAATAAACAATATAAATGTCATTATTAACTGGCATTACATACTAAGACTTTACAGGCAGTTAGACAAAGATACGTGACTTGACCCCGCTGGTCTTCGGCAGCTTATTTTCTTAGCAGATACGACTACCCCAAATCAATCTTGTTCACTCTCTCCTGCTGCATAAGATATAAGCGCGCAGATAATCGGCTATAGGCAGTTTGCGTTTTGTTTTGGGTACATTGCTAGCGAGAAGATGAACAGCTTCAGCGTTATTATCGCCGCCGCCTGCCTTCTGATTGGCACGGCATACGCCGGTGATCTTGGACATGGAGTCTTCGGAGGCGGCTACGGAGGTCTCGATGGCGCCTACGGAGGCCTTGGATATGGCGGTGACCACGCCATCGTCTCGCATGCGCAGATCGCGAAGGTGTCGTACGTGAAGGCGCCAGTTGTGTCGACGCATCTCGTGAAGCAGCCCGTCGTATCGTTTGTGGCCAAGCCTGTCAAGTCGGTGTCGTTCGTGGCGAAGCCCGTCGTCTCGCTGCACAGCGTTCCCGTCATTTCTCATGGCCTCGGGGGTGGCTTCGGTGGCGGTCTCGGTGGCGGCCTTGGAGGAGGCTACGGACACGGAGGCTGGTGATAGATGGGTTAAGCTCCCCCATTCTCCGGCCAGCGGACATCTGTATATTTTGTACAATACACGCATGTAAGATCTGTGTTTAACAAAGCACATTTACGGGATACGCAATGTGGCCCGAACGTGGTGGACAGTTCTTCTAATCCGGGTGAGCTCGACGAGCTCACTCTATTTTATAAAACCGTGATGGAAAGTCTTACTCATCGACCAGTAATAAACCAAACGTTTATATACTAAATCCTGAATTTGTGTTATCAAAACAAACTAAGCTACTAAGTTACTAATGGCAGGTATTAAATGTTGTCATTAACGGCTTTGACACGACACAAATATAAATTTAGTAGTAGGTAAAGTCTTCGTGAACGAATTTCAAATCCTAGTATATATATAACTAAAGTTTATAAAAATATCCTAATGCCCAACGTTTACAAGCAAGGCATTGCATTTTCTTTTGAAATTGGTAAGCGGGCTTTAACAGACCCAATTTGATTTCTAATGCTACATAGCATTGATTTTGTTTCGCAATAGACACGGCCGCCAGGGACATTTTCTCCGCGCCAATGGGCAATCACAGGTTCTCTAACCCAGAGTAAGTACATTTCAACAATGCGCCCTCGATAAATGTTGAGCGTGTTTTATATGAACTAATAAGCATTTGTTAGCTTCAGCCAAGCTGCAAGCATGACTTGCTCTGACCTGTATAAAGGGGCTGTTAAGTTCGACACAGTTGCGTCCTAAGTAAGCATAGATAAGGTCACGCTGAAAGGGGGTCCGAGTGAGACCGTCAGGTCTTTCCGTCGTCTCTGGGTAGACCCAGGGGTTTTATTACATACGGAAAGCCAGCATATCCCAGTGTCTTGTATAATTCATTTTATTATCATTGCTGTTATTCTTTGTTGCAACGTCATAACGTAGTAAGTGTCGAACAACGTTTAAATGCATATATCTTAAAGGTTTGCTTTATGCAAATATACAAATTAGTTAAAGAGCCGATAGACTTCTTGGGTGCAAAACAGCTAAATATAACTAATAGTATAGCTCATACCGACCAATGCATTGAACAAAATACATATATTTACTTTTAACGCCGCTTTTACACTTATACTATTCAATAGCGCAAAGGGTTTTATGAACATGTCATTTCCATACAGAAGGATACATGTGAATAGTTTCACCTGGCTCTTTCACCGAGAGTGAGCATGTAGGGCTCACTTTATTCTAATAATTCTGTGCCCAAGACTGCAATGCTATCCTTCCTTCGAATGCCAATCCGACCAAAATGATGTCGAACGTCTCATACGTGCCTGTCGTGTCGGTGCACAGCACGCCACTTATGGTAACGTATAGCTATATAACGTATAGACCATAAAACTGGTCACAGATGGCAGTAGGAATATTTTGTTCGATGGATTGATTGCCGCTGATGCCTCTTTTTCACTCTAAGTGTCATACATGTACACATTAATTCAAATAAATAATATGCATATATAAATGAATGTGCATAACAGTCATCTGTAGAGCAAGCACTCTGACTACATAAATAAAATATTTGTAAATACCACAGTGGTCATCACGTCTTAAAACTAGCCGTCACTGTACTTACTATGCAGACGTAACTAGCTTATAAAGTTCTTATCATATAACTTAGCACACTTTGGTTGTATTTTATAACGCCTACATGCTGTCCTTTTAGAAGCTACTGGCTCTATGCATATTGCAAATTAATATTTTAAAAATACTGTTAGTTTATGCACATACTTATTTGTATAATGTTATTTCATTGATTCATGAAAACTGTCACTTGCTACGCTATAGTCTGGATGAGGACATTCTAATTATTTGCTGTCACAATACTCTTAAACCATTTAAATGTATTTGTATTCTGCTTATTTCATTACATTTCCTAAACAATTGCGAGGGTGTCAGAGTACGATTGCTGGCTCAATCCTTTAAACCCGATATTGAAAGTGACGTTTTCCCTACATACTGCCAAAGACAGCTGCTGTCTCAGATATTCGCTCTTTCTTTGCTTGCCCGTGGCTAGTCTTTATCGTTTCGCCAATTTGCAAATAAATGTTAATGTGCCTTTGCTGATAAGCCCCAGGGGTCCCCATTGCAGATGGTTGTATTCAATTGTCGTCTCCAGAATTTTGTTTGCTTTTTTCAGGCACTGCTTTTCTGGGCCAAATCTTAGTTGGTCCATGACTCCCCTCGCCAGTATATACCGAGCAAGATGGCTTAGAGGCAAAGCCCTTGCCTTGCATTCGGGAGGACTGGGTTCGAGACCCAGACCGGCCACTCTTAAATTGGTTTGCATGGTTTCTAATTGAGACAAGGTAAATGCCGGAGTGGATTAAAATTAGCCACGACATGAAACAACCGTACACGGGCAATAGCCTTACGGAAAATCTTTAAAAAATATATATATATTTATATATATACATATATCGCTTAGCAAGCACTAGTTGAGAAGCACGAGTTGCTAATCGTGTCTCCCCGACGCAGTGACAACCTGCGACATGCGAGATCACGAACGCACTTGCATATTTCTAATGAAATGCACTATCAGTGGTTAAGTGCATACTTTCAGATACGAGCGCATGATCAGAATCGACATCGGCGGTTTAGAGCTTTTCCGAGACACGAGGCGGATTTTGCTGCAGCCTAGAAAACCGCTCATGACAACACTGAGCCGAACCGCCATGCTTCATATACTGCCCGATAGAGAGCTTTGCAAAGTTATTCTGGTTCATGAACAACCGATACATATTGCCCGACTCTATACCCAACAGTCGCATGAGAATAAGTCATCTATTCAGCATTTATCCATTTCCGGACTGAGTTTAACCGGGCATTTACTTCCTATAAGCAGCCTTAGATTCATCCGTTAAGCGTTGACGTTGGACCTGGACCACATAAGATAGCCGTTAGCCCTTTGTCAACGTGGTGTTTTTGACTTTCTGGAGACACATTGTGAATCATTGACTTGCCGCCTCATTAAATATGATCGTCACAAACTCGGAGTTGGTTGGGAGGGGTTCATGTGATACAGACACACGATTGCCCACCTTGGGAACGACAGACGCCGTGGATGTGTTTTATGGCCATCCGAACCCATACAGGTACCGCCACTGCGGTCATGACACATATATACATAGAACGAGCGAACAAAAGCGGAAAAGCGTTTTGACTGTTGATCCCTACAAATTCGGTTTCAATTGCAGTTAAAACGACGTTAGAAGCTTGTATGCCATGTATGAACTCGCTCATTAACTTTGTCAACTTTAAACTTGATGGATCCGTATTAGAGAGAAAGAGACAGAAGAAACAAATGTTTGCGACCCTCGGCTACAATTTCCCTTAAGTTCGAAGGGTTCATCCAATTTCCCAACGGTTTTGTCTCATAGATTTGAAGCCAAATGTCATCGACACTGTTAGATGGACGCGCATTGCCACTGACCGTCCACGATGACGACATTGCGGCTCACCGATATTTACTCGGCAGAGTGCCATTTCTACAACAAAACATTTGAATGATCTCGACGAATGCATCGCCAGCGTACAGCTGCGGCAACACGCGTTGGGCACCGCAAAAGAAATTTTGTTAATAAAGGCACAAATAAAATATTTTGTTTGTCGAAAATCGTCGACCCTATCAACAGGGCCGTCTGCGCTACACTGGATACGCAACTTCCCTATGCAACTATGCAATTTCCCTATGCAACTATGCAATTTTCCTATGCAACTATGCAATTTCCCCCAAAAAAGCAACGGTGACGATAACTTCAAAACTCGTCGGATAATTTCTAGGCCTAATTGAGTGTTCTTGCGCTGTACTTAGATGAGCGTTCTTTAGCAACGGATAGTAGCAGCAACAGCAATGCTAACCGGATGTGACATATCAACGGAAAGTAGCAAATTTAAACATGAACGATTTTGAATACACGCTGATTATTATTGCCAAGCTATTTGAAATAGTTTACTAGACGGCCAAGCCACCGCATGACTATTATCTAACAATATAATTCTGTAGGCAACTAGACAAAGATATGCGACGTGACCCTGCTAATATTCGGCAGCTTATTATCACAGCGAATCAGATTATTCAGGACTCATCACGTACGTGCGTCCCTGCTGTGCACAATATAAGCGCACAAATTGTCCACTATGCACAGATCGCATTTTGCCTTCGGTGGATCACTAGAACCAGCAACAAGATGAACAGTTTCAGCGTTATCTTCGCCGCTGCCTGTGTTCTGATTGGCACGGCATATGCCGGTGATCTTGGCTATGGAGGCTTCGGAGGCGGTTATGGAGGTTTCGGCGGCGGCTACGGAGGTGACTACGGTGGCCACGCCATCATCTCGCATGCGAAGGTCGCGAAGGTGTCGTACGTGAAGGCGCCAGTTGTGTCGACGCATCTCGTGAAGCAGCCCGTCGTTTCCTACGTGGCCAAGCCTGTCAAGTCGGTGTCGTTTGTGGCGAAGCCCGTTGTCTCGCTGCACAGCGTTCCCGTTATTTCTCATGGCCTCGGAGGCGGCTACGGAGGCGGCTATGGAGGCGGCTACGGAGGAGGCTACGGAGGTGGCTACGGAGGTGGCTACGGACACGGCTGGTGATAGACAGGTCAAACCCCTTCGTCCTCCGGTCAGCGGGCATTGTATATTTTGTACAGTACACGCACGCAAGATTTGTGTCCAATACGGGAGATACAACGCGGCCCAAACGTGATGCAGAACAGTTTTTCTCATACGGGGTGAACTCGATGAGCTCACTCCATTCTACAAAAATGTCATGCAATGACAAAATCCCCTTTCATTCATCAATCACAAATAAACCTAACTTTTGTGTACTATGCTTTGAGTTTGGCGAGTTTCTTACATGTGAATGAAGCACGAATAAAACAGCGCAACCTGAAGACGCTGTAAGACCGCTGGTGTTAATCATGTCTGACAGAAGGTGCAGTGCTCACAGAAAACGAAAAATTAAGATTTCTTAGACTTTCAATGCATACAAACTAACTTGATAACTAGGAATTACGGCATCTGTAGAAACGCGTTTATGTGCGCTATCTAACATGACGTATGCTAGCTTAGAATCACGTCGTAAAGGGAAAATTGTGTGGAGGGGCGTCGGTCACCTACGCATCTCACCGTTCGAAACCAATCGTAGTCCAATCCCTTATGTTAAAGGCTAAAATATTTTTAACAACTGCAGCAAAACACTGCATAAGTTATAATACATACATATGGTGCGATAACTAAGTGATCACAAAAGCATTGCATAGCCCCTGCGCGTTTCAATATTTTGGCAAAAGCACCTAGATACTTTATCTTCCTTTTACAAGAGTATTCAAGTATGAACGGTCAGCAAACGTGCCACTACTAACACCATGTATATTTATATATATACAGACATGTTAGTATATGTTTCAAGTTTATTCACCATAAATTGGTAGTGGCATGTTAGTATATTGTATACCAATATTGTGTGTTGGGTGTCAAAAAAATGCCAAGTTTCCTCAATTAGTATTGTGTCAGGCGTATGGGATGTCATTTGCGCCTATATTACGCGGCAAGAAAAAAAATATATATATTTTTTACAGGTATGTAACATTACAATTTATTAATGATGCCAATGGAGCGACAGAAAAAAAAAATATATATATATACATAAGGAAATAATTAGATATATTGATTTCCGCTCTCTACAAAAACTTTGGACGATCGAACTGGGTGCGCAAACATACGCAAAAAATTGGCCACCGAAGTTCTAAAAACCCTAGAACAATCAAGTAACCGTGCCATGTTTTTAGCGGCACAAAATCCCTTCAGCGGAGGTTAACTTAAAATTCTGGCTTCGTCTCAGTTTGGTACTATGGTGGATCCCATTTACTTCTGTATGGCGTGCGCCCTGAGAATAAGACCACACTTCCATGACATATCTCAGATATCTCAGTAGGCTTCCCAGACGTGCAAAACTCTACAGCGTGATCCAAGGAGTTCTCAGGAAGGTCAGTATATTAAATACATCGGAATTGCTACCGATGGAGTAACTATCATTATGGGCATATGGGAAACGCTTGGCGTGAGACTGGCGGTCTTATGCACGGTAACCGTATCCTACTAATAATATATTAATAATATTGATAGTTTTTTTCGTTTGCCTGCGATTGCCGAGAGCAGACATCTTTGAAAGGTAAACGGGTAAACCGCGATAAGAATAATGTAGTGATGAAATCTATCTGCATCATAGGTGAATCACGTCTACAATGACACTATATCTAGGCGGCGTCTCCTGACACGCCTTGCCAAGGGTAACCGGCTATCTAATTGAGCGGCACGAATTATTCACCGAAGTTGTCCCGAGCGTCATTACCTCTGTGATGCTGTAAAGTCAAAAGAGGTGAGCAGAATCAAAGGTGGACTGCTACAAGTTCTACAGGTCGACGACATTATCAAAAGAAATGTCAGCAAGAGAACACCACTGTTGAGAATCCAGGTTATCGGAGACGATGTTTATGGCGACGGAGAATGACCCGACTGGCGAAGAGAGCTTTTGCCGGCGCGCCAGTAGCACGGCAAGGGAAAGTCCTGCCTAAACAAAAGCCTTAAATGATCAACCAGTAATCACATCACACTAGAAACTCCACCGATGACAATCCAACAACGGCATATTTTTCACGCAGACCCCGTAGGCTAGACACACTCGTGGTTGTCGTGTAAGAACTTCTAAAGGACTTAAAGCCTACTACACTCGCTTTCACTTATTGGTTTCTCAATTTTTTTTAATAATTCAATACTTGGTAAAGGCATACTCCGCAAACGTTGCACTGCAGCATTTACTATGAAAGTAAGCAAGTTCAACTCGAGGCTTTACCTGAAGAATTGGAACTATATCATGATGCTCCCGTTGGTGCTGTTGGCATTTTGTCAAAGAGTTCAAAAAACAATGCTGCTTAAAGTAATTATTAATTGCATACGGGATCTGAATTGAGAGCCACACGCTCGCCTTCTCCATCTGGTTGCCATTGCATCTGAGATTGCGTGACATCTGTAGGGTCCTTTTAACGACGGATAGCTAGATACTGCAATCCTGAATAGTCCGCGTACATCGTGGCGGAGGATCTACAGACTGTACTGCATTTCGAGGAACCGGGAGGGCTGACACTCAACGCTTCTAAGTTTGAGAACGAGCTCTTTCAACAACAGTGTTAGCCATAGGTGGCGGTCGAAAAAATATGCGAGAGATATCTTACAAGCACTTTCAGGAATAATTCCCACCACGACAAGATAACTTAGATATAATAGGTACTTCTGTCATGTGTGAAGAAATCCCATGGGTTACCCGTACGAAACGTAAAACCTTTGTAGGAATACGCCCATGTTTGACAACGATGCAGCCACCCAGGCAGCGCTCTGTCGTAAGCACCCCCCGCTTCTACGTAAACTTCAAGGCTACGCCGAGACCACTTTCTGGGCTGACTCGAAGATTTAACGTCCCATACGGGACTGCTTTTCGCATTGGCTCACAGACGGACCCCATAAATACAATAGTGCAACGGTGGGGCTCGAACCCGCGCAATTATGTGTCTCCTACGGTCGCGAGGCGCAGACGAATGCACCACCGCTCGACACGGCGAGACCACTAAGGTTATTCCACGCGAGATGTTTAACATACGTTTAGAAGAAAACGTATGGAATAGAGCAAGTTTTCCTTTAGACTACGAGGGCCTTGGAATTAGAGGAGCTACCGACCTTTCCGCAACCTGCTATGCTGCATCACTAATCAAGTTGGTTTCCAGGCGGAATCACTTGTTAATAAAAATGCAAGATTCAAACTAAAGAAAACAACCACATTGGCAGTTGCAACAACTAGGAGCGACCTTGATTCTGGCCTTTGAAAGAGCACGTGAACCAACATACGCTCGATGCTTGTAAAATGCTTGCGGGATCGGCAAGGAATGATATGGATAATATTACTTTAATAAAAGAAGGTGCCGCCCAGCAGAGACATCTTACCCCCCGCCCCAAAACGTATGAGTGGATGCTATAAGTTGGGGTTAACCTGGCGGGGTTAGCATTTCTTTATGGTAATACAGAAAAGCTTTTTCCTGGGACGCAACTGCATCATGCATGGCGCCATTATCATACCTTTGTCGCAGCTCTGTCAAATGTGGATGGATCGCAGAACATGTACAACAAGCAAAAAACGCACCAAGGAATTACCACTTCGCGTCTAATGCTTTAGAGACACTGTATGATATAAGCGTTAGTAAGACGAAGCATTTAAGGGATATAGCAAAACGTACGAAGGATATTTCGGCCGACCGACGTAAAATATATTTCTGGGGCAAATTATGTCATTAAGTGTTTGTAGAGGAAACGCGGCTTCTACTAGAGGCTGACATGAAATTAACTTATTAACTAGATAACCAAAAACATTTTCATTCATCACAATTTTAAGAATTAAACACTAATAGTAATTGTCGCAAACGCTTCCAACGGATACCAAAAGTAGTTGTCTTTGCGTATGTTCTTCTTTCATTTAAAACAACAGAAACTATGACCTCAAATGAGTATAGGTTACGGCAGGATGGGACCTACAATTCGTTGCGCCAAAGTCGCCGACTAATTCCCTTAATCTGTGTCGCACCCTTACACAAACGAGTGCTAACAAAAAACGGTCACTGTTTTTTTTATTTAATCCGAACAATAGCCTAATTTGCTTATTTAGCATAAATCCCAGCTGTTAGCGAATGTTACTTTTAATATGACGTTTATTATCACCTTTTTTAGGTAGCGTTAATATACGCATGCCAGTTGCGTATTAGAATATACACATCTACATGTTTCCAATCGCAGGATAGTCTCCTTTTTGATGTTTTTATGATACAATAATACGCTATCGGAGCTCCCTATTAGAGCGAGACTTCCTAACAAAGCATTACTTTTGCGCACGGTGCTGCGCGGTACGTTCACGGAGAGTCTTCTCAATGCCTGTTGGGCGTAAAAACAACTTGTTCCAAAAATGACGAAGTCAAATTGTAATTGCAAAAATTGTGCTGTCTGTCCGGTATGCAGCCGCTCTAACAAGGTGCTAAGCCGTCGAGTGATGAGAAGTGCCAGGAGTTTATAACAGCAACTTTTTTTGCAATTGCCTTCTACACGGCATCTGCGGATCATTTTTCCTTTGGCATGATGATAAGCAGCGCATCATTCCAGGTTTGTGGTAGACATCCCTGACGGAGGAAAACGCTGAATAAATTTGACCAAAAGGAGCCATGCCAGCCGCGGTCTTCAGATGTTCGTTACGAACTTGGTTTAAGCCAGCTGCTCTGTTTAGCTGAAACCGTTATATGAAGCGTAACACATCCATAACGAAGAACTCTGCTGCTAGCTCATCACATATAAACTAGGTCAGTTCGTCCCATGTGCAATCGAACTTGCATACATTGCCCTGAAGCGCTCTATTAGGTCAGCGGGGTTTATAAGACAATAGGACAATTTCACCCGTTTAATCTACCTGTGAGGCTTGTTGATTGCCTGCTTCAGTAGCTTCTTCTCCTGACGCTCAGGAATTGCCGTCGTGCCGTCCCGAGAATTCGTCTATACGAGCTCTTGAACAGGTTACAGAACAGCATCATGCACGGGTATTGTTTAGCCAGCATACGGGCACCAAACTGCGCCACGGGAGCGAATACTACTAGCGAATGATATTTAAATGATTAGATTTATAAGTACTATTACGTACGATCAAACAGCCTACGCAGTCACAGGTCCATTCAACCGCCTGAGATTGCTAGTGTGGCACTCGTTAACCACTCAGTTGTTTGGCGAACAGCTCGCCTAGCCCGCGAATGCGAGAAATACGTTTCCCTTGTTTGACCCCTTTTAAAATAATGGAGATAATACTAATAGTTGTATTTCATTTTGTGGTTACAGTGAAATATGAATAGAGATAATTGTATTGTATTGAGTGCTTGTAGAGGGAATGCGGCTTCTACTAGGGGTGCATCAAGCTGACATGAAATAAACTGTTTAACTAGATAACAGGGAAAATGCTCCTTTATCACAATTTTAAGAATTAAACACTAATAGTAATTGTGGTGAACGCTTTCATACCAAAGGTAGTTATCTTTGCGTATTATATTTTTTATTTCGTCTAAAACAACAGAAACTATGACCTCAACTGAATATAGTTTACGTCAGGATGGGGCCAACAATTCGTTGCGTCGAAGTCGTCGGTTAATTTCCTTAATCTGTATCTTGGCCTAAACTACTTACATTACTAGAATAACTCAAGCAAGTACTAACAAAGAGACAGTCCCTGTGTTTTTTTCATTAATCCGAACAATAGTTTTATTTGTTTAATTAGCGCAATTTGTTTTGTTGTCACATCTCTCAACAGGAGCAAATAGTCGAGCCTTTGCCTTCATTTGGGGTACGCAATGCTGCTTTAAAGATCTTAAGGGTAAAGGATTTCCACTATATGCTGAATTGAGCCAACACTTTCCCTATAAGACTTTACAGTTATTTGTATGGAAACTTTAGGCAAGCACATTTTTTGCCCGTATATTCTACATATATCGTGCTAATTTGATAGTGCTAGGCAAATTCTTCGATTATATATGTCATCTGCACATATTCGTCCGCAACTACCATAAGACGTGTCCATGAGCTTGACCACTAAAATATTCTGTGGCTAAGCTTAGCCGTGCTTAAGAACCAGAATATAGTGTCCATAGGCGTGCCCTTCCTTACAGCGGCGGATATAAATGTGGATAACTTGGTATTTTGCTGCAGATCGCTCGTTTGTCTAAGCGCGTTAACCAAACGAATTCATCATGAAGATCGCTCTTACAGCCATTGTGGTTACAACTCTTGCCGGTCTGGTATCTGCAGGCGGCTATGGAGGTGGATTCGGAGGCGGCTACGAAGGAGGTTACGGTGGAGGTTACGGAGGCGGATACGGGGGCGATCACGGCCACGCGGTTGTGTCACACGCGAAGGTGGCGAAAGTTTTGTACGTGAAGACGCCCGTCGTATCGACCCATTACGTGAAGAAGCCCGTCGTCTCGTACGTCGCCAAGCCAGTCAAGACCGTGTCGTACGTGTCGAAGCCTGTCGTGTCGGTGCACAGCACACCCGTCATCTCCCACGTTAGCGGGGGCGGCTTCGGTGGCGGTTACGGAGGTGGACACGGAGGAAGCTACGGAGGAAGCTACGGAGGTGGACACGGATGGTGGTAGAAAGAAACATTATCCTACGACCAATCTCTACTATTGTATATTTGTGTAAAAATAAATGTCAATATCGTCTGTAAATAAAATAATATTGGATTTAATTTGGTTTATTATGTTGCACCTCGATTAGCGGCTATTTAAGCGTACCCCTTTGTTTACTTCTTCTAACTTTTATCCAAAAAAAAACATCTGTATTTAAGTAATAATATCGTTGACATAATATTATTTAACGTGTGTTGAGATGTGTACAAGCTAGTTCTAATGTGGGTTATTTTATTTATAGATGATAAAATATGTAATAATTAATGGTATTGTAGGTAAAATGCATATACTACATACTGGCCTAATGCTTTGCAATGATGTATTAGCTAACAAAATAACGTGTTAGAAAATCCCAACTGAAGAAGTAAACCTCAGTGACCACTACTGCATAGAGTTTACGCTGGAGGCGCGGTCACCTAGACCACCCGCTAGCGACAAAACTCGTTATAGGATCACCGATAGGGAACCATTTAAAACAAATTTAGCAAGGCACTAAACTAAACCCAAAAAGAGCTATAAAACGTCCTGTTGAGAGCATGCATTTAAGCCACTTAGACCACAAATCCAAAGCGGGCAAACTGCCAGCCAAAATAATGGTAGAGTAAAACCATTGCTCAGAAGAGGCCTGGCTGCAATAACGCAAGTTATATAAAGAATCTTAGAGAACAAGTCTTGGGCTTTGCAGGCAAATAGCTGGTGCAGACTTTACAGGCAAATCAAAATTGATTCTTGAAGAAAGCCCTACACGATACTGAGAGGAGAGTACAACAGTCGAGAGTTGTGCTTACAAAAAAGCAAATCAAGCAAGCATTGGTAAACTTCGTCCAGGAACCCGTTCACATAGACAGAGAGCCATACAGCCACTACTCTTACTGCCTTTGAGCTGCAGCTGTCCGCCGCGTACAAAGTTCCGGATAAGGTTAGCAAGGCTTCATACCCCACACAAGAAAGGGACGAGCCCCCAACGATAGCAGTGGCGAAGTTACTCAAGGCGGCGGCGAGACTTAAGCCAGAGAGGGCTACAGGATCAGACGGCAACCCGCTCCTAGCGGTGAATGTACTATTTAAGGACCGTCCAGACCGGGTTGCGGAGCTGGTCACTGCAGCGACCAGAAAGGGAAAAATACCCGCAAACTGGAAACGGGCTGAGGTTGTTCTTAGCCCCGAACCAACGAATGATGCAGGGTTATCTTACTATTAAAGACCCTGGCGAAGGGAGACGAAACAATGATTGAATAAAGGCTCAGGACTTTTGCGGGGTAATACGAACTGCTTCTGGCCTGCCAATTTGGATTCAGGACAAAATTGGCAGTACTCATCGCTGACCACCGAGTTGCGGCCAGGCTGATTTTTACATAGTTCAGCCATATACATCAGAAAATATGTTTCTTGTAATCCTGTTATACGTCAGGAACACGTTTAACAGCCTTGCCAGAGCCACAAACGCAAATCGAGGTTTCTTCATGCATATATATAATGTAGTTAAAAAGCCGACATATTCCATGGATGGAAAGTATCGAATGTCCCTATTCACGACCCAGTAACAGCGAAGAAGATTAATTAATAGCACAGCGTATATAGGTCGATGCATTGAATATAATACATACGTTTGATTTCAACGTTGCGTTCAAACGTATGACATTCTATAGCGCAAATGGTTTTATGAACACGCTATTTGCATACACAAAAATACATGTGAATTCACGCCTCTCATCTAGGTTGCCTCCCTTGGGTGGGCCTGTAAGGCTCAGTTTATTCCAGTAAGTCTCTGTGTCCAATTTTGATTCATTTATTAACTTAAACCATAAATATATATATTTTTTTGTAGAGAAAGGTGAATGCTTTTACGCACGCTACGAGTAAGGGGTATTGCCCCCTCGCGAGCAGTGTGGGACTCGACCCTAGCGGTTGGATGTTGGTCCGCCAAGACCCCTACCCACTAAACACTACTCCCCCCTTAAGATTCACTCTCTAATGGCCCAGATATCCATAGAACAGTACTTTGGACCATTAGGTGAAGTGACAAGCGCCTACCGGATTATTTGGCCGAGGACACTCACGGGTTCCCCCACCGATCCGACGTGCTTGTCCCAACACCAGCTGCCATTTCCTCGACCAGCTTCCATGCTGATGCTGTGCTGCATATGTACTCCACAAACATTTTCATGTTACTTCTCGGCGGGTTTTGTGTTCTGGCTCCTCGTTTTTCTTCTTCTCTGGACCATCCCAATATTAGCAGCGCTATGGCAGTTGTTCTTGCCTGCTCTAGTCCATTGCATTTCAGGAGAGTGTACTCGGGGTCATCGTCGACGATAACTTTAAAGTCACCATGGCCAGTGAGACACTGCGTAAGGAAAAGTTAAGCTGCCCTGCCGGGCGGTCTATCCACTTTTTGATGTCCGGGATGAGCAAACGAAGTGAATGGCCCGGTGAGCCTATGGGTATGGCGTCCCATACTTCTTGCCACGCTCTTATCGTTTTCTCCCTCTCAACTTCTTTGCTGGACTCGCCTCCTGCTTCCCAAATCCTTCTCCTTTCGTTTACTATCAAGTCCCAAGGTGGGGAACCAGCCAGTACCAGGGCTGCGTTTGTGCTAACCGTACGGTAGGCCTGCAGGATCCTAAGCGCCCCTATTCTCTGCATATTTCTCAAGGCCTTTCTTGCTATATATGTATATATATATACAGGGTGTTGCAGGAATATTTGAAGCGCGATATACAGAATTGTAGAGCTCGTTAAAGCAAATATTTTTTCCAATGGAACATGGTCTCTGAGAAGTCTTGTTTCGGAGTGAGAGCGAAATTACTACAATTAGTGACACTAGTGTTTTTGCCCGACATAGGAGCACAAAATGTGCTGTTGCGAGACAACCAGTCTTCCTAGACAGAAACTAAGCACCATCGTGTTCGTGATAAAGCAAATGCAAGGCCGGTCAGAAGACGCGACATGTTGCTTAGAAGAGAATTCACCAAAAATAAAGTTCTTTCTTAGCGTTCACGCCAAATACTTTAGAATCATAACCCTGCAACCACTCACAGCGGACATATTCCAATGCGCAATTCATGGCGATCATTTTGGTACCAAACATATGTCCATGCGAGCTGTGGTTGCGGAGTAATTTCGATTTTTCGGCGGGATGTCCAGATCAAGTGCATGATATAAATATATATATATATATATATATATATATATATATATATATATATATATATATATAACTATTCAAGTATATTCTTAGACAAACAAAAACAAACAATATATATATATATATATATATATATATAGTTTGAGTAAATAAATGAGTCAAAATTGTGGTTTTTGCTTTTGTCCTAGCAAAAGCTTTTCAGAAGTTGTTAGACTACGCCTGTTAGAGGAACTGTGTATCACTGCGGGACACTAAAATACGCCACCCAAAAATATAAGCGCGTGTTCCTTATAAAAATGCATACGTATTGTTTATTTCGCAATAACTTTGCATTTCCAGATGGTACATAATTACAATATACTCGTTATTATTACAATTTGAACACTTCAGCGACCGTCCCACCGGGCCAGAAAGTGCAGAGACCGCCGACGCGTCTGGCAGCTTGCGGCGTGGTATTTAGCACATGTCTGCGAGCCGAACCGGCAACGACATTGATTGCCAACTTAATGAAATCCTTGAGTCGAACACACCAAGTGATGATAGCCATGCACAATGTACCATGTGTACACGTGCCGGCTAGTGCATGCCATTCCATCACAAAGCTCCCTGGCGAGATACGCATCTAACTAAGCTACCTCAGCCGAGGCCTCGGTCACTTCTCCCTGCCACTCTAACAAAAATTGCTAAAGCGGTTCTGTAAAAGGTGGCTTAAGCCTGACTCTTATTGTTTCCACTGCAGGTCCGCAACCCGCTAGCAGGTACACAAAGCGAGACAACGTAGCGGAGGCAAAGTTGCGGACGCATGTGGAATCGCTTCCGGAAAATATCGTCAGATACCAGTACGGAAGACCCTTTCGTTCGTTTCTCTGTGCGGAACCGATACACTTGGTGACTAGCAGTCCTTGCTGCATAAAAGGTGAACTCAGGGTGAATATTCGTGGATCTCTGACTCCCGAAAGGTTCGCTACGAGGATAACTTGGGTCCAGCTTAGTCGCATGTGCAGTGCCATCGTTAGGAAACTACGGAAGCGACACCGCTAAGTATCCGTCCCATTTCTTTCTCGGCGTCCCGGGAGTGGGTGAGTTACGTGGTTTTCGATACCTCTGTGGTGTTCTTGAGACACTTTGGCACCTACCATAGAGCAGTGCAGCATGCGCGCCGCCATCTTGGTTTTGCCATACCTAACAGCGTGGCTTAGCCAGTGGCTTCTCGCCCCAGCTGAGCGCTGCGTGTGAGAGTAGACGTGCCGGCTGCCAAGTCCGGCGGTCAGTGCAAACAGACGAGTACTATCCGCACACTCAGTGCAGACCGCTTAGGCGGTCCGCCAAGTAGGCAGCGCGAACTAGTTCCGGCGAGCTGATCCGAACGCAAGACTTCTCCAGTAATCACCGACCTGTATCTCGTCTGTTTCGACACCGAATTTGGCTGAGATAGGCTATAGACGGTAGAAGGGTCAAATAAAGGAGAATTATGTCGACGTATCGGGAGCCGCCGGACAAGGGAATAGGAGCAGAGGAAGAAGAGATCTCGATGGAAGTCAATGTGGACGCCGTCGTGACGGAAGAAGAGGCCGCGGATAACGTACGGCCAATGGATAAAGGGAAGACCGCAGAAAAAAGCAAAGAGGACAAAGTGGCCACGAAGCTAAAAAGGGGAAAGAAAAAGGAGGAGAACACTCAGCCTAGTACGGTGCTGCCTCAAGGCACCGTAATTGCGGGACTCCTACCCCGCCGGGTTTTCTCAACAAGTGTACTTGCCAGAAAAAACGCCTGGACATGGTGGATGCGGCCTGCGAGACGGACCCGGTCGTATTAATGCCGACTCCGAAAGACCCAGTCGATGAGATCAATAAAATGATTCTCAACTGTACTTCGGAGGAGGACTTGTCTGATCTCGTGAAGACAGACTGGCCCGAGCAGGTGTACACGCACACCAAGCTGCAGAAGTCCAGTATCATTAAAGAGAGTCCGATGCGACTACTCGTAGTTCGCGAGGACTTGAAGGATGATGGCGTGACATGGGATAATATGTCCGTGCAGTTCGGTGGCCTCAGGTCCAAGACGGGGGTGGGGAGGAATCCGGGTTTAGTGGGTTTGCGAGTCTCACACTAGTCACGCAGGCTGCTAGTGGCGCATGTGCTTCATGCACTCCCGAAACCTCCCAGAACAAAAAAAAAGTCCAAGACGGCTCAGAAGGTCGGTGAGAATGTGACTCGTTACGTCACAGAGAGGGGTGTTGAGGATGAAGTAACTACAAGGGCAGTAGTTGCTCTACGCTTTCCCAAGGAGCGCAGCCTAGCTAAGGAGAAAGCTCTCCTTGAGAGACATCTACAGAAGGCCAATGAGTTTGCGACTTTAACTGGGATCGAACAGAGTAAAGGCGCGATTCCTTGTTCGGAGGTTCGAAGGAAACCAATAGCAGGGGGCAGGCTGTTATGGAATGGATGGCCAGAGAAAACATGGTGACTATGAACACCGGTGAGGCTACATATTTTCAAGAGGAAGAGAATCCTGGATTGACCTTACAATCTGCAAGGCATCACACGCACACATGATTATTGGGTGGCAAGTGCTAAAAGAAGAGGAGAATCTGAGCAATCACCACTGTATCGAGTTCAAGGTGAAGGGAGCTGGCCACAGAGAAACGATACCACCTAAAGCCAGGCGACATGTATGGCGGATAAAGTGTAACGACGCATTAAAGGAAGCATTTGAATTGCTGCTTGATAGCAACGGAATGCCGGAAACGGCAGACGACTTATACAGCCTATTGAAGAGAGCCTGCCAAAAGGCATCTACTCCACCCACAAGGCGCAGCACAGGAGTAAGGCCAGTGTTCTGGTGAAACGTCGCTATTGCGTTGGCTCGAAGGGAGTGCATACGACGTAGACGTATTTACACCCGAGCGCGAAGAAGTGAGGGGGACACCGAGCAAACCCACCAACTAAATATCGAGTTTAAAAAAGGGCGAAAGGCTGCTTGCGAAGAGAGATCAGCAAAAGCAAGGAAGCTTGTTGGCAAGATCTGATTGAGCAGGTTGACTCGGATTTATGGGGCAAGCCGTACAGGATCGTCAGGGGCAAGATTGGCGGAGCAAGGAGTGAGCATCTAGAGGAAGACGAGAAGCTCCGGGTGATTAACACTCTTTTCCCACAGCACCCCAGTTTTGATCGGACAGCTTTTGAAACGCTAGCGGATAGTGAAATAGAGGAGACTCCAGGCGAAGTTGTTGCTGCGGCGGAAAGGATCAAGCTTGGAAAGGCACCAGGCTTGGATGAAATACCGGCGGGAGCGGTTAAATTCCTATTTAGACAGTATTCCTCGCTAGTGGCAAGGATCATCACAAAGATATTTCGTACGGGTAAGCTTCCCGAGAGCTGGAAGGCCGCCGAGCTTGTACTGCTGCCTAAGGGCAACGGGTTGTACCGCCCAATCTGCTTATTGAGGACTTTGGCCAAAGGAGCCGAAGCCATTATGGAGGATTGACTGAGGATTTTTGCAGAGGAGCACGGGCTGTTCTCAGCGATGCAGTTTGGGTTCCGAAAGCATAGGTCTGTTTTGTCGGCCATCCATAAAGTAGTGGCAAAGGTGGCTTATTAAGCAGTCCACCCGGAAGACCAGGGATTTGTTCCTGGTGGTGCTGCTGGATGTAAAAAATACGTTCAACAATATCCCGTGGAAAGTGGTTCTGGAGACGCTCCAACGAAAGAACGTCCCTCCATATCTGGTACGGTTAGTTTCCGATTACCTGAAGAATAGGACGGTCGAAAACGGGCGCACCAAGATGGAGATGACTGCCGGAGTGCCGCAGGGTTCAATCATTGGACCACTCCTCTGGATTCTGGCATACGATGACGTCCTAAACATTCAGCATCTTCCACCGGGAGTAGAATTACTCGCCTACGCGGATGATCTTGCTGTGACCGTCAGAGCCAGGACTAAGATGGAGCTAGAGACATACGCCAATATTGCGCTAGCGGATATTGACAGATGGGTGAGAGGTGCCGGCCTAACACTCGCCCCCCAGAAGAGTGAGGCGATTCTACTCATTGGGAAAAAGAAATGCGGCCCTTTGAAGCTTACGCTCTCCGGCGAAAACATTAAGCTAAAGGACACGGCAAGATACCTGGGTATACATCTGGACCGGGGACTGCGGGGAACCCCTCATGTGAGGATAGCGGCCGCGAAGGCGCAAAAGGCGACTAATGACATTGCCCGTCTGTTGCCCAACACGCACTGCCCCAGAGATAGCCAACGGAGACTACTAATGTCCGTGTCAGAGTCCATCATCCTTTTTGGCTCGCCAGTCTGGATGTCGCCTACAATGGACACATACGCAACGACGAAGCTCTTGAGGAAGGTTTAGCGGATCGGCGCCCTTCGCATCATCCGGGGGTATCGCACCATCAGTACGGCGGCCTCGCTTGTACTGGCAGAGACAGTGCCCTGGGACCTAAAGGCAGCCAAACGTCGGCGCCTTTGGAATGACCCAGCTAAGGAACTGGAACAAGAACGCGAGGTAACACTCGACCGGTGGCAGGAGTAGTGGGACAGTATTCCGGACGGACAACCAGGAGCGCCTGTGAGGAACCTTATTCCAAACATCCGCCTATGGATGAATCGTTCTGGGGGTCGTCTTACTTACCATTTGACCCAGGTTTTCACGGGTCATGGCGATTTCCAGGTGTATCTAAACCGGATAGGAAAGGTTGACTCAACGCAATGTTTGTATTGCGACGAGGTGGACTCTCTGGAACACACGGTTTTGAGATGTGCCGCATGGACCAAAACCAGACAAGGCATGCCCAGAAAGCACACTCTGGGAGAGCTGGTCGCACACATGCTCACGTCGGTCAACAACTGGGACGCGGCTGCAAAGCCCATTCAACGTATTATGAAGGCAAAGGAAGATGCCGGAAGAACAAGACTAGTGGAAAGCATAAGAGAGTCGCTTGCACCACGCGACTCGACAAGCAGGACATAATGATTTAAAGCTTCCGAGACTTCCCCACCGCCTGTGCGTAGTTACTCTTCTCTGTCAAGGATCCCGCGGGCCGGAGGGTCGTCGTAAGGGGGATACATATATGTAGGCACTGTCGTGCATATATGTAGGGTTTTAGTGGGTATTGCCTTAAGCCTACGGCTCGACTCTTGCAAAGCGCCAAAGCTTGGTGGTAAGACTTGCTGTTTGGTGGCTGAGTCCCACACTGTCTGAGTGTGAGCATGTTCTGGGGACAGCCAATCCCTGTATGCTTTTGCTCAGTCGTACGTAAATTTATTGTAAACCCTTAAACCCCTCAAAAAAAAGTATACAAAGCGGTTTCTTGCCGTCCGCGACAAGCAAAGAACGCGCTTCATATATATTGTAAAGCATCTTTCTAGCTGCGCAAAATTTGTCGCTGAAAGATGGCCCCACACCCTGCCAAGACTGAAGTTAAACATTCGCACATGGAAAATGGAAACTGTCATCGCAGAAAAAAAGATCTATAATATGCCAAACAACATGGCATGGGCACCACCGCCTTATGTGCTTAAGAGAAAATTGTTATGAAATTGACGAATGCGTTTGTAAATATTGTGACGAGTGCAATATCGGACGTTACCACATACTCACTTGCTCGTTTATCGAAACACCGTCACTACAAGTACGTGTTAACGATATTTTTAGCCTACAAAATAATATGTGAACTTTTGTACTAAGTTGACAAACTCCAGCGGTTGGCCACAACAGGGTATTACGTCTGCTGCAGCCAATCGACTTCCACTTGCTTGTGATAATAACTTGTGATAACTAAATAGAATAAACGTTTGTGTCTTCAGTTCATATAGTGATGGCTACCATCACCCTATGCACTCCAAACATTGTTTTTCATAACGACTATGACCAGTGCTTCAGCCATTTTCATCCTAGCAATGCGTCAGGTGCCAACTAACTCAAAATTGCTAACGAAGTTGGATGGATGGCGTGACGGGTTTGTAAGCATAAACGAGCGTTAAATCACTACTTAGGTTTTTTTTTATTATTTCTTATTTGTTCATCAAATCATTGACTTAGATTTTTAAAGTAAATGAACTAGAACTCGCAGCAGCGTATGCACCCGTTTGTACCTTATAGCCATGCTACTATTCTGTTACAAATTCATAGTTACATCGTACTTTTGTTTAAAGTTGTCACAATAAACATGTTATTGTCACATTGAACTTTTAAATACATTTGTAAATTGCAACTCATCTTGTTGTTATGCCATACAGTTATTAATCAATCTGAACTTAGTGATATTATCAACGACAGGTTACCCTGTTTTTTTTTTACTAAATATAATTATCGTCGTCGAACTATATTGTTGCTAAGTGGCTTCTGATTACTCCATATACGATTCACAAGTTAAGCATGTTTATATAATTAGTCAATTCTAGCTTATCAATACAGATACTCGGACTTGCCAAATATTTTAATGCAAGTGTAATCAAACATATCACCACAATAAATGTGCTACCTGTTTGTGACTATTCTGTGATAACTGTGTCATTGGAAATACTAGTCTCATTCATAACGCATCTTACAGGAGGCATAACAAGTGATTTCCCGACGATTCGAGAGTGCTGATCGTCTCCCGCCGAC
Source organism: Dermanyssus gallinae (assembly GCA_003439945.1). Classification (NCBI taxonomy): domain Eukaryota; kingdom Metazoa; phylum Arthropoda; class Arachnida; order Mesostigmata; family Dermanyssidae; genus Dermanyssus; species Dermanyssus gallinae. Next base: position 43,820 of record QVRM01001916.1, read on the forward strand.
AAAGCGATATTAGAGGTTGCAAGACCGCAAACCCATTTGCACATTTCTAATAGGATGCAGTATCGACGCTTAAGAACATGCACTTGGGTACGTGCGTATGATCAGAATCGACATCGGCGCATTAGAGCTTTTCTGAGGCACGAGGCGGACCTTGCCGCAGTTTAGAAGGCCGCTCCAGCTCTTGAGGGCACTGAAACGAACTGCGATTCACTCGTCAAACTAGATTTAGACCTAGAGCACGTAAGAGAGCTGTTAACCTCTGTCAACGCGGTCTGTTTTGACCATCTACTCTAAAGACACATTGTTAACCATTAGCCATCCGCCTTGTTAAACGTGCTCGCTACAAACTCGAGTTGAGTTCTCGGACAGCAGACGGCGCGGGCATAGATGTGCTTTGTAGCCATCCGAAGGCAAACCAGATATCGCCACTGCGGGCATGACACATACGATCAAACGAGCGAAAAAAGCAGGAACGCGTTTTGGCATCTTCGGTGCGCCTCACCAACGCGGCTTAAATTGTAATGGCAACGACGCTAGAAAAGTCGGCTGACAGCCTTTCATTTAAGCAATCTTGAGCCATATATGTCCGCAGTCCATGTATTAATTTGCCCATTGATTTAATTATCTAACTTGTGTAAGTTAAATATTTATCATTTGCGTCAATAAATCGGCTGGTAAGAAATCCATGTATTCATAATATTACGCTGATTTTCATGAGCAGCGGCTGTCGTAAATGAGACCGAAATAGACATCGCATTTCTTAGAGAGACAGAGATTGAAGGAGTATTTGTTTGTGATCCTCAGTTGCAACTACGCCTACTTTCGAACAGTTAATACAATTTTTTGTTTATCTTAAATATATTGTCTAAAACCGTCGATTCTATAAAGAAGGAGCGTTTTAAGGTAGTCGCGATTTTTCCCACAAAACAACGGTGACTACAACTTCAAAACTTGTCAGAAAGAATTTTTAGGCATAATCGAGAAATCGTACACTGGACTTATATAGGCATTCTTCAGCAGAGGATTGTAGCAGTAGCATAATGCTAGCCGGATGTGAGGGACCAGCGAAAAATAGCGACTTTAAACGTGGACAAATTCGAACACACGCTAGTTATTGTTACCAATATTTTTGAAACGGTATGTTAAACGGTCAACACCCCCGTATGTTATCTAATAATATAATTCTATAGGCAGCTATGTGACGTGACCCCGCTGATCTTCGGCAGCTTATTATCACAACAAGTCAGATTATTCTGGATTTATCACGTACGCCCGTCTCTGCTGTACACAATATAAACGCACGAATAATCCACTATGAACAGATAGCGTTTTGTCTTTGGTGGATCACTAGAACGAGCAACAAGATGAACAGCTTCAGCGTTATCGTGGCTGCTGCCTGTGTTCTGATTGGCACGGCATATGCCGGTGATCTTGGCTATGGAGGCTTCGGAGGCGGCTATGGAGGTTTCGGTGGTGGCTACGGAGGTGGCTACGGACACGGTGGAGACCACGCCATCATCTCGCATGCGAAGGTCGCGAAGGTGTCGTACGTGAAGACGCCAGTTGTGTCGACGCATCTCGTAAAGCAGCCCGTCGTTTCCTACGTGGCCAAGCCTGTCAAGTCGGTGTCGTTCGTGGCGAAGCCCGTTGTCTCGCTGCACAGCGTTCCCGTTATTTCGCATGGCCTCGGAGGCGGCTACGGAGGCGGTTATGGAGGTGGCTATGGGGGTGGCTATGGAGGCGGCTACGGAGGTGGCTACGGACACGGCTGGTGATAGACAGGTCAAACTCCCTCATCCTCCGGCCAGCGGGCATTGTATATTTTGTACAGCACACGCACGCAAGATTTGTGTTCAACGGCACACATTTGCGGGATATACAACGCGACCCGAATGTGCTGGACAACAGTTCCTCTCATCCGGGGCGAGCTCGAAGAGCACACTCCATTTCATGAAAACGCGATGCTATGGTAATCTCCTCAATCGTCAATTAAAAATAAACCAAACTGTTATATACGAAATCGTGAGTTTTTGCTAAAGGGTTACTCACAATAGATAAACTACTTATCTGTCGACGAATTAAAGGCTCAGCTTTGAATTCCTTACGCCATAGAGTAACCTGATGATGCTGTAGGCTAGGCGTACAAAATGTTATTAAATAAAAGGTGTGTTTTTGTAAATACCAGACCGCTGGTTTAAACCATGTCATTAACGACAAGACAACAATGTCCGGCTGGAAGATAAAATACATGCAAAGAGCTGAATCTATTTAAAATTCGAATCTCAGTTTATACTAGCTAAGTTAATTGCAAGATGACGGCATCTGTGCGGACGCGTTTCTAGCGTTTTTCAATGTACAGCATTCTAGATTAAAAAGCGAAACTTCTAATGATGATTGTCTAACGATGCCTTTGCGTTGCCAGGATTTTGTTAACCTACTGGGCCTTCAAAAACAGACACTCTTTTAAGCACGATGAACCTGTCAGTGCGCTTATTGGCCCACAAGTTTGCACATAACAAGATTCTCGGCTCTCCTAATTATGTTGGTCTTGCTGGCGCCGTTCAACCAAAAACATTTTACCGTTTGTCACCAGCGGTGGTGAAATACTTCTTGACTTAAAACTGCAATGTGTTTCACAACTGCAGCAAACACCGTAATAATTTTATTACGTATAAGCATGTATTTCTTATTTTATGTATTCCGAATATTCGTTTTCTTTAAGACTAATGTATGGAATTGTAGCGCTCGTTAAGGCAAATATTTTTATATTAAAACATGGTCTCTGAGAAGTCTTGTTTCGCTGTATTATATGTATGTAGGAGTGAGAATTAAATCACTAAAAGCAGTGGCACTAGTGTTGTTGCCCCACATAGGAACACAACATGTGTGATTGCAAAAACAACCCGCCCTCCTATTCAGAAACTAAGCACATCGTCGTCTTTATGAATTTTGCGTTTTCTGAAGAACATGCAGGAGGAGCTACGAGATGCGAAATTGTCGTTTGGAGGAAAATTTGCAGAAATTGAAATCATTATATTAGCTCTCACGTCCAATACCTCAAAATCATAACCTTACGATCATTCATAGCGTTCTAAAAGTGGAATATTCAGGCATTTCGTGACGATCATTTATGTTCCAAATCTATAGCGATTTGATCCGTGGTTACGGAGTAATTAAAGTTCCCCAGAGGGCATGTCACGATTGAGCGTATGCATAAATGACCTACTCCATCAGATAAGTCACTCGTCATAGCTCTAGAAGCACACACAACTATTAATATCTTACAGTACTAGCTCGATGGTGCCTCGCCGAACATTTTCATTTAGTAACATACATAAACATTTAGTAACGCCTGCAAATATTTCGATGAACTCCTTGAGATATTCCAGGCATTGTTCGAACGGCCTCAGCAGCGGGGTTGTCCTGGTGACCGGCTCTTCATGGTCGGAATCTCGTAGGCAAGAGTCCTAAGGTAATTCCTAAGTAGGAAATCGATACATGTTAACTCAGGCAATCGCGATGGTTATGCGATCGGTTCGCCCCGGTCAATTCATCGATTGTCGAAGATCACGTTGAGGTAGTGTAGATCGTGTTTGCAACAGCTATGTCGCAAACCTGTGTTTTTACGAGATGTCTCAAGCTGGTCAGTAATATACCACCACAAACAACATAAATAATTACATATATACAGATCTTTTTTTTTGGTAGTGGAGGTGGAAAATGCATTTACGTTGTGTCACATAATAGGTTAGAGGGCCCTGAACAGCTATATGAGATGTTGAGATCAGGTATTAACGGCTGGGTCCACCGACCACAGCTGTCTCCGAATGAGGGATGGGCCCAGGCGGCAGCTCATTCATGTTATCCTCTCTGTAGGCGACGTCGCCGTCGAGGCGACCTCTGCTGCGCTTAGTGGCCAGTAGATCCCATGGTTGCAGATGTGCGAGCACCAATAGAACGTCTGTACTAACCGTTCGGTATCCTCTGCAGGCGCGCATAACCATATATACAGATTTGTTAATATATTATGATGCCAATCAGAATTGGCAAGTTTGCTCCGTTAGGTGTTCGGGATTGATATGCACCTATAGTATGCGGTGAAAACCAGGCATCTTTAAATATATGTTTACGTCTATATGCATTTCGGTATTAGCGTCACTATAAAATGTTGTATTTATTAATTAAATTATTAGAAATATTGATTTCCTATCTACACGCAAGCTTAAAGGTACCTCACATGTTATTTAGTGTTGTACAATGGGTGTAAGCTTTTTTTAAGGGGCGCCTACTCTTATGCATCCTGCTATTCCCACAGGCATGCAATTGTATTTTATAAATTACAAATTACCTAGCCATCGCCCAATATAATCAAGTAATCCGGTTATGCAATATCGTAGCTTAGAAACAAGTATATTAGCTGCGTTAATCGCGTGTGTACTTTTTTAAGGGGGGTTGGATGGTAATGCATCATCTCTTTCTTATTGAGACATCTGCGTCTCAGTCCGCATTTTCTCCCGATCATTGCGTTTTTTAGTCCACTCCGTCATTCACCTTGTTTAAATTGGAATTATGAAAACCATTTTAGGAACGGCCGGTGTGGGTCTCGAACCCAGTCCTCCCGAATGCAAGGCAAAGGCTTTTGTCACTAAGCCATCTACTCGGTGTAAATACATATCTGTTATGATTGCGTATATTCTTATTTTATTCACAACAACATTTGCCCTAATTGGTCGTCTGGTTTAAGCATTTACATGTTGCCTCAAGATTTCTCTAGAATGATGCTGCGTTGAAATTTATCATTCAGTTCATTATGACCCACACAAGCCAGTGGAGCTTAGGAAGGACCTGCGTTAACCGAACGATTTCATCATGAAGTTCGCTCTTATAACCATTGTGATCACAACCTTAGCCGCTTTTGTATCTGCAGGTGGCTCCAGAAAAACGAACAGAGATAGCGTGAACTATCGGGGCGGTTTCGGCGGCGGCTATGGAGGAGATTACAGAGGTAGACACAAAGGAGGTTACCAAGATGGACACGGGTGATGACAGACGCATAATTTTTACTAGCAGTAGATAATGTATTCTAGATCAAACCGCATTGCATATTTAAAAAAATAAACGGCAATATCGTCTGTGAGTAAGTTAACCTTGGATTTCATATTGTTTATTTGGAGGCACCTTGATTAAAGGCTATTTGAACGTAACCTTTCGTTTACTTCTTTTAACTTCTATCCAAAGAAGCGTGTGTATTTAAGTGATAATATTGTTGTCATAATAATTTTTAAATAGAAACTGAATAGATCGCCCGTGTCTTAAGGTCCATATATAAAGTCTGTAATATTTAATGACATTGTAGGTGACATACATATGCATACTGGCCTAACGCTTTGCAATGACACAAAAACGTAAATCTGAGTAGCCACTAGTACATAGAGTCTACGCTAGAGCCCCGATGACCCAAAAAATCCTTTTGGGGCTGACTCTTAGCCAAGATTTAACGTTCATGGGACTGCTTTTCATTGCTTTATAGACGGACCCTTGAAGAATCCTTGAAAACAAAAATTGGCAAGGCAATCACGGACACGGGACTGCTTCAAACTCCATATGAGCTCTCAATATGAGAGCTGCAAGAGCACGCACTCAAACCACTCTTATGTATGCCGTGTGATAAACTGATTGACTCTGACGGTCAACACCGTTCAGCTGCAAAAATCCCGACAGGCTCGCAAGACACATTGAGCTCAATTGAATGAGCGCAGCGTTCCTGACAGCTAATTCAGCTTTTAGCAAATAGTACTAGCTAGTGACAACAATTAGGTAATCGTGTCGTTGTTCTCGTATTTCTTTTTTTGTTTTTGCAAATGGCACTTGTGCGTTAACATTTCTATCTAACTCAGCTGTGTCTATTTGGATACTGCTCTCAGACATAAGGCTGTCTGGTAAGGTTGGAGTTGCTTAAACCATACACGACTTAGCCTCTACACTGTAAAATAATCACGATAAATTTGGCGATGCAGGTATATTTTCATACTAATAACTCTAAATTATTGTAAGCAAAGTTTGGCTTTGCTAATGGTCAGATCAGCTCACAATGGAAACCTATATATGTGCAGGTGATATATATATATATATATATATATATATATATATATATATATATATATACATATGTCACCTGCACATTGTCTACAACTGCAATAAGACGCGTTCGTGCGCTTGACCACTGAAATGTTCTATCACTGACCGCTCCAGCAGTGCTTCTGGCACAGAATATAGCGCGCATAGACATGCCCTTTCCTACACAGCGGCGGATATACAGCCATTGTGGTCACTGCCCTAGCCGGTATCGTATCTGCAGGCGGCTATGGAGGTGGATTTGGTGGCGGATACGGAGGCGGCTACGGAGGAGGTTACGGAGGCGATCACGGCCACACGATTGTGTCGCACGCGAAGGTGGCGAAGGTTTCGTACGTGAAGACACCTGTCGTATCGACCCATTACGTGAAGAAGCCCGTCGTCTCGTACGTCGCCAAGCCGGTCAAGACTGTGTCGTACGTGTCGAAGCCTGTCGTGTCGGTGCATAGCACACCCGTCATCACCCACGTTAGCGGGGGCGGCTTCGGCGGCGGCTACGGAGGAGGTTACGGAGGTGGACACGGAGGAGGTTATGGAGGTGGACACGGATGGTGGTAGAAACTAATTTTCTACGACCAATCTCTACTAGCTGTAGATTGCATAATTGTGTCTTGTATACTTGTGTAAAAAATAAAAGTCAGTTGTGTTTGTAGATAAGTAAATTTTGAATTTATTTGAAATTTTTAAGAACTGCTTTGATAGCATCTTGCTTAATTAACCGCTGTTTAATGCTTTTACGGGTGCATGACATGTTTTATACGACTTTTATACTAAAGCAATCAATGCCACACCGTTTAAAGAAGATCGAATTTAAGCGTACATAGAAACATATTACTAATATATTTTTTTCTACAATTTAAGCTTTGTTTGAACCACAAGCGCAAACTGAGAATTAGCCACTATTAGGCCGGACCCAACGACACATCCAATAAAGCGCCGTAAATGTTGGATGGCCAACATTTGTTTTTAATGACTTGCCCTGCGTTCTAAACAAAACGACAATGTGAATATTTAATTTATTATTTTAGATTCTGTGATTCTTCGTTACAGCGTTAAAACGTAGTGTTTTTTTTAATTGAGCTAATTAGAAAAATGCGTGATGCACACCGGGCGTCGTTGTTACAGCCACGGTAGTGTGAGACTACTTCACCTGACCACTCTTCTTGCTATTTAGGCTGCTCAACTTTGTGTGGCGGTTATTTTCGCTGCAGAGACAGTTTCTGCGAATCTTCTTATATTAATTCAGGACTCCTTGAAAAGCGCCTTCATAAGGGCTTGGCATGTCAGGGGGCTCTCCAATCGTAAGTTACGGGGGAGTAGCTTTCGCTCACTGGCAACATACCTTCCTACCGCGTCGAGCTTAGACTCACTTCCAAGCGTAGTTTTACTTATTGTGACTACCAGTTTATTCTGCTATCCGCCTTGGCTGAATGGTGTTCATAAAATGAGGTATTGCTAGAGTCAGATCAAGGCAAGATCCACGTTACGTCTAATGCCAGGCTATAACAACTACATCGATTTGCTTAAACTTCTACGCAAATTAATCTAGTTAACACTCGTTATGTAAACCATGACATTGCATATCGGTAAAACGTTAGCCTTCAGCCCAATGATACAAAAGTATAATACGGCTTTTGTATATAATAATGTTAAGCATATTATATAATGACTATTCAATTTTCCGAAGTGTCCAAAGTAAGCTTTCGCTTGACTAGGAGTGCTTCAGCTCGTTACCTTGCTAATTGGACGGTGGCTTTTCAGTTGCCCATTTTGCTTTTCGGGGCACCTCTATCTCAATTATCTTCGAGTCAGCCGGGTCAAGCTCTCTTCGAACAGCGCTTGACGGTCGACTGGTTGACCTTTTTGTGTATTACTAGGATGCACATCTTCATGCTTGGCTGGGTCCCCTCAGAACCGAGAGACGTCTTATTTTAATTGCTTTCCAAGAAACGTGTTGTCTGCCTAGGATTTAGACGAGCCTCGTTTCCTGCCTTTTCGTTCTCATAGACTTGCGCGTAATTAAGACGTCGATTTCTCCACCGGCTTTTAAACACCAGTATTCGGTCGCCTTAACTATTTTGGTGGCGTCGAGATTTTCTTAGTTTTCGACCTTACCCATTATTCGAATCCGAGATATTTGTGTCAGTGATTTCTCAGTTGAAGGCAATTCTCTTTCTGTGTTTCCTCGACGGCTTTCTATAGTACCTACTTATAGTAGGTACTATAGAAAAGACTGCCATTTCGTCCAGTATCGTAGCAAACGGGAACACCTGCGTTTAACTTTTGATGAGTTGTATGTCCTTGGCATTTTTATCTTGGATCAGGACTGCTTTGACTTTTCGATTGCTTATAATGCTGGTTTCCATAATTCGTGTTCCTTTGTAAGTCTTCTGCGGCTAGTTTTTGACAACCTTGGCTCTGGCGGTTTATACATTCTTGAATTCTCAGATGTTCTGCGGACTTTCCTGAGTTCTCTGCTTCTCCTCTGTTTGCTTAATTTCTTCCAGTCTGCATGGTTTTGCCGCTTCCTCAAGCTGTTTGATCTGCGCTTGTAGCTGCTTGGGCATTTCTGTTTATTTTGCAAGCCGTTCTTTTAACTCTACGGCGGCTTGTTCATATTGCGTGTTGGGCTTTCGCGACGTTTCGCTCGTTATAATGTTAGCGATTTTCTTCTTTATGCATTCATCCCAACTTGTAGCCGGGGCCATTTTTTTATTTTTGAGTGCATTTAAACTTTCTCAGTGTCTTTATTGCATTCTTGACGTTCTCTTTAGTGTTGTTTGAGGCCGTTTCTTTTTTATAAGTGCTCATACCGCGTTGTATAGCTCATCGAGCTTTTTTGCCCCAACTTGGTTCACGACTTCAGCGTTCGCTCGCGCTCTTGGTAATTGTTTGTTCTATCAAAATAAGTGAAATAAATATGTTGATGATGCAATTTTTCGTTCTCTTACATCCGTTCTTTGGTAGCTAGTTTTGGAACTGCTTTAGGAATCCTTGTATTTATTTGCTGCTCTTCGGTCTGAGAGGTTGGGTTTCAAGATTGTTCCCGTCGGTGGTCTGGACAGGAACGTCACCTTAAACGGGGACCCTTCCCGCGTTTTCTCAATTTCCTTATCCATATTTTATGAGGCAAGTCCTTTGCCCCCCTTGTTAAAGTAGTAATTAATGTATATGTTAGGTTTACCTTCTTAAAGCATACGTGAACCTGTCTGTGTTGGCTTCAAAATGCCAATTTAGCTATGAGAATCGCGCCCTAGCATACTAGCAGGGCCTTTAACTCACCATTTTACTTCTAAGTAAGCGCGCTTTCTAATCCAGTGTCTTTTGTTTGCTGATTTTGTTGCAGTGGTATTTCTTTCCCCTAGTCAGCTTACTTCTGTTGATGCCCGAAAAGCAGACGCTTTGCCAAAAATGCTGAAGCCTGGCTGACGGCCTTTCAAATATGTGATTCTGAGCAACGTCTTTTTGTCTATTCGCAGTCCATACATAAATTGGCCCACTAGGTTTATTCTCACACTTATTTGAGCTAAATCGCATTCATTCAATTCGCAAAAGGTTTCTTCGATAAAGCCCGATGTGTATAACTGTCCCAATAAAGGGAGATAAAAGTACAAGTAAAATCCTTCGGAAATGTATTATTCATCTCCTGTCAGAAACAAATGCCGCAGCGTGTTCAGCAACATTTATGCCCGGGGCCTTATATCTTTGCAGGCGGAGCGAGATTCATTGAATATTGGCGAAGCGACGCAGTCAAATCGTAGACGTAGATCGGCCTCCAAGAAATTCGTCTATATTTATGTGTACAAAATATAATTGTCTAAAATTGTCGACCATATTAACAAGGAGAGAGCATGGCTTAAAGCAATTAGCTGCACTACACTGGGTGCCCTGCTAGACGACCAAGAAAAGTTTTTAAATGCGCAGATGCAAGCGCTCGGTCTCAACAGCTATGCAATTTCCCCCACAAGAACAACAGTGACTATAACTTAAGAATTAAGGAATCAATAATTCTTACACTGAACTTGTATGGGCGTTCTTCAGCAAGAGAATGTAGCAGCAGTACAATGCCAACCGGATGTGTCAGACTAACAAAACATAGCGATCAAACATGGACAAATTTGAATACACTGTGGTTATTGTTACTAAGTTTTTTTTTAGAACGGTATGTTAGATGGCCAAACCGTCGCATGACTGTTATCTAACAGTAAAATTCTGTAGTCAGCTAAATAAAGATCTGTGGCGTGACCCCGCTGATCTTCGATAGCTTACTATCACAGCGAGTCAGATTATTCAGGTCTTATCACGCACGCCCGTCCCTGCTGTATACAATATAAGCGCACAAATGGTATGCACTATGCACAGATCGCGTTTGGCCTTTGGTGGATCACTAGAACCAGCAACAAGATGAACGGTTTCAGCGTTATCGTGGCCGCTGCCTTTGTTCTGATTGGCACGGCATATGCCGGTGATCTTGGCTATGGAGGCTTCGGAGGCGGTTACGGAGGCTTTGGTGGTGGCTACGGAGGTGGTCACGGATATGGCGGAGGCCACGCCATCGTCTCGCATGCAAAGGTCGCGAAGGTGTCGTACGTGAAGACGCCAGTTGTGTCGACGCATCTCGTGAAGCAGCCCGTCGTTTCTTACGTAGCCAAGCCTGTCAAGTCGGTGTCGTTCGTGGCAAAGCCCGTTGTCTCGCTGCACAGCGTTCCCGTTATTTCTCATGGCCTCGGAGGCGGCTACGGAGGTGGCTATGGAGGCGGTTATGGAGGTGGCTATGGCGGCGGCTACGGACACGGCTGGTGATAGACAAGTCAAACTCTTTCATCCTCCGGCCAGCGGGCATTGTATATTTATGTACAGTACACGCACGCAAGATTTGTGTTCAACGGCACACATTTGCGGGATATACAACGCGACCCGAACGTGCTGGACAACAATCTTTCTCATCCGGGATGAACTCGAAGAGCTCACTCCATTTCATGAAAATGTGATGCCATGGCAAAACCTTTACTCATCAATTAAAAATAAACCAAACTTTTATATACAAAAGCGTGAGTTTTTGCTAAAAAGTGGTTAACAATAGATAAATTACTTATTCGTCGGCTAATTAACTACTTAGCTTTGAATTCCTTATGCCATAGAGTAACATGATGATGCTGTAGATTAGACGTACAAAATGTTATTAAATAACGGGTGTGTTTTTTGTAAATACCAAACCGCTAATATTAACTAAGTCACTAACGGCAAGACAACAATGTACGCCTGGGGGGTGAAGTATTCGCAAAGAGCTAAATATAATTAAAATTCAAATCTCAGTTTATACAAGCAAAGTTGACAGCAAGATGACAGCATCTGTGCGGACGCGTTTCTCTGTGCCTTTTTCAATGTGCATCATTCTAGATTAAAACCTCGACGTAAAGCGAAAAGTCTGATAATGATTGTTTCACAATGCCTTTGCCTTTCCAGGATTTTGTTCACCTACTGGGCCTTCAAAATACAGACACTCTTCTAAGCACGATTAGTCTGTTGGTGCACCTATTGACCCACAAGTTTGCGCATAACAAGATCCTCGGCTCTTATATTTATGTTGGTCATGCTGGCGCCGTTCAACAGAAAAAAATTGCCGTTTGTCAACAGCGGTGGTTAAATTCTTTATGACTTGTGTCTGCAATGTTTTTCACAACTGCAGCAAAACACTACATCAGTAATAATTTTATTACGTATAAGCGTGTATTCAATTTTTATGTATACAGGATATCCGTTTTTTAAGATTGATGTATGAAATTGTAGAGTTCGTGGAGGCAAATATTTTTATAATAGAACATGGTCTCTGAAAAGACTTGTACCATATGTGGTGTAGGAGTGAGAATTAAGCCGCTAAAATCAGTGGCACTAGTGTTGTTGCCCGACAAAGGGGCACGGAATGTACAATGGCAAGAGAATTTTGCGTTTTCTGAAGAACATGCGGGAGGAGCTAGGAGATTCGACATGGTCGTTTAGAAGAGAATTCGCAAAAATGTGAGTTATTTTATTAGCGCTCACGTCCAATACCTTAGAATCATAACTCTAAGGCCATGCATAACGCTCTTAAACTGGAACATTCAGGCAATTCATGGCGGTCATTTTTTATACGAAACCTATACCGATCCGATCCGGTGGTTACGAAGTAATTAAAGTTTTCCAGAGGGCGTGTCACGATTTAGTGTATGCATAAATGACCTACTCCATTAGATAAAGCACTCGTCATAGCTCTAGAAGCCCATACAACTATTTATTAACTTACAGTACCAGCTCAATGGTGCCTTGGCAAACCACTATACACATTAAGTAACGCCTGCAGATATTTCGTTGGACTCCTTGAAAGATTCCAGGCATTGTGCGAACGGCCACAGTAGCGGAGTTTGTCTTGGTGACCAGCTCTTCAAGGTCGGAGTCTCGTAGGCAAGAGTCCTTATGTGATCTAAAATAAGAAATCGAGACTTGTTAAAGCGGGCAATCGCGATGGCTAAGCAATCGGCTCGCCCCGGCCAATTCACCAATTCTCGAAGATCACGTTGAGGTATCGTAAATCGTGTTTGCAGCAGCTATGTCGCAAACCGTGTTTTTGCAAGATGTCTCAAGCTGGTCAGCAAATACACCACCACAAACAACATGCATAGGTACATATATACCGATTTTTTTTTGTAGTGGAGGTGGAAAATGCATTTACGCCCATCCTCCAAAGATATTAGCACGTAGTGTGGGACTCGACACCAACGGAGAATATTAGACTCCATCCTGTCCGCATGTAATATCTACTTAAACAACCTCCTCCAGCCCCCGATTCGGAGTTGTCTGGCAGTACATCGAGGCAGAGTACAGAAGGGGAGATTCTCGTACTCAACCACGTCCTGGGCCTCTGTGCACGAGTCAGCCGCGCTTGTCGAACCTCCTTCAGGTGCGTCATTTCCCGCATCAGAGCATCTAAATACTTAGGTCCCTCATTCCAGTCAGACTGGCTGGACATCGTTCTGGTGACAATGGAGTGTGTCTTCTTACCAGACACTGCGTAGTGGCTGGTGTGCTGGTCCGGAAGTGGCTCAGCGCCAAACAGTTGGCCACTGTGTGATCCACGTCATCCGGCTCTCCGGAAGTGCAGAGCACACAGGTATCTGTTGAGGATTTACCGATTCTGCACTTATAAACTTGAAACTGGCCGTGCCAAGCCATTTGTGTCATATAGTAGGTTAGAGGGGCCTGAACAGCTATACTGACTACAGCTGTCTCCAAATGAGGGGTTGGGCGCAGGCGATAGCCCGTTCATGTAGCCTTCTCTCTCGCCTGTAGGCGACGTGCCCGTCGAGGTGACCTCTGCTGCGCTTAGTGACCAGTTGATCCCATAGTTGCTGATGTGCGACCACCAATAGAACGTCTGTACTAACCGTTCTGTATCCTTTGCAGACGCGCATAACCATATATACAGATATGTTAATATATTATAATGCCAATCAGAATTAGCAAGTTTGCCCCATTAGGTGTTCGAGATTGATATGCATTTATATTATGCGGTGAAAACCAGACATTTTTAAATATATATATTTGCGTCTTTATGCACTTCAGTATCAGCGTCACTACAAAATGTTGTATTTGTTAATCAAATCATTAGAAATATTGATTTCCCCTCGTCACGAAAGCTTAAAGGTACCTCACACGTTATTTAGTGTTGTACAATGGATTTAAGCATTTCGTTTAAGGGAGGCGTACTGTTATGCATTCTGCTATTCCCACAGGCATGCAATTGCATTTTATTAATTACAAATTGATTAGCTATCGCCCAATATAATCAAGTAACCCGGTTATACAATATCATAGCTTAGAAATAAGTATATTAGCTGCGTTTATCGCGTGTGTACAGTTTAAGTACATATCAGTTATGCCGTATGTTCTGCCAGGTTTATTTATATAACTTCGATTTGTTAACACTTTCGAGTGGACAATTGTCTTCGCGCAAACGTGTGATCACGGGTTCTCTAATCCAGGGTTAGCCCAGTTCAACAATGTGCCCCAAAGAGATGCTGCATTTCCTCGTTGAATGTCGAGCGACAGTCTCTGGCGCAAGAGTTTTATTCACAACAACAATTGCCTTAACCGGTCGTTTGGATTAAGTATTTCAATACTTGCCTCAAGATTTCTCTAAAATAATGCTGCGTTGAAAACATTAGGAACCACACTAGCCAATGGGGCTTAGGAACCACCTGCGTTTGTCATGAAGTTCGCCCTTATAACCATTGTGTTCACAGCGACTAGAAGGGAAATAATACCTGCAAACTAGATGCGGGTTGAGGTTGTCATCAAGCCCGGAGACAACGGAGTGTTCAGGCCTATCTGTTTACCGAATACCCTAAAACACTTTTTCGGGCTGTCTCTCAGCCAACATTTAACGTCCATGGGTTTGCTTTCGCATTGCTTCATAAGACGGGCCCCATAAATACAAATGTGCAACGGTAGGATTCGAACCCTTGCACTTATGTGTTCCCTTCGGTTGCGAGGCGCAAGCGAATGACCCACGCCACCGGACTCGACCCCCTTCCGGCTCTGAATTGTAAAGCAGTACTTTGAAACCAGGACGGGGGAGCCTCGCACTCAACTCTCACCTGCGTCTTTGGGTACTAAGCCGGGGAGGGATGGGACTGATCCCCGTGCCAGTCTGGTCCTCCTGGCCTCTTCCTGGCACGTTTTATTCCTTACGACAGAGTCAAGATATTGGATTCCGTCCATCCAGTCAGCGGCGGAGGAGTGCTTGTGGGAGACGATCTCCGCCGTTCTCTCTCCAGCCTCTACGTAGCCTGAGCCGTGGCGATGTCGGGAGAGCGAGGGACAGTCGGAGACTGTGTCATCTACCGTGTCCGGGAGACCGGAGTCACATAAGACGCAGATACCCGTCAGAGATTTCCCTATTCTCTGCATGTAGAGCTAAAACTGGCCATGACCCGTCAGAGCCTGTGTGGCGAAGTACGTGAGCGATTCCGGCGTCGGGCCTCCGTACTAGGCTTGTAAATCCGGGATGAGGCTGCGGGTCCACATACCCCGCGTGTCGCCATGAGGGGGTTGACCCACGTGGAGGTCCAGTCGTGGAGAGTCGAATCCTTCGCCTGAGTGCAGGTGAGATTTCCTCCAGCCTCTGCTTAGCACCCTTGCCCGCGAGTAGGTTCCACGGGAGCTGACGCGATGGCACCCGCAGGACGTCGGCATTAACGGTCCTGTAGGCTCTGCAGACGCGCATAGACATGGTGCGCAGGGTAACACGGAAGGCCCGGTGGTTACGTTGGATCCGTATGGCTAGAGCGGCCCTAACGCGGGCTGCGTACAAGGCCGTGGATTCCGCTACGACCGCCAGCAGTCGGCGACGCGCATCTCCGCCCTCCCTTCCCTCGGCAAAATTCTTGAGAGATTGCGCGAGACCTGCGCTACCCTCTTGGCGACATATTCGATGTGCGCATTTTCTGTAAGACCGGCCTCCAGCTGCACACCTAGGTATTTTGCCGGTTTCCTCAGAGTAATGGGGTGGCCTGCCACCTCTAGGTTGATTCCGGGTCTTCTTACCTTACGGGGCGAGTTCCAGGTGGTTCGATACCATCCATTCCTTGACTATGTCCAGAGCACGGTTCGCCGTCGTCCCTAGCGATGTTTTTCGTCGTGCGGTCTCCAGCATCGCCAGATCGTCAGCGTGTGCAATCGTTTGAACCCCTTCCGGGAGGTACGGGATGTGCAGGACTCCGTCGTAGGCGATGTTCTAAACAGCCGGACCGAGGACGGAGCCCTTCGGGATCCCGCCGTAATCGTATAGGTGTGCCCCTACCCGTCGGCCAGCGTGCGCTCGTTCAAGTAAGACGACACGATTCGCATGAGGTATGGCGAAGTCTGGCAATCTTCTAGAGTCCTCATAATTAGTCCCCAGTTTACCGTATTAAACGCGTTCTTGACGTACAACCAAATAAGTAGAACAAAATTACGCGTGATGTCCCGCGCGTTGGGGTGTTTTGTTACCATAGGTATTACGATCTCCGGGGGCACGCCGTCGGCCCCCCCTCCCCCAGGCCGTATGATAGGCGTTAAAATCGCCTGCGACTAGAATGGCCTGTGAGTATTCGTAATGTAATTATTTTGGCTATTTGCGATTTTTTATTAGGCTCAGACAGGATACAGATTGCAATGCGGTGGCGCTGGACATATGCGTTGAGGACGTCGTGAGCAGAGAGATCGGCATCGGTTAAGATGAACTTGTAAAATACGAATCATTATAATTATTGAGGAGATCCAACTACGTGCCAGTTGGCGCTTCCGTTGTCGGCCGCTACCACAGTTCTCTGGCGGGACGCCCGTGATTTGCGCTGACTTTTTTTAGGAGCAACTGGACCAGACGAGCACGCCTAGGTGTTCCCTTCGGTGACCGCCGATTATTTGACCGCTTGGTGGCGCCTTCTGCGAGCTTTGTTTGCGTGCCTGCTGTGTGTGAGCCCGGTAGGCGGGGCCGCCTATGATGTCTGACCTATGGCCAGGCTCCGCACACATAATGCAGCGTGGAGTGTCGGCAGTACACTCCCGCGCCGTGTGGTCCGGGGAACCGCAGCGACGGCACAGGCGGCCAGTCACACAGAGTTCGGTCTGATACCTGGATGATGCAAGTGCCCCGGGTAGCTTCGCGGACATCGTTGCGGAATATATGCAGACCGTACTACACGTTGAGATACCGGGAAAGCGTACACTCAACGATTCTAAGCGAGGCGAGCTGTCCAAACGCTCATGCAAGCACGTTTAACATACGCCTAACTCTTGTAAATGTGAAAAATTTGCAAGGGATATCATGGCTGACATTACATCAACGAGAGAACATGATGTTTTTTAGCGCCTTAGCAGTCCTTTAGCGGAGAATTCCTTCAAGCCCTGCCTACTCGTCAGCTTGGCACCGCGCTGGATGATAACTCCTTTAGCCCTATGTCTGTTAGTAGGATGAGTTTGTGAACCGCTCTCATGTTTGCTGTAATAAACTGATCGACCCTGACGGTCTACACCGTTCAGCTACAAAAAAAGTCCCGGCAGACTCGCAAGACACGCTGAGTTCAATTGAATGAGCGCAGCGTTCCTGACAGATAATTCAGCTATTAGCGAATAGTACTAGCTAGTGACAACCGAAAGTAATGGTGTCGTTGTGGTCGTATTTATTTTTTCGTTTTTGCAAATGGCGCACTTGCGCGTTAATATTTATATTTAATGTAGCTGTGTCAATTTCGTTACTGCTCTCTGACATAAGGCTGCTTGGCAAGGTTGGAATTACTTCAACCATACACGGGTTGGCCTCACCTCATAAACAAGCGAAGAATGTGTCTGACACTGTAAAATTATAACGATATATGTAGGCGATCCAGGTATATTTTCATACTAATAACTCTAAATTATTGTAAGCAAATTTTTGGCTTTTTAAATGGTCAGATCAAGTCATAATGGAAACATCATACTATATATATATATATATATATATATGTCACCATTGTCTACACATGCTCCAAGACGTGTCCGTGCGCTTGACCACTGAAATGTTCTATCACTGACCGCTACAGCAGTGTATTTGGCACAGAATATAGCGCCCATAGGCGTGCCCTTTCCCACAGCCGCACACATAAAAGGGGGATAGCTTGGTCTTTCGCTGCAGATCGCTCATTTGTCTAAGTGCGTTAATCAAACAAATTCATCATGAAGTTTGCTTTTGCAGCCATTGTTGTCACAGCCCTAGCCGGTCTGGTATCTGCAGGCGGCTATGGAGGTGGATTCGGTGGCGGATACGGAGGAGGTTACGGAGGCGGTTACGGAGGCGATCACGGCCACACGATTGTGTCACACGCGAAGGTGGCGAAGGTTTCGTACGTGAAGACGCCCGTCGTATCGACCCATTACGTGAAGAAGCCCGTCGTCTCGTACGTCGCCAAGCCGGTCAAGACTGTGTCGTACGTGTCGAAGCCTGTCGTGTCGGTGCATAGCACACCCGTCATCACCCACGTTAGCGGGGGCGGCTTCGGCGGCGGCTACGGAGGAGGTTACGGAGGTGGACACGGAGGAAGCTACGGAGGTGGACACGGATGGTGGTAGGAACATGATTCTGCGACCAATCTCTACTAGCCGTAGATTGCATAGTTGTGCCTTGTATACTTGTGTAAAAAATAAAAGTCAGTTGTGTTTGTAGATAAGTAAGTTTTGAATTTATTTTATATTTTAAAGAACTGCTTTGATTGCATATTGTTTAATTAACTGCGGCTAGATGGTTAACCACAAGCGCATGTATTTAAATGATACATAACGTTATTTAAATAATATGTATGTAGAAATGTAAAGCGAACGTGCTTTAACATGGGTCTATATATACAGAGCATTTTCATATAAATAAAGTGTCTGTAATGCTTAATGGTTTTACAAGTGCATGGCATGTTTTATAAGCGCTTTATACTAAGGCATATTACTGATATATTATTTTCTAAAATGTAAGTCTTGTTTGAACCACAACCGCAAACTGAAGATTTGCCGCTGTTACGCCGGACCCAACGACACATCTAAAGCAGCGCCGTAAATGTTGGGTAGCCAAATTGTTTTGATGCATTTGCCCTGCTTTCTAAACCTAACGACAAAATAAATATCTAATTTTCTATTTTTAATTATGTAAATCTTCATTATTGAGACGTAGTCTATTTTTTTTTCATTAGAGGTAACAGGTAAAATGCGTGGCGCACACCGGGCGTCGTTGTTAAAGCCACTGTAGTGTGGGACTCATAAACCTACTAAAATCCAGTCGTCCTCCTTGCCCCTTGTCAGAAGTTGGCCGTAGTACTGTATTTTTCTTGAGATTACCTCACCTGGACACTCTTCTTGCCATTTAGGCTACAGAGACAGTGTCTATACACATATATACATAAAACGAGCAAAAAACAGGAAAGTGTTTTGGCATGTCCAAATCACCCCACAGACGCGGCTTCAATTTTAGTTGCAACAGCGCTAAAAAAACTTGTCTGATAGCCTTTCAGTTAAGCAATATTGAGCAATATCTTTTTATCTGTACGCAGCCCATGTAATAATTCGCCCATTAACGTAATTATCTAACTTATTTATGTTAAATATTTATTATTTGCGCCAAGAAATCGGCAGCCGTTAAGAATCCGTGTGTTATCACACAATTTTTATGTTTGAAGAGTTAATCCAATTTTTGAACATCTTTGCCTCGTCGATTTGGAAGCAAATGTCGATGGAAGCCATCAACACTCGTCCATTGACGCGTATTGCCGCTGATCGTTCACGACATTACAGCCCGTCTTTACTTATCTGGTATATTGCCATTTCTACACGAAAACCTTGACTGATCGCGATGAAGGCATCGCCAGAAAACAGCTGCGTCGAAGTTCTTCTGCGATGCCCAACTCGCGGCGGAGGAACTTTTGTTAGTATAGACACAAGCATAATTTGTAGTGGCACATATACGATATCTTGTTTGTTTAAAATATATTGCCTAAAATCGTCGGCCCTATTAACAAGGCGCATTATAAGGTTATCGCGATTTTTCCCATAAAACAACGGTGACGATTACTTTAAAACTCGTCAGAAGGAATTTCTAGGCATATTCGAGGATTTGTACACTGGTCATATATGGGCATTCTTGAGCAGAGGATTGTATCAGCATAATGTTAACCGGAAGTGAGAGCCCTGCGAAAAATAGCAACTTCAAACATGGACAAATTCGAACACACGCTGATTATTGTTACCAAGCTTTCTAGAACGGCATGTTAGACGGTCAACACCACCGCATGCCTGTTATCTAATAGTATAATTCTATAAGTAGCTATGTGACGTGACCCCGCTGATCTTCGGCAACTTATTATCACAGCGGGTCAGATTATTCTGGACTTACCACGTACGCACGTCTCTGCCGTACACAATATAAGCGCACAAATGACCCACTATGCACAGATCGCATTTTGCCTTTGGTGGATCACTAGAATGAGCAACAAGATGAACAGCTTCAGCGTTATCGTGGCCGTTGTCTGTGTTCTGATTGGCACGGCATATGCCGGTGATCTTGGCTATGGAGGCTTCGGAGGCGGTTATGGAGGCTTTGGTGGTGGCTACGGATATGGCGGAGGCCACGCCATCGTCTCGCATGCAAAGGTCGCGAAGATATCGTACGTGAAGACGCCAGTTGTGTCGACGCATCTCGTGAAGCAGCCCGTCGTTTCCTACGTGGCCAAGCCTGTCAAGTCGGTGTCGTTCGTGGCAAAGCCCGTTGTCTCGCTGCACAGCGTTCCCGTTATTTCTCATGGCCTCGGAGGCGGCTACGGAGGTGGCTTTGGAGGCGGTTATGGAGGTGGCTATGGAGGCGGCTACGGACACGGCTGGTGATAGACAGGTCAAACTCTTTCATCCTCCGGCCAGCGGGCATTGTATATTTTTGTACAGTACACGCACGCAAAATTTGTGTTCAATGGCACACATTTGCGGAATATACAACGTGACCCGAACGTGCTGGACAACAATCTTTCTCATCCGGGGTGAGCTCGAGGAGCTCACTCCATTTCATGAAAATGTAATACCATGGAAAAACCTTTACTCATCAATTAAAAACAAACCAAACTTTTATACACAAGATTGTGAGTTTTTGCTAAAAGGTGGTTAACAATGGATAAACTACTTATTCGTCGGCTAATTAAAGACTTAATTAAAGATTATGCTGTAGGTTAGGCGTACAAAATGTTATTAAATAGCGGGTGTGTTTTTTGTAAATACCAAACCGCTGGTCTTAACCAAGTCATTAACGGTAAGACAACAATGTACGTCTAGAAGCTGAAGTATTTGCAAAAAGCTAAATATAATTAAAATTCGAATCCTATTTTATACAAGCAAAGTTGAGAGCAAAATGACAGCATCTGTGCGGACGCGTTTCTCTGTGCGTTTTTCAATGTGCATCATTCTAGATTAAAACCTCGACGCAAAGCAAAAAGCACGATGAGCATCTATTTACCCAAAAGTTTGCACATAACAAGATCCTCGGCTTTCCTATTTATGTTGGTCTTGCTGGCGCCGTTCAACTGAAAACATTTTACCGTTTGTCACCAGCGGTGGTTAAATTCTTCATGGCATAAGACTGCAGTGTTTTTCACAACTGCAGCAACACGTTACATCAGTAATAATTGTATTACGTATAAGCGTGTATTTCTTTTTTATATATACAGGATATCCGTTTTTAAAGATTGACGTATGAAATTGTAGAGTTCGTTGAGACAAATATTTTTATAATAGAACATGGTCTCTGAGATGTTTTGTTTTGCTGTACTATATGCGTGTAGGAGTGAGAATTAAGTCTCTAAAATCTGTGGCACTAGTGCTGTTTCCCAACATAGGAGCACAAAATGTACAATTGCAAGACAATCAGTTCTCCTATTGAGAAACTAAGCACATCGCCGTGTTCGTAAATTCTGCGTTTTCTGAAGAACATGCAGGAGGAGCTAGCAGATGCATTATGATCGTTAAGAACAGAATTCGCAAAAAAAATTAGTTATTTTGTTAGCTCTTACGTCCAATACCTTAAAATCATAACCCTAAGACCATTCATAGCGCTCTTAAACTGGAACATTCAGGTAATTCATGACGGTCATTTTTGTACTAAACCTACACCAATCCGATCCGGTGGATTTGTACTAGACCTATACCAATCCGAAAGTTTCCCAGAGGGCGTGTAACGATTTAGTGTATGCATAAATGACCTACTGCATTAGATAAAGCACTCGTCATAGCTTTAGAAGCACATACAACTATTTATTATCTTACAGTGCCAGCTCAATGGTGTCTTGGCGAACCACTATACACATTAAGTAACGCCTGCAGATATTCCGTTGGACTCCTTGAAAGATTCCAGGAATTGTGCGAACGGCCACAGTAGCGGAGTTTGTCTTGGTGACCAGCTCTTCAAGGTCGGAGTCTCGTAGGCAAGAGTCCTTATGTGATCTAAAATAAGAAATCGAGACTTGTTAACGCGGGCAATCGCGATGGCTAAGCAATCGGCTCGCCCCGGCCAATTCACCGATTCTCGAAGATCACGTTGAGGTATCGTAAATCGTGTTTGCAGCAGCTATATCGCAAACCGTGTTTTTACAAGATGTCTCAAGCTGGTCAGCAAATATATCACCACAAACAACATGCTCAATTAAATATACACAAATATTTTTTTGTAGTGGAGGTGGAAAATGCATTTACGCACACTCGCCGAAGTTATTAGCAGGTAGTGTGGAACTCGACACCGACGAAGAACATTGGACTCCATCCTATCCGCATGTAACATCTACTGAAAACCACCTCCTCCAGCCCCGGAGTCGGAGTTGTCTGGCAGTACATCGAGGCGGAGTACAGGAGGGGAGATTCTCGGACTCAACCACATCCTGGGCCTCTGTATACTGAAGCGGAGGGGAATAGGACCGCACTTGGGTCCCCCATTCCAATCAGACTGGTTGGACATCGTTCTGATGACAATGGAGGGTGTCTTCTTACCAGCCATTGCGTAGTGGCTTGTGTGCTGGTCCGGAAGTGGCTCAGCGCCAAACATTTGGCCACTGTGTAATCTACGTCATCCGGCTCTCTAAAAGTGCAGAGCACACAGGTATCTGTTGAGGATTTTCTGGTCCCGGGTCCACCGACCGCGGCTGTCTCGGGATGAGATGTGGGCCTAGGCGATATCTCATGCATGTGGGGTTCTCTCGGCTGTAGGCCCTCCGCTGTAGGTTCTCCGCTGCGCTTAGCGGCCAGTAGATCCCATAGTAGTTGTTGTGCGAGCACCAACAGAACGCTGTACTAACCGTTCTATATCTTCTGCAGACGCGCATAGCCATGTAAACAGATATGTTAATAAATTATATATGCCAACCAGAATTGGCAAGTTTGCTCCGTGGATATTATATCAAGTGTTCGGGATGTGATAGGCACCTAAATTACGCGGTGAAAGGCAGACATCTTGAAATATATAATTGCGTCTAAATGCACTTTAGCATCAGCGTTATGAAATGTTGTATTTGTTAATGAAAGTATTAGAAATATTGATTTCCCCTCTTCACGATAGCTTAAAGGTGCCTCACATGTTATTTATTGCTGTACAATGGATGTAAACAATTCTGTTAAGGGACGCGTACTCTTATGCATCCTGCTATTCCAACAGGCGTCTTGCGTCTGTACAATTTAAGTACATATCAGTTATGATTGCCTCTGTTCTTATTTTATGCACAACAACCTAATCGGCCGTTTGGATTAAGCATTTTAATATTGCCTCAAGATCTCTCTAAAATCATTCTGCGCTGAAAACACTAGGAACCATACAAGCCAATAGAGCTTTGAGACAACCTGCGTTAACCGAACGATTTCATTATGAAACTCCCCCATATAACCATTGTGTTCACAACCCTAGCCGTTTTGTTATCTGCAGCTGGCTCTGGAAAATTAAAAAGAAATAGCGCAAACAATCGAGAAAAGCGGGACTGGCTCTGGAAAACCAAAAAGAAATAGCGCAAACTATCGAGAAAAGCGGGTCTGGCTCTGGAAAATCAAAAAGAAATAGCGCAAACTATCGAGAAAAGCGGGGCTGTGCTTCTCACAGGACGGACAAGACACAGGGCGGCTATGGAGAAGATTACGGAGGTGGACACGGAGAACGTTATCGAGATGGACACGGATAATGCCAGACGCAGAATCCGACGACTAATTTCTACTAGCAGTAGATTGTAGCGGCCAAAGCTAATCTTTATATAATTGCATACTCTGTTTCTGATCTGGTGTCAAGTCTACAGAATTCGGTCTGGCTACCGGATGATGCAAGTGTCCCGAGTATCCCCGAGGACATCGTTGCGGAACATATGTAGACTGTACTACACTTGAGAAACCGGGAAAGCGCACACTCAAAGATTTTAAGGTCTATGGAAAGCTATCCAAAAGGTCATGCAAGCACTTTCTAAAGTAATTCCTACGACGCAAGATGACTTACGCATTCGCGCGTACTCAGACAGTAGCTCGTACGTTCGTGCATACGCGCATACGCGCACTCTAAAAGGGTAAGTAAACCAACATACGCCCAGCTCCTGTAAAAGTGAAAAATCTGCTCTGAAAGGGATATCATGGCTGACCCTACATCAAGAAGAGAACATGCCGTTTCTAGCGCCTTAGCAGTCCTTTAGCGGGGGATGCTTTCAAGCAATGCCTTCCCGTTAGCTTGGCACCATGCTGACTCATAACTCTTTTAGCCCTATGTCTGTTATTAGGTTGGATTTATAAGTCACTCCCGTGTATGCCGTGTGTTAAATTGATCGACTCTGACGGTCTACGCCGTTCAGCTGCGAAAAAGTCCCGATAGGCTCACAAAACGCCCTGAGCTCAATTAAATGAGCGCAGCGTTTCTGACAGCTAATTCAGCCTTTAGCGAATAGTACTAGCTAGTGACAACCGAAAGTAATGGTGTCGTTGTTGTCGTATTCCCTTTTTCGTTTTTGCAAATGGCGCACTTGTGCATTAATATTTATATCCAACTCAGCTGCGTTTATTTCGATACTGCTCACTAACATAAGGCTGCCTGGCAAGGTTGGAATTACTTAAACCATACAAGGGTTAGCCTTGCCTCATAAACAAGCAAAAAAACTACAGCATTATCGGAAGCTTCAAGACTTCAAGAAGCGGTCACTTGTCGACCAACACGAACGAATCAACAGAACGCTTCCTAATACTAAGAACACAACAAGACCTCACCTCATCACACGACAGCCTTACTTTTACAAACTTTACGAGTTATCCAATCCCATTTGAAAAACTCTTGGGCAACTTTTAAGCAGCTTTCACCCACGCGGATATGGTACCCGTCGAGACTCCCATTTTACACGAGCTCGAAGCTCCCGAGAGATTTTTCGCTGAAGCTCTTGATGAGCCGTTTAGTCTAGACAAAGTCAATGTTGCCCTCGCTCGTATACGAAACAACAAGGCATTCGGGCCAGATTGTGAGGAATGAACACCTTCGGCAGTGATACCTCCTTGCGCCTATATGGCAGTCCCTTTTTAACTGATGCTTCTCTGAGGGCGCTCTGACAGCCAAGCGGTAAGAATGCCTTCTTAAAGTAATCCCAAATTGAAAAGAACATTCTTCGGACCCTTCCGCGTGGCGGCCGAATCAAAAAAGAGTTGTGTCTACAAACTTCTCTCAAGCATACTAACAAGACGTCTCACGGATTTTTGACAGCACTGGAGTTTCTTCCATATGAGCAGCATGCCTTCAGGACTGAGCGTTCCACTATGTCAGCCTGCGAAGTACTCCTTGAGCAGATCACAATCTCATTGTACCGAAAAAAAACTTTTTTGTTCGCGGTTTTTACTGATTTAAAATCTGAGCATAACACGTTTGATCAGACGACTGGGTATCCGCAAGGCGACAATCTCAGCCCATTGCTATTCATAACGTTACTCAGCGATCTGTCACGCATAATGAAAGAGAGGCACTCAACAGTCATGATCCTGCTTTACGCAGATGATCTGGTAATATTCAGCATAATCCGTACTATCTGCAGGCTGCTCTTTGCACACTGGATGAATATTTCTCGCAGAATGGCCTCATAGTAAACGTGTCAGAAACCAAGGCTGTAACGTTTCGGCGTGGCGGGCAACGAGCCCGCGCAGATAAACTTCGATTTCACGGTGAATAAGTGCAGTTCGTAGAAACTTTAAGCTCTCTCCTGGTAATTTTCTCGTCTCGAGGTACAACCTTTTTACAACATGTAACTGAGCGTTGTAGAAAAGCGCCTATCGCGGCAGCTGGTATCAGAAACCCGACACAGTCTACTATGCCGGTCTGCTGAGTTTCATGAACCCAAGGAGGACTGCAAATGCCGTCGTTGTGGCGGTCCATGTTTTATGTAACTACCAGAATGTACTGAATCCGTGTCGATTTCTCAGCTCCAGCGAGAATTCTCATTAAAAAAATTTACCATGTTTGTTATACACATAATGTTTGTCTTTACATACCCAAGCAGGGTGCATTGTAGACAAATTAAATAAGCAAGCGAAGAATGTGACTTACACTGTAAAATGACCACGATATATGTAGGCGATCCAGGTATATTTTCATACTAATAACTCTAATAATTATTGTAAGCAAAGTTTTAGCTTCGCTAATGGTCAGGTCAACGTATAATGGAAACCTTATACTATATATGTCACCTGCACAATGTCTACTACTGCCATAAGACGTGTCCGTGCGCTTGACCACTGAAATGTTCTATCACTGACCGCTCCAGCAGTACTTTTGGCACAGAATATAGCACCCATGGGCGTGCCCTTTCCCACAGCCGCGGATATAAAAGGGGGATAGCTTGGTCTTTCGCTGCAGATCGCTCATTGGTCTAAGTGCGTTAACCAAACAAATTCATCATGAAGTTCGCTTTTGCAGCCATTGTGGTCACAACCTTAGCCGGTCTGGCATCTGCAGGCGGCTATGGAGGTGGATTCGGAGGTGGATTCGGAGGCGGATACGGAGGAGGTTACGGAGGCGATCACGGCCACACGATTGTGTCGCACGCGAAGGTGGCGAAGGTGTCGTACGTGAAGACGCCCGTCGTATCGACCCATTACGTAAAGAAGCCCGTCGTCTCGTACGTCTCCAAGCCGGTCAAGACTGTGTCGTACGTGTCGAAGCCTGTCGTGTCGGTGCATAGCACACCCGTCATCACCCACGTTAGCGGGGGCGGCTTCGGCGGCGGCTACGGAGGTGGACACGGAGGAGGTTATGGAGGTGGACACGGATGGTGGTAGAAACATAATTCAGCGACCAATCTCTACTAGCCGTAGATTGTGATATTTGTGCCTTGTATACTTGTGTAAAAATAAAGGTCAGTTGTGTTTGTAGATATGTGAATTTTTGAATTTATTTTATATTTTTAAGAACTGCTTTGATCGCATTTTGCTTAATTAACTGCGGCTGGATGGCTAACCAGAAGCGCGGATATTTAATGGATACATAACGTTATTTAAATAGCATGTTTAAATAAATGTAAAGCGAACTGGAACCGAATCTATGCGTACTTGAAAACATATTACTGATATGTTTCCTACAATCTAAGCCGTGTTTGAACCACAAGCGCAAACTGAGAGTTTGCCACTGTTAGGCCGGACCCAACGACCCATACAGCGCCGTAAATGTTGGATGGCCAAAATTTGTTTATAATGGGTTTGCTCTGCTTTCTAAACATAACGATAAAATAAATATCTAACATTTAAAATGTTGCAACGTAGTGTTTTTTTTTTAGAGAGATAACTGGTAAAATGCGTGATGCACACCCTGCGCGGCGTTGCTAAAGCCATAGTAGTGTGGGACTTATAAACCCAGTAAACCCACCTTCGAATGCTGGGAGAGACAACTATCGTAACAATGTCGCCGGTAACATTATCTCTTGGAACTTTATGCGATCGAATATTCCCTGCACTAGGTTTTTATCCTGGGTCCAGGGCAGTCCCTAGGGCAGCTGAGGTGGCCACGGAAGGAGCTTGGGGCGCCCATGGTCACACAGTCGTATCGCACGCAAACAAATACATCGTACACGAAAACAGCCGTCGTGACAACCCAACGCGTGACGAAGCTTGTCGACTCGAGCGTCGCCAAACCGATCAAGACGGTGTCGTAGCCTGCCATGTCGGCGCACAGCGCGTTCGTTGTCATTCACGTTAGCGGAAGTGTTCAGAGATGGCAGTAAGAAAATGCCTCTGCCAACATCCTACACTTGCTAAAAATGGTATATTTTCAAAAAACATATTGTTTATTTTGTGTAAAAAATGTACACCAATCACGCCTGTGAATAAAAGTACTTCACTTTTTGCACTATCAATAAAACGAATTTCGATCGTAAATGTAGGTAGCGTATTTTGTTTGATTTACGCCGAACTGCAGGCTAAAAACGTCTATGCAACGTTGTATAAATACCAAGCCAATACGTTTTCTGCTAGTGCTGGCTAAACTATAGGTCGTTAAATAGAGGTAACTATAATTATATAATCCTAACCCAGATGCAATATGTATACCTTGCTTTTTACCAAAACAAATTATGGTAGCATACTTTCTTACCACGTCGAGCTTAGACCCGTTTCTAGGTGTAGTTTTACTCACGGTGACTACTTGTTTATTCCGCTGTCCGCCTTAGCTGAATAGTGTAAACAAAATAGTGTATTGCTAGTAGTCAGGTCAAGGCAAGATCCACGCTACGTCTAATGCCAGGGTGTAACAATAACATCGATTTGCTTAAACGCCTACGCAAATTAATCATAAAATTGTATCTCGGCAGAACGTTAGCCTTCTGACTAATTATAAAAAAAACGGGTACGGCTTTTGTATATCATAATGTTAAGCATATTATATAAGGACCATTCAGTTTTCCAAAGTAATCTAATTCAATTTATTTTATTCACACTGTCTGTGTAATACTCTATCTAGTTAAAATTGGAGTACATAAGTACTCCGGTTAATCAAGAATGTCCCCCCAGCTTACTCTTAAGTCTCTCGAGGTGATTCAAAGACTGTGGGTATGTACACGTTTGGGCATGATACAGATCACAAGGGCCTTCGCAATATTTACAGATACACGACTCGACTGGGTCGTGAAACGACTCCGTTTGACAGACCACATGATGATAGCCGTGGGTCGAGAATTTGACCACCACGTGCCTGTTTGCCCGATCCGGATTCTTCCATGTGTCGTCTGTCATTGCTGGCGAAGTGAAGAACTGTGGGCTCACGTCGCTGAACTCCTCTTTTTTCCTGTTCATAAAGTTCACAAATGCCGTCGTCTCTTCAAGCTTGAACTTTTGTTGGATCTCCTCCACAAATCGCTTTTCTCCCGTCAGGAGGTAGACCATACGATTTTGCGTATTTGTGTGGACGCCAAGAACTCTTTTTCTAGGAACGTCGATTTGGCTCTGTCGAGTGTTCGAAGGTCTCGCTCGCTAAGATGCTCCCAGATCAACTCGACTCCATAGGCAGCGCATGGGGCTAGCTTGAGCATGAAGAGTTTAGAGGCGGCTTCCAACGAGAGGCGATACGGGTCCGGTATCGATGAAGAGGCCACCAGAGTTTTTCCGAATCGCTCCTCTATGTGTCGAGAGAACGACGATCCACTCGTCGTGAACACGATCCCAAGGTACGTAAAGTTGTTTACGAACTTTATTGGGACTTCGTTCACCTGGATCTGGTCGCTGGCCGCGAGCCTCCCTCCCCGACGGAATTTTAGAGCCTCGGTTTTCGAATCATTTATGGTCAGACCTACGCGGCTCGCGTACTTCTCCAGCGTTCTTGCCGCTTGAGACCAATGAAAACAGCTGGTACTGTAGGCGCATACGTCGTCGGCGTACATAAGCGTCTCCACAAGAGGGTGTTTCGTTGATAGGAACGACGGCAAGTCGTTAATGAGGACGGAAAATAGCAAGGGTGAGAGATTATCACCCTGGGCAAAGCCCGTGGTTTGCTCGATTGGTATCCTAATAGCCACGCCATCATGGATTAGAATCGCGTTCTTCTGTAAGATAGCACCGATCAGGCCGAGGATCTTCGTCGGGACACCACTTGAGGCTAGCTTCTCGATAACGATTTATTTTGAGCCGGTATCAAATGCGCTCTTGAAGTCGACGAAGAGTGCGTAGAGTGGCTGGCGGGATTTCCTGAGAACTCTCTCGACCTTGTCTTTGAGTATTCTGCAAGCTGTTTGCGTAGATCTTTCAGCTCTAAAACCATGTTGCTCGTCAGGGATTACGTTGCAGGCCTCGAGGAACGGGGTAAGTCGGCGTGTGAGGAGAGTTGACAGAAGTTTATAAACGCACGACTTTTTGGCGATTCCCCGCCAGGACTTCGGTAATCTAATTAAGATAATTAACATATCTGCGCGTTGGTATATAGCATGTACAGTCGCCTCTTTTTCACTAGAAGTGTAATTTATGCACACAGAATTCTACATTCAATCATCTAAATGAATATGCATAACATTATCTGTAGAGCAAGCTCTCTTACTACATAAATAAAATACTAGTTAATTCCTCAATGGTCCTTACGTCTCAAATCAATCCATCATTGAATGCTTACTATGCAGACGTAAGTAGGTTCCAAGATTCCGATCATATTACACAGCGCATTTTAGTTATATTATATAGCGCCTACGTGTCTTCCCTTCAAACGCTGCTGGGCCTATGCTACTTTCTGAATAATGGCCTTAAAATCATTGTAGATGTGTACATATACTTATTTGTATAATATTATTTCATTACGATTACTGGTAAGACAAATGTCACTTGATACGAACCTTTCTATTCATTCGATCTACCTATTTGCTGATACAATACTCGTAAACCATTTAAATAATTGTTTTAACTATGCTTATTTTATCAAGTTCTTACAGTATTTATGAGGGGTGTTAGCGTGCGGTTACTGCGTCAATCCTATTAATCCGAAAGCGGCGTTTCCCCTACATACTGCAAGAGACAGCTGCTGTTATTATCTTGTTAATCACCAAATAAAATCACTTAGTTCGAACAAAATGTAAATATATTTTAGAGAATCGATATATACACGATCCAGTAGCAATCCAGAAGATTAGCTGAAATATGTTTATATGATTAGTCGATTCTAGCCTCTTAAGACAGGACATTCGTTGGCCTTTTTAGGGGAACTGCGATCAGACGTATTGACAAATAATAGTGCCCCATGTTCATTGTAATCTCCATCAGTTCGATACCCTGCTCCCATTTGCACTTATCTCCGAGCAAGTAAGACATGACGGTCCGGAGACGTAATGTCACCAGATCGTCTGTCTGGCACTCATATTGCCGGTGAGTCCTGTCGTCGAATGCTAGGCATAGGAGGACTGTATGGGTCACGTCACCCTCCTCGCTTGTGTCGCACATGACGCATTTGGCATCAGGAGCTTTGCTTATCCTATGCAGGTATTGTTGGAAGCACCCGTGCCCCGTTAGTCAATCAACCGGTTTTATTGACGTGCCCAACAAGTTTATAATCTGCTACCTTTTATTTAAGATATGCACATGTACGAGTATATGCTAAAATCAACAATGTATAAACAAACAAATGGAAAAAAAACAAACAAATGGAATATAATTAAACCACTAAAGATTTTTTTTTTTTTTTTGTTCTGGGAGGTTTTGGTAATGCATGATGCACATGCGCCACTAGCAGCCTGCGTGACTAGTGTGAGACTCGCAAACCCACTAAACCCGGATTCCTCCCCACCCCCCAGGCTCGGTATTACTTTGGCATTACATCGAAAGGTTTAAGACTTTATAACTAATCCTATTTAAGTTTAAGACTTTATAACTAATCATATTTAAGTTTAAGACTTATATCATTAACTCAAAACAAGTTCAAAACATTTCACTACAAGTTACGTGGTTCCTCGTTCTTCTGTGACAAGAAAAGATGCCTTTTAAAAACAACGGATCGGCCTGCATTTCGAAGCGCCAATGGTAACTCGTTCCAAATGGTGGGCAGATGTATGCATCCTGAGTGGGCCCTTGTACTGGGAGTAGGACGAAGTCGAATGCACAATCTGAAGGAATTTTACTGTTTTGCGCCTTATGGGCTAGCACCGCCAACTTTAAGCGTGTCAGCTGATGAAGCTTGAGAAGCCTGAGCGTGGTGTATCACGGAGCCTGGTGTATCACAACCCGCGCGACGAGAAAGACCTAATAAGCTAATTGCTAATCGCGTCATTCTGGACGGCCCAGAACTTGTCTAAGATCGTTGAATACTTGGCGCCCCATAGAGTGATTCGGTAAGTTAGCTAAATGAGATCTAGAAGCGGCTTGTAGACACGTACCAGAAAGTCTCGCAAAGCCTTGGGTCTCCTCAAACGCACAAGTGATGCCAGCACAGCTGTTACCAGTGGATCAAGTCGCAAAACATGTGGCGCACTTATTTGTCTATACCTTTGATCGCAGTTCCCCTAGACTGTTTAATAAATGCACTGTCTTGATAGGCTAGAATCCCAGGTCCCGCCCATGAGGCTGATTCGCATGACCTCAGTATCAGCTCCACATCCTCAGGTGGAATCCGGGTGTCTCCGTGTGTCGAGGAGTAGTTTTTGTCGTCGTCATCGTCTTTATTTTTGATATTCCTGCCTCATGTTTTGGATTCCTCATTGTCTTCTTACAGGGAGTGATACCGTCGCCGTCCTACCTCTATCGTGGTAATTTAATAGTGTTAGGCAATTTCTTATATATATATATATATATATATATATATATATATCATCTGCATATATCTGTCCACAACTACCATAATACGTGTCCGTGAGCTTGACCACTAAAATATTCTGTGGGTGAGCTTAGCCGTGCGCCTGGCCCAGATTATAGTGCCCATAGGCGTGCCCTTTCTGACAGCGACGCATATAAAAGTAGATAACTTGGTATTTTGCCGCAGATTGTTCATTTGTCTAAGTGCGCTAACCAAACGAATTCATCATGAAGTTCGCTCTTGCAGCCATTGTGGCCACAACCCTAGCCGGTCTGGCGTCTGCAGGCGGCTATGGAGGTGGTTTCGGAGGCGGCTACGAAGGAGGTTACGGTGGAGGTTACGGAGGCGGATACGGGGGCGATCACGGCCACACGGTTGTGTCACACGCGAAGGTGGCGAAAGTTTCGTACGTGAAGACGCCTGTCGTATCGACCCATTACGTGAAGAAGCCCGTCGTCTCGTACGTCTCCAAGCCGGTCAAGACGGTGTCGTACGTGTCGAAGCCTGTTGTGTCGGTGCATAGCACGCCCGTCATCTCCCACGTTAGCGGCGGCGGCTTCGGTGGCGGTTACGGAGGTGGACACGGAGGAAGCTACGGAGGTGGACACGGATGGTGGTAGAAGCATGATCCTGCGACTAATCTCCTTTGTTGTATATTTGTGTAAAAATAAATGTCAATATCGTCTGTGAATAAGTTAATATTGGATTTAATTTGGTTTATTGTGTTGCACCTCGATTAGTGGCTATTTAGGCGTACCCCTTTCTTTATTTCTTCTAACTTCTATCTAAAAAAAGCATCTGTATTTAAGTGATAATATCATTTGATATAATATTGTTTAACTAACACATGTGTTAGGATAGTACATGCTGGTTTTAATATGGGTCTTTTAATATACAGATGACGATAAAATATGTAATGTTTAATGGTCTTGTAGGTGAAATTAATATGCATTCTGGCCTAATAGCTTGCGATGATGTTTTAGCTGACAAAATAACGGGTTGAAGAAACTGAAGAAGTAAACCTCAGTAACCACTACTGCATAGAGTCTACGCTAGAGGCGCGGTCACCCAAACCACCCGCAAGCGACAAAACTCGCTATAGGATCACCGATAAGAAACCATTTAAAACAAAATTTAGCAAAGCAGTCACCGATACAAGACTGTCCTAAACCCCAGAGAAGCTACAGATCGTCCTGTTGAGAGCATGCATTTAAGCCACTTAGCACCACAAATCCAAAGCGAGAAAACTGCCAGCCAAAATGTATTAGTTGAGTAAAACGATTGCCCAGAAGAGGCCTGGCTGCAATAACACAAGCTGAAAAAGTCACACAAAATCCCAGAGGATAAGGCTTGGGCTTTGGACAATCATTAAAAGTGTAGAGCTGTACTGAAACGAGAAATAGTTGAAAGCAAGGCAAATAGCTGGTGCAGACTTTACAGGAAAATCGAAGGGGATTCTTGGGGAAACTCTACAAGATACTGAGGGGAGGTAACGAGATGGGGACGAGCCCCCCAACGATAACAGTGACGAAGGTACTCAAGGCGGCGGCAAGACTTAAGACAGAAAGGCTCAAACGGCAACCCGCGCCTAGCGGTGAATGTACTATTGAAGGAGTCTACAGACCTGGTTGCAAAGCTGGTCACTACATCGACCAGAAAGGAAAAAATACCCGCAAACTGGAAACTGGCTGAGGTTGTCCTTAGCCCCGAACTAACGGATGATTCAGGGTTATCCTACTATTAAACACCCTCGAAAAGAGATCCAAAATAATTGACTGAATAAGGAAATCTTAGGATCTTTGCAGAGGAACACGAACTCATTACGGCCTGCCAATATGAATTCAGGACAAAATGTTCAGTGCTCCCAGCTGACCACCGAGTTGCGGCCAGGCTGATTTTTACACAGCTTAGCCATATACACCAGAAGAAAACGCTTCTTGCAATCTTGTTATTTGTCAGGAACAGCCTTGTCTGAGCCACAAACGCAAGTCACTGATAGATTCCATGAATATAAAATATTGAATGTCCCTATTCATGACCCCGTAGCAGCGAAGAAGATTAATTAATAGCACAACGTATACAGGTCGATGCATTAAATTGAATACATATGTTTACTTATATAATTACACTTTAGAGGAGACACTAAGTCTTCAGCTTACCGCTGTGGCAAGGGATAAAGTAATGCTTTCGGTCTCTCTAGGCGGCTTGCGGTCATGATGGCAGAACCCGCAAACGTATCATTATTGACTCAGGCTGCGGAGAGGGTTAAAGCATTATTGAATAACTATGGGTGGTAAGCTTATAACGTAGAACTACAAAAGCTGACCGACAGATTGTCGTCTTTATTTGACTCCCCTTCCAATGAAAGGACTAAGCAAAGCAGTTGGACAGCCCCCTTGCAAGAAAAGTGATTAGCAAGCCTGATCGATAGATCCCCCACCATGGCTGATAAAGCCAGGCTTCGAGCCGTTGGTAGCTAAACGGCTGGAGCTTGGTTACATGCCCTACCCTGTCCACGAATAGGGACTCTTTTGCATGACGAGACGACGCGCATTAACGCAAGACTTCGGCTTGGTGTTGACCTAGTCGTTCCTCACCGATGCCGTTATGGTTATTTTGTGAGCGCGTTGACCCATCATAGCTTGTCATGCGCCTTAAGTGCAAGTCGAAGAGCACACGAGTTGGCTTTAAGTGACATTTTCAGTCGAGCACTAAGAACTGTTGGCTTTCTGTGTGTACTAGAGCCTCCGGGTCTATCCAGAGACGATGAAAAAAGGCCTGACGGCCTTACTCTAACCCCCTTTGAGCGTGGTCGCATGCTTGTTTGGGACGCAACTGTAACCGACTCCTTAGCCCCTTGGATGGTCGGTGCAGGTGCGGATCAGACAGGTCATGCGTCCAGGTTAGCAGAGACTAACAAATGTAGAAATTACTCTGGCGCTGATTATCCGCACCAATTTTGTCCGTTGGCTTTCAAAACAGGGGGAGGGCCAGGCCCGCTTACACCGAAGTTGATTCAGCGCGTGGGCAGAAACTTTAACCTTTTCACGGGAGACTCGAGAGCATCGGAATTTTTGCGTCAGAGGCTGTCGCTCAACATTCAACCAGGAAACTGTTCGGGGCACTTTGTCGAACTGGGCTAATCCTAGATAAGAGAACCCGTGACCACACGCTCACGCGGAGACAATTGTTCACTTCAAAGTGCTAACAAAAAAAGTTATATGTTTACTTCCAACGTTGAGTTCAAACGTATGCTATTCTATAGCGTAAATGGTTTTATGGACATCGTACTTACATACACAAAAAGACATGCAAAATGACGTCTCTCATCTGAGTTGCCTCTCTTGGGTGGGCCTGTAAAACTCTCTTTATTCCAGTTAGTCTGTGTACCCAATTTTGATTCATTTATTAATTTATATATATATATATATATATAATTGTAGAGCTCGTTAAAGCATACATGTTTTCCAATGGAACATGGCCTCTAAGAAGTTTTGTTTCGTAGTGAGAGTGAAATTACTACAATTTGTGAGACTGGGGTTTTTGTCCGACATAGAAGCACAGAATGTGCAATTGCGAAACAGCCAGTCTTCTTATATAGAAATATCGTGTTCGTGAGAAAATTCTGCTTCCTCCGAAGAACATATACCGTCGGCCAGAAGATGCGACATGGCCGTTTAGAAGAGAATTCGCAAAAATAAGGTTATTTAGTTAGCCTTCACACTAAATACCTCAAAATCGTAATCAGATTAAGTGCATGCAGCAATGACTGTGTGACGACGTTCCGGCTGTCGCGCGACACGTCGGCGGTAGTGAACGTCATATGTATGTAAACACGACTGCCCGTCGGGGAATCACAGACGGCGCAGGCAAATATGTGCTTTGTAGCCATCCGAAGGCAGAAACCAGATATCGCCACTGCTTGCATGACACATATATGTATACATCAAACGAGCCAAAGGAGTAGGCAAGCGTTTCGACGTTTCGGGTGCGCCCCACGAACGCGACTTCAATTGTAGTTATAACAGCCCTAAAAAAACTCGGTTGACAGCCTTTCATTTAAGCAATCTTGAGCAATGCCTTTTTATCTGTACGCAGCCTATGTGTTAAATCGCCCATTAATTTACTTATTCGTGAGCGGGGACTGTCGTACATGAGACCGAAATATATATTGCATCTCTTAGAGAGAAATAAATAGAGCGAATATCTTGCTGTAATCTTCGGCTACAACTACGCCCAAGTTCGAGGAGTAATTCAAAATTTTGAACATTTTTGCCTAATAGATTTGGAAGCAAATGCCATCGACACTCGCCCATTGACGCGCATTGACGCCGCTGATCGACCACGACGTTACGGTCTGTCTTTATTTGGTATGATGCCACTTCTACACGAAAACTTTGAGTGCGATCGCGACGAAGACATCGCCCGCGCACAGCTGCGTCAAAGTTCCTCTGCGATGCCCAACGCGCGACAGAAGAACTTTTGTTAGTATAAACACAAGCATAATTAGTAAAGGCACATATACAATATTTTGTTTTTCTAACATCGTCGACCGTATTAACAAGGCGCGTTTAAAGGCAGTCGCGATTTTCCCCACAAAACAACGGTAACTATTACTAAGACCAGCAAAAAATTGCGACTTCAAACATGGACGAATTCGAACACACGCAAGTTATTGTTACCAAATCGTTTAGAACGGTATGTTAGCCGGTCAATACCACCGCATGACTGTTATCTAATAATATTATTCTATAGGTAGCTATGTCACGTGACCCCGTTGATCTTCGGAAGCTTATTATCACAGCGAGTCAGATTATTCTGGATTTATCGCGTACGCCCGTCTCTGCTGAACACAATATAAGCGCACAAATGATCCACTATGCACAGATCGCATTTTGCCTTTGGTGGATCACTAGACTGAGCAACAAGATGAACAGCTTCAGCGTTATCGTGGCCGCTGCCTTTGTTCTGATTGGCACGGCATATGCCGGTGATCTTGGCTATGGAGGCTTTGGAGGCGGCTATGGAGGTCTCGGTGGTGGATACGGAGGTGGATACGGAGGTGGCTACGGAGGTGGCTACGGACATGGCGGAGACCACGCCATCGTCTCGCATGCAAAGGTCGCAAAGGTGTCCTATGTGAAGACGCCAGTTGTGTCGACGCATCTCGTGAAGCAGCCCGTCGTTTCCTACGTGGCCAAGCCTGTCAAGTCGGTGTCGTTCGTGGCGAAGCCCGTTGTCTCGCTGCACAGCGTTCCCGTTATTTCTCATGGCCTCGGAGGCGGCTACGGAGGCGGCTATGGAGGCGGCTATGGAGGTGGCTATGGAGGCGGCTACGGAGGTGGCTACGGACACGGCTGGTGATAGACAGGTCAAACTCTCTCATCCTCCGGCCAGCGGACATTGTATATTTTTGTACAGTACACGCACGCAAGATTTGTGTTCAACGGCACACATTTGCGGGATATACAACGCGACTCGAACGTGCTGGACAACAGTTTTTCTCATCCGGGATGAACTCGAAGAGCTCACTCCATTTCATGAAAATGTGATACCATGGCAAAACCTTTACTCATCAATTAAAAATAAATCAAACTTTTATATACAAAAGCGTGAGTTTTTGCTAAAAAGTGGTTAACAATAGATAAACTACTTATTCGTCGGCTAATTAAATACTTAGCTTTGAATTTCTTGCGCCATAGAGTAACCTGATGATGTTGTAGGTTAGGCGTACAAAATGTTATTAACTAAACGATGTATTTTTTGTAAATACAAAGCCGCTGGTTTTAGCCATGTCATTAACGGCAAGACAACAATGTACGTTTGAAAAGTGAAGTACTCGCAAAAAGCTGAATATAATGAAAATTTCAGCTTCTACAAGCTAAGCCGATAGAAAAATAACGGCATCTGTGCGGCCGCGCTTCTGTGCGTTTTTCAACAGCATTCTAGATTAAAACCACGCCGTAAAGCGAAAATTCTGGTGATGATTGCCTAGAATTTGTTCACCTACCGGGTCTTTAAAAAACAGACACTCTTCTAAGCACGATAAGTCTGTCAGTGCGCCTATTGACCCATAAGTTTGCAGCTAACAAGATCCTCGACTCTCCCAATTATGTTGGTCTTGCTGGCGCCGTTCAACTGAAATCATTTTATTGTTTGTCACCAGCGGTGGTTAAATTCTTCATGGCTAAAACTACAATGTTTTTTACAACGGCAGCAAAACACTGCTTCAGTAACAATTTGATTACGTATACGCATGTATTTCTTATTTTATATTTACAGGATATTCGTTTTTTTAAAGATTGATGTATGGAATTGTATACAATTCCTCTCGTTTGCCTCTCGTTGAGGCAAATATTTTTATAATATAACGTAGGAGATGCAATATGGTGGTTTAAAAGAGAGTTCGCAAAAAGTAAAGTTTTTTTATTAGTTCTCACGTCCAATACCTCAAAATCATAACCCTACGACCATTCATAGCGCTCCTAAACTGGAACATTTGGGCATTCATGACTATCATTTTTATACCAACTCTATAGCGATCCGATCCGTGGTTACGCACTAATTAAAGTTTCCCAGAGAGCATGTCACGATTGAATGTTTGCATAAATGACCTACTCCATGAGATAAATCACTCGTCATAGCTCTAGAAGCACACACAACTCTCTTACAGTACCAGCTCGATGATGCCTCGGCGAACCACTATATACATTTAGTAGCGCCTGCAGATATTTGGTTGGACTTCTTAAAATATTTCAGGCAATGTTTGAATTGCCTCTGCAGCGGAGGTTGTCCTGGTAACCAGCTCCTCAATATTGAAACCTCGTAGGCAAGAGTACTTAGGTAATCCTAAATAAAGGGTCGAAACGTGTTAACTCGGGTAATCGCGATGGCCAAGCGTTGGGCCCACCCCGGCCAACCAAGGTCACGCTGAGGTACCGCAAAGCGTGTTTATACAAGATGTCTTAAGATGATCAGGTAGGACAGCGCGAGTCAGCCGTCAGTACTTGAGTCCCTCATTCCAGTCAGACTGGCTGGACATCATTCTGGTGACATGGAGGGTGTCGTCTCACCAGCCCCTGCGGAGTTCGAGCCGGTGCAAAAGTGGCTCAGCGCCGAACAGTTGGCCACTGTGTGATCCACGTCATCCGGCTCTCCGGAAGTGCAGAGCACACAGGTATCTAGTGAGGATTCACCGATTTTGCACATATATACGTTGAACTGGCCGTGCCCAGTCATAATTTATGTCACATAGTAGGTTAGAGAACCCTGAACAGGATGACTTTACGTTACCTTTACTGGACTTTATCCCAGATGTTGAGATCAGGTATCAACGGCCGAGTCCATCGACCGCGGCTGTCTCCGGATAACAGGTGGGTCCAGGCGATAGTCCATTCATGTAGTATTCTCTCTGGCCGGTTGGCGACGTCCCCGTCAAGGCGTCCTCTGCTGCGCTTAGTCACCAGTAGATCCCATGGTAGCTGATGTGCGAGCACCAATAGAACGTCTGTACTAACCATTCTGTATCCTCTGCAGACGTGCATAGCCATACATACAGATATGTTAATATGTTATGATGCAAATCAGAATTGGCAAGTTTGCTCCGTGGATATTATGTTAGGTGTTCGGGACGAGATATGCACTTTATTACGCAGTGAAAACCAGCTATATTTAAATATATATTTGCGGTTATATGCACTTCAGTATCAGCGTCACTATGAACGATTGTATTTTTTAATGAAATTATTAGAGATATTGATTTCCCCTCTTCACGAAAGCTTAAATGTACCTCCCATGTTATTTAGTGTTGTACAATTGGTGTAAGCATTTCTTCTAAGGAACGTGTACCCTTATGCATCCTGCTATTGCTACAGGCATGCAATTATATTTTATAAATTACAAATTGCCTAGATATTGCCCAATATAAACAAGTTATCCGGTCATACAATATCGTAGCTTCGAAACAAGTACATTAGCTGCGTTTATCGCGCGTGTACAGTTTGAGTACAT
The DNA here is from genome assembly GCA_003439945.1 of Dermanyssus gallinae. Lineage (NCBI taxonomy): Eukaryota > Metazoa > Arthropoda > Arachnida > Mesostigmata > Dermanyssidae > Dermanyssus > Dermanyssus gallinae. Next base: position 84,279 of record QVRM01001916.1, read on the forward strand.
ATCACTTATGATTGCGTATGTTTTTATTTTATTCACAACAACATTTGCCATACCGGTCGTTTGGATTAAAATTTTTTTTTAAATAATGCTGCGTCGAAAGCATTAGGAACCACGCAAGCCAATGGGGCTTAGGAACAACCTGCGTTAGCCAAACGATTTCATCATGAAGTTCGTCCTTATAGTCATTGTGTTCACAATCCTAGATGCTCTGGTATCTGCAGGTGGCTTTGGAAAAACAAAAAGAAATGGCGTGAACTATCGAGAAAAGCGGGGCTGTGCTTCTTACAGGACGGAGATAACACGGGGCTGCTTCGGCGGCGGCTATGAAGGAGATTGGAAAGGTCGGCAATGTATTCAGTTATTATATGCTGGCTCTAATATGGTAATTTTAATTTAAAGATCACTATAAAGTCTGTAGTATTTAATGGCATTGTAGGTGACATAATTGCTGGCCTAACGCTTTGCGATGACACAAATAAGTAAATCTCAGTAACCACTAGTACATAGAGTCAACGCTAGAGGCGCCGTGACCCAGGCCACCCGCGACCGGCAAAACTCTTAACAAGATCACCGATAAAGATTCCCTGAAAACAAAAATTGGCAAGACAATCACGGACACGGGATTGCTCCAAACTCCAGATGAGCTCTCAAGAATCCTTATAAGAGCATGCACTTAAACCACTAAGCTCACACAGCACATTGGTGTGTTGGCTGCCAGATTATTTAAAGAGCATACATATCTGGTTGTACAGGTGTTCAATAGAGCGACTAGAAGGGGAACAATATCTGCGAACTAGAAGGGGGTTGAGGTTGTCATCAACCCCAGAGACAACGGAGTGTTCAGGCCTATCTGAAAACCCTAAAACACCTTTTCGGGATGACCCTCAGCCAACATTTAATGTCCACGGGTTTGCTTTCGCATTGCTTCATATGACGGACCCCATAAATACAAATGTGTCATGTTGAGGCTCGAACCCGTGCACCTGTGTGTCTCCTCCGGTCGCGGGGCGTACGCACGCGAATGCACCACGCCACCGGGCTCGACTTACTGACTACCCTGGCGATAAAATAGGAGGCAACCATCGAAAAAAAGGCTCATACCCTTTGCAAAGGAAAACGGAGTCTTTTCGGTTTCCCAATATAGATCCAGAAAAGAAACAGTGTTTACCGCTGCCCACTAAGTTGCGGCCAAGGCTGATCTTTTATATAGCTCAACCATATACTTCATTTATAATCTGGTGTCAACTATACAGAGTTCGGTCTGGTCCCTGGATGATGCAAGTGTCCCGCGTAGGCCCGCGGATATCGTTGAGAAACCGGGAATGCGTACACTTAAAGATTCTAAACGAGGAGAGCTACCCAAATGATTACGCAAGCGCTTTCTAAAGTAACTTCTGCGACGCAGGATGATTTACGCATTTGTGCGTATTCAGAACAGTAGCACGTACGTTCCTACGTATGCGTACTCTAAAAGAGTAAGTGAACCAACATACGCCCAACTCTTGTAAAAGTGAAAAATCTGCAAGGGATATCATGGCCAACCTTACAGAGAGACGTGTCGTTTTTTAGCGCCTTAGCAGTCCTTTGGCAGGTGATGGCTTTAATCCTCGCCTTCTCGTCAGCTTGGCACCATGCTGGATTATAACTCTTTTAGCCCTCTGTCTGTTAAAAGTATGGGTTTATGAGCCGCTCTCATGTTTGCTGTAATCAACTGATCGACTCTGACGTTCTACACCGTTCAGCTGCAAAAAAGTCCCGGCAGGCTGGCAAGAGAGTGCAACGTTCCTGACACCTAATTCAGCCTTTAGCGAATAGTACTAGCTAGTGACAACAAACTGTAAAACTATCACGATATATGTGGGCGATCCAGGTGCATTTTCATATTAATAACTCGAAATTATTGTAAGCAAAGTTTTGGCTTTGGTAATGATATTTGCTACTATATATATATATATCACCTGCACATTGTCTACAACTGTCATAAGACGTGTTCGTACGCTTGACCACTGAAATGTTCTATCACTGACCGATCCAGCAGTGCTTCTGGCACAGAAAATAGCGCCTATAGGCGTGCCCTTTCCCACTGCGGCGGATATAAAAGGGAGGTGGCTTGGACTTTCGCTGCAGATCGCTCATTTGTCTAAGTGCGTTAACCAAACAAATTCATCATGAAGTTTGCTCTTACAGCCATTGTGGCCACAACCGTAGCCGGTCTGGTATCTGCAGGCGGCTATGGAGGTGGATTCGGAGGCGGATACGGAGGAGGTTACGGCGGCGGTTACGGCGGCGATCATGGTCACACGATTGTGTCACACGCGAAAGTGGCGAAGGTTTCGTACGTGAAGACGCCTGTCGTATCGACCCATTACGTGAAGAAGCCCGTCGTCTCGTACGTCTCCAAGCCGGTCAAGACTGTGTCGTACGTGTCGAAGCCTGTCGTGTCGGTGCATAGCACACCCGTCATCACCCACGTTAGCGGGGGCGGCTTCGGCGGCGGCTACGGAGGAGGCTACGGAGGTGGACACGGAGGAGGTTATGGAGGTGGACACGGATGGTGGTAGGACCATGATCGTACGACCACTCGCATAATTGTGCCTTGTATACTTGTGTAAAAATAAAAACTAGTTATTTATAGATAAGTAAATCTTGGATTTCTTTGATGTTTTCAATAGATCGCTTTTGTTAGGAATTGCGTTGATCACATCTTGCCTAATTATTTGCGGCAGGATGGCTAACTAAAGACACGTAAAATTATATATTGCATAACGTAATTTAAATAGCAAGCTTTTAGATAATGTAATACGAGCATGCTAACACATGGGTTAATTCATAAAAAAGAGCATTTAGTTGTAAGTAAAGAGTCTGTAATATTTATTGATTTTACAAGTGCAAGGCATATAGAAGTCATCCTGCAGGCGTTTTATATTATGGCAACTACTGCCACACCGTTTTAACAAGATTACTAAGCGTACTTTTAAACATATAACTAATATATTTATTTTTATACAATCTAAGTCTTTTTGAACCACACGAGCAAACTAAGAATATGCTACTGTTAGGTCAAACCCAACGACACACTCAAAGTAACGCCGTAAATATTGTGTAGCTTACATTAGTTTTTAATGTATTTTGGTCAATTTTCTAAACATTACGTCAAAGAAAATATCTAGTTTCTTTTATTGTCAAAGTTGTAATTTTTCGTTACAACGTTGTAACGCAGCAAATATCGATAACCGTTTAAATGCCTTTATACTAACGGAGTTCTTCATGCAAACAGGGCGACTGCGTCGTCTTCGACAAAACACGTAAACTAGCTGCCCTAATTGAAAGCAAGGATCTAGGTTACAATCCCATAAAAAATAGTCAAAGAGCCGATACATTCTATGGATGCAAAGTGGCCTATGTCTCCATTCACGTTCCCGTAATAGCGCAGAAGATCAACAGATACTAAACCGTATACCGATCAATGCAGTAAACAAACGTACACATGCTTATATATCCCAAGCTGTAAAGCGCAAAGGTTTTATGAATGATGTTATTCGCTCACAAAAAGCACATGTGAATTCGCGTCTTTCACCCGGTTTCCCACCATTAAATGCGCCTGTAAGGCTCACTTTGTTCACTCAGTATGCCAGTATGCCCTAGATTGCAATGCTATTCCCGCTTCGAATACTCAGAGACAGCAACCAACGTAACAAAACCGCTGGTTACATTATCTCCTGAAACTTTAACCATGCGACCGAGCATACCTTGCAATAGGTTTGTATCCTGGGTCTAGGACAGCCCCCCGAAATAGCTTAGGGGTAGCTAAAGTAGCCACGGCGAAGACCTGGCTCACATGGGCACACGGCCGTGTCGCACGCAAAGATGACAAATATGTAAAACAAAAACCCCGTAGTCTTGAACATCGCCAAGCCGATCAATACGGTGTTATAGCCTGCCGTGTCGGTGCACAACGCGCCCGTTGTCAGTCACGTCAGCGGAAGTGTTCACGGACGGCAGTAAGATAATGCCCCTGCCAACTCGCTACACTCGTAAAAAATAGTTTAATCATTAAAAACCCGTATTGTTTATTTGGTGTAAAAATTTTCTTTAATCACGCCTGTGGATCAAATAATTCTACTTTTTGCCCTATCAATATAATGAATTTCGATCGTGTCTAGGTAGCGTATTTGGCTCGTTGGATTGATTATCGCTGAACTGCTGGCTGAAAACGTCCATATAACGTTGTGTAAATAATAAGCCGATACGTTTTCTGCGAGTGCTGACTAAACTATAAGTCGTCAAATAGAGGCAACTATAATATATAACCGTAAACCAGTTGCAATGGGTATACCTTAATTTTTACTAAAGAAATTATGGCAGCAGATTTTATTACCGCGTCGAGCTTAGACCCACTTCTAAGCGTAGTTTTACCCACGGTGACTACTAGTTTATTCTACCGTCCGCCTTGGCTAAATGGTGTACACAAAATGAGGTATTTCTAGTCAAGATTCACGCTACGTCTAATGCCAAGCTCTAACGACTACATTGATTTGCTTAAACGCCTATGTAAATGAATCTAATTAACACTCGTTATGTAAAGCATAACATTGCGTGCTGGTACAACGTTAGCCTTCTGTCCAATTATAAAAAAAAGTACGGCTTTTGTATACCATAATGTTAAGCATACTATAAAAGACTATTCAGTTTTCCAAAGTAAGTGTCACATATTTGTACATTGGTATATGACGTGTTCAGACGCTCCTTTGTCACTAAAAGTATCATTTATGTACACATAATTCCACACTCAAGCATATAAATTAATAGGCATAACATTTATCTGTAGAGCAAACACTCTTACTGCGTAAATAAAATATTAGTTAATATCTATTTGGTTCATTGCGATTACTAGTAAGAAAAATGTCACTTGCTACGAACGATGCTCTATACCTATTTGCTACTCGAATTTACCTATGTGCTGATACAAGACTCGTACCCCATTTAAATAATAGTTTTAATTATGTTTATTTTATTAAATTCCTTAAGTATGTGTGAGGTTCGATAGCGTGCGGTTACCTTGTCAGTTGTATTGACCCCAAAGCGGCGGTTCCCCTACATACTGCAAGAGACAGCTGCTGTTCAAGATATCCACTCTCCCTTGGCTCCTCTACATATCACTGTGGGACATCAAGACACAGCCCCAAAAACATGAGCAGGTGCTGTTTGTAATAATGTAAGCTATATAAAAGTTACGTTTGTATCCTGAATGCATAGGGTGTAGGGTACAATCATCCTATGCGCTCAGGCACTGTTTTTCTTAAATATTACTCCCAGTGCTTCTACCGTTTAGCTCCTATTAATACAGCAAGTACCGTCTAGTTTTTAAATTATAATTCTAAATTACAACTTACCTTGTTATCACGCCATATGATCAATAAGGCTAAATGAAGTAACATGATCAATTACAACTTACCTTGTTATTACCAAATAAAATCACTTAGTTCGAATTAAATGTAAATCAATTTTAGAGAATCTATACATACACGGTCCAGTAGCAATCCAGAACATTTACTGAAATATGTTGATATAATTAGTCGACTCTAGCCTATCAAAACAGTGCAGTTGCTAGACATTTCAAGGAAACTGCGATCAAACGTATAGACAAATAAAAGTGCCACATATTTTCTACGTTTTTGTTAAATATATGGTACAATCATTTCGTTTTACCTCGCTGAAAATAGCGATTCTTTTGTGCGCTCCGTTTATAATTGTTCCCTTCGAATACTGAGAGTAGGATGAAGTCGAATGCACAATCTGAACGAATTTTTCTGTTTTACACCTTATAGCCTAGCACCGCTAACTTTAAACGTATCAGCTGATCAAGCTTGAGTGGCCCAAGCCTGGTGTTACACAAAGTCACACCCGCGCGACAAGGAAGACGTATTGAACTAATTCCTAATCGGGTCGTTCTGAACGACCCTGATCTTGTCTAGGGTCGTTGAATACGTGGCGCCCCATGGAGTGATTCCGTAAATTAGCTACATTGGTTCCAGAAGCGCTTTGTGGTCACGTACCAGAAAATCTTGCGAAGCCCTGGCCCTCCTCAAACACACGCTGTTTGAGGTCGCTACCCCTCCCGAGCCAGCTGCCACTCCGCGCAGACGCTGGCAGATGCGCAAGCTAAACCAGCGGGTTCTGGCGGAGAAGGTTGACGAGGGCTGTCGACAGCTGTCAGAGGAAACCACGGATGAGACCCGGATTGCAGCTGTTCTCACAACGGCCTGTGAGAAGGCAGGCCCCCGGACCAACTCTGGGCGCCGCCGGCGGCCGGTGCACTGGTGGAACCAAGAAATTGGCGAAACACGTAGTAAATGTACTAGACTAAATAGGGCTTACACTAGACAGCGCTCATGGCTGAGTGAAAGAGTCGCCCGAGGGGAGCAAGAGTGGACGGTGGACGAACGATCGGCCGACCTTCTGGCGTCTTACGGAGCTGCCAGACGGACATTGCAGAAGCTTATTGAGAAGAGTAAGACGAAATCTTGGAAGCTTCTGATAGAAGAGGTGGCAAGGGACGTTTGGGTCGGCCCTACCGGATCGTCTCGGCCAAGCTCCGGAAACCACCTCCTAGACTACCACCGGATGTGCTGGAGAAGACGGTTCGCCATCTCTTTCCGGACCATCCGTGGAGAGGAGAGGAGGAGTTTCTGGTTGCCCCGGAAGACATTCCGGAGGTAACGTTGGATGAGGTCGAGCGAGCAAGGAAAAGGTTGACGCCCGGAAAGGCACCCGGCCCGGACGGAGTTCCTCCTGGAGCGGCGAGGCTGCTAGTGAAGCGCTGGCCAAAAGTCTTTCAGACCCTGGCCAACAGACTTCTCAGAGAGGGGCGTTTTCCGAGGCTGTGGAAGAAGGCTAACCTGGTCCTGATCCCGAAAGGGGGAGGGAATGCCCCTGCAGGAGAGCCTGCCTACCGTCTCATATGTCTTCTCGACACTATGGGTAAGATCTTGGAGAACGTACTGGTTGACCGGCTCAACGCCGAGATCGAAGCCAAAGGGGCTCTATCAGAAGCACAGTATGGCTTTCGGAAGGGACGGTCCACATTCGACGCCCTGGCAAGAGTACTGAGACGGGCAGGTGAGCAGCTAACGAAGACCCCCAAAGCACGGGACTTTGTGCTGCTCATTCTCCTAGACGTCAAAAACGCCTTTAACTCAATGAGCTGGAAAGTGGCAATGCAAGCGATGGAGCGCAAGGGCATCTCGCCCTACCGTCGTCGAATCATAGCATCGTAGCTGTCGGAGAGAGGCCTGCTGGCCGGCGATCAGAGCTACGCAGTTACTGCAGGGGTCCTGCAAGGATCGGTTCTGGAACCGGTCCTGTGGAACCTCGCCTATGACGGGGTTCTCGAGCTGCAGGGTCTGCCTAGGGGTGTCGAGATGGTCGGTTATGCCGACGACTTGGCCCTTCTGGTCACGGCCCGTAGTACGGGAGCACTAGAGTCAGCCGCCAATGAGGCCTTGCTGATGGTGACAGACTGGATGGAAGACCATTCATTAAAACTGGCACCGCACAAGACTGAGGCGCTGTACCTAACAGGCAGAAAAATGACCAAAAACATACAGGTCGAAGTAGCAGGTCACCCAATTGTTTTGGGAAAAAAGGCAAAGTACCTCGGGGTGATACTCGACAAGGGACTGACTGGCGCAGCGCACATACAGCAAGTGTCAGCAAAGGCCCGAAAGGTGGCCAGCAATCTGGCGCGCCTGATGCCAAGAGTCGGAGGAGTTGGAGAAGAAAAGCGCCTCCTTTTGGCAACTGCTGCAGAATCCGTCGCCCTTTACGGAGCACCGGCATGGGCAGACAGGGCACTTAGGACGGCATGCAACAGGAGAAAGCTGAGATCGGCCGGTGGCCATAAGGGTCTGCCGCGCATTCCGTACCGTGTCGACTGAGGCACTACTTGTCGTGTCCAAGATGCTGCCATGGGATTTGCTGGCCGGGGGGCGAGCAGAACGAGCGCTGGACGGTGATCTAGACCCCACACGGGCTAGATTAGCTACTTTAGACTCTTGGCAGAAAGAATGGGTGAGGGCAGCAGCTCCTGGGGGGGTCACCAAGGGTCGCTGGAGCAAAAGTCTGATCCCGGACCTACGGCAATGGTACGACTGCAGACACGGCGAGCTATCTTATTATGCGTCCCAGGTGCTGACCGGCCACGGTCAGTTCCAGACGTATATGGTTAAGATTAACAAAGTTCAAGTCGACTCCTGCGTACTATGCGACTCGGGGGAACCGGATGATGTAGAGCACACTGTTCTGCATTGTGGCGCCCTCCGGGAAGCGCGGGACGCGGGGGCGGCCGCTGTGCGAGGCCGACCAGTCAACGAGGTCGTCACCCATAGGATGACTTCAGCGGCGGTCTGGAAAGAAGGTATTGCCCACTTTGATGCGATCATGTCCACGAAGGTGGTCAAAGAGACTGCCAGGAGAGCTCGTCTTAGCGTCCACTCAGGCTCCGGTCGAGAGGGGGAATCTGTAGACGGGAGGCGGGTGGGTGATAGACAGGCGGACCAGGCTAGGCAAATACAGCAAAGGATTCCCCAGATGATGACTCTCGACACACCCACAGGCGGGCGGGCTGCGGAAGGTATCAACGGCCTTTTTGAAGTCGCCGGCCCGCACCAAAGCGGGCTAGGGCGACTGCAGGAAGGCTGGAGTAGGGAGGAGAGGCAAACTGGCCACTCCCATGGATACGAAGCGATGCCTAGCAGTTACCGTTCCCTGGGGGTGGGGGGGAGGCGGGTGTTAGTGGGTTTGTGAGTCCCACACTAGTCACTGGCTGTGGTGGCGCATGTACATCACGATTCCCGTAATCCCCCATATTAATGCTGAGAGGTTTCAGCATTAAAAAAAAAAGTCTTTTAACAATGGCCTATCTTCTAGCAATCAAAGCAGATGGTACAGTCCATTCGATTAAGGGTTGGATACCCATCTTGAGCCTTCGCTTGACGAGCAGTGTTTCTCTTTTTTGTTTTTCTAATTGGACAGTGGCCTTCCATTTGCCCATTTTGTCTTTTCGGGGCTCTTTTATCTCAATTGTCCTCGAGTCAGTGGGTTAAGTTCTCCTCAAACAGAACATTCGATGGTCTTCTGGTTGACCTCCTTGTTTGTTACTAGAATGCGCATCTTCATGCTTGGCTGGGTCTCCTCAGAACCGAGAGACGTCTTATTCTTAATGCTTTCTAGGAGGCGTATTGTCTACCTTGGATTTAGACAAGCCTTGTTTCCGCCCTTCCGTTCTGATAGACTTGCGCTTACAAACTAATTATACCAATATAAAAAGAACCCACTAATCTCATCGAATATAGAATACAAACAACAATTTTTAATATTGTTGTTTGTATTATCAATATTAATGATAGTATTATCTCCGGATTAAGAAGTTGATTTCTCTTCCGGCTATTAGATATCTGTATTCGGCCGCCTTATCTATTTTGGTAGCGTCGAGGTTTTCTTACTTTCCGACCTTTCCCATTATTTAAGTCCGATATATTTGTGTCAGTGATTTCTCAGTTGAAGGCAATTCTCTTTCTATGTTTCCTGGAGCTGGCGGAGTTCTATAGTACCTACTTTGTCGACTGCCAATCCTTCCAGTATTGTAGCTGCCGGGAAGAACTGCGTATAACTTTTGACGAGATGTATGTTCTTGGCGTTTTTGTCTTGGACCAGGACTGCTCTCTAGTAATTAATGTATTGGTTGGTTTACCTTGATAAGGTATGCGCGTGAACCTGCCTGTTTTAGTTTCAAAAAGGCCACATTTGCTATGAAAATCGAAAGCTCGCGCCTCGAGAATACTAGTAGGGCCTTTAACTCACTATTTTACTTCTTACTCCCTCCGCGCTGTTTAATACTTACCTGGTGCCGGGCCCTCCGTGATCAAGAAGGCGGAAACCCCAGGAGGAGGCTTTAATATTGCATTTCGGCAGGGCACGCTAAAGCCCGACTAACAACCCATCATATAAATAATCCTGCGCAATGCCTTTTTGTGCAATCGATGCATTTCCATGTTTCATTGTCTATTTGCAATCCATGCATTAATTGCCCCATTAGCTTTATTTTTAAATTGATTTGAGCTAAATCGCATTCATAATTCGCAGACAGTTGCATCGATAAAACCCGTCGTGCATAATTGTCCCAAGGTAGGAAGATAAAAAGACAAATTAAATCGTTCGGAAATGTATTGTTCATCCCCTGTTAGAAACGCGTGCCGCAGCGTGTCCAGCAACATTTATGCTCGAGAACTTATATCCTTGCAGATGGAGCGAGGTTCATTGAATATTGGCGCGGCGACGCTACCAACTCGTAGACGTAGATTGGCCTTCAAGAAATTCGTTTATATCTATTTGGTATATAGCCATTTCTATAAGAAAACTTTGAGTGATCGCTTCGAAGGCGTCGCCAGCACACAGCTGCGGCAAAATTATTCTGCAGCGCGTTGGACACTGTTTGTTAGTACATATATATATATATATATATATATATACACACAGTTATATATATATATATATATATATATATATATATATATATATATATATATGGCAGACACGGACGATAGCCTCTTCTGCAAATTTACCTAAATAGTTATAACTGTTTGAATTTATGTAATAATCAAAATTTCAAGGTCAATGAAGAATTATTGAACTTAAATTAATTTGCCGTCCGGAGAAAACGGTTTCATATATAAAAAAAAAATATATATATATATATATATATATCGAGGCCCCAAATGTCGACGGAAGTCTTCGCTGTTACTTTACGAGCATGTATCACTGTAGTCTTTACACGACTGGATATAATAAATGTGTGTAATGTGGCAAAAGTTAAACAAAAAACGTAAAAAAAATATATATATTTATATATATATATATACAAGTACAATTAATAAAAGCACAATATATAATTGTCTAAAATCGTCGACCATATCAAAAAGGAGAGCTTTAAGGCGATCGCAAGAGCAAGGCTGTACGCAATTAACTACACTACACTGGGTGCCCTGCTAGGCGACCAAGTAAGGTTTTTTAATACGAGCGCTGTCTCAACATCTATGCAATTTCTCCCACAAAACCAATAGTAACGTTAACTTCCAAACTCAAGAATCAAGAATTATTTTATTGAACTTAAACACTGAACTTGTATGAGCGTTCTTCAGCAAGATAATAAAACAGCAGCACAATGCCAACCGGATGTGACGGACTAACGAAAAATTGATGTGATAGAATAACGAAAAAAACTTCAAACATAGACAAATTCGAATACACTGAGGTTACTGTTACTAAGTTTTTAAAGTAAGGACGATATGTTATATGGCCAAACCACCACATAAACGTTATCTAACATTATAATTCTGTAGTCAGCTGAACAAAGATATGTGGCGTAACCCCGATGATCTTCGGCAGCTTATTATCGCAGCGAGTCAGATTATTCAGGACTTATCACGCACGCCCGTCCCTGCTGAACACAATATAAGCGCGCAAATGGTTCACTATGCACAGATCGCATTTTGCCTTTGGTGGATCACTAGAACGAGCAACAAGATGAACAGCTTCAGCGTTATCGTGGCGGCTGCCTGTGTTCTGATTGGCACGGCATATGCCGGTGATCTTGGCTATGGAGGCTTCGGAGGCGGCTATGGAGGTTTCGGTGGTGGCTACGGAGGTGGCTACGGACACGGTGGAGACCACGCCATAATCTCGCATGCGAAGGTCGCGAAGGTGTCGTACGTGAAGACGCCAGTTGTGTCGACGCATCTCGTAAAGCAGCCCGTCGTTTCCTACGTGGCCAAGCCTGTCAAGTCGGTGTCGTTCGTGGCGAAGCCCGTTGTCTCGCTGCACAGCGTTCCCGTTATTTCTCATGGTCTCGGAGGCGGCTTTGGTGGCGGCCTCGGAGGTGGCTATGGAGGTGGCTATGGAGGTGGCTACGGAGGTGGCTACGGACACGGCTGGTGATAGACAGGTCAAACTCCTTCATCCTCCGGCCAGCGGGCATTGTATATTTTGTACAGTACACGCACGCAAGATTCGTGTTCAACGGCGCACGCTTGTGGGATATACAACACGACCCGAACGTGCTGCACAACAGTGCTTTTCATCCGATACACAAAAATGTGATGCTACGGCAAAATCATTTATCAACCAGAAATAAATCTAAGTTTTATATACTAGACTCTGAGTTTGAGTTAAAAGTGGCTCACAATAGAAGACAAACTAGTTATTCATTTAACTTTGAGTTCCTTAAGCAATAGTGTAACCTAATGACTCTTTTAGTTAGGCGTACAAAATGCTTTTAAGTTAAAAGTGTGTTTTTTGTAGATAGTAAAACGCTGGTCTCAATCATGCCATGAACAGTAAAACAACAATGTCCGTCCGGCAGGTGAAGTACTCACAGAGAACAAATATAATTAAAAATCTAGTATTTTGGATTTGTTATTAGGCCTTCAAACAGACACCATTCTAACCACGATGAATTTTTAAATGCGCCCACAAGTTTGCAGCTAACCAGATCATTGGCTCTTGTACTTGCGTTGTTCTTGCTACCTCCAGTTCAAATGAAAGCATTGTCCCGTTTGTCACCAACGTTGGCCAAATCCTTCATAGTTCAAGACCATCAGCTGTACCATTGAATCAAGTTCGTTTCCTAGCGGAGTCACTTGCTAATACCACAGAGCTGCAAAAGCTCGAACTAAAGAAAGCATGCAAACGTTTCGGCAAGTGAATGGTAAAAAGAGCGCTAAGCAGAGCACGAATACTAACCGTACTTGAGCCGAAACTTCGGAGTCGAAGCAATTAATTACGACTCGTTGGGGTTACTATCATTTTGGTCGCGCGTAAAAAGATCTGTCTGGGATGGGATGCAACTGTCCCATGCACGACGACATTATCGTACTTTCAACACAGCCTGTCGAGTGTGGATGGATTGAACAATGAGATGAGAATAGCTTGAACACGTGGGTGGTCGTAGGGTTATGATTCTGAAGTATTTGGCGTAAAAGCTAATAAAGAACTTCATTTTTGACGAATTCTCTTTTAAACGACTGTGTCGCATCTTCTGACCGGCCTTATATTCCCTTCGGAAGAAGCAGAATTTTCTCAGGATAGTTTCTGTCTAGGGGGACTGGTTGTCTCGCAACAGCACATTTTATGCTCCTATGTCGGGCAAAAACAATTGTGTCACAAATTGTAGTAATTTCGCTCTCACTCCGAAACAAGACTTCTCAGAGACCATGTTCCATTGGAAAAAATATTTGCTTTAACGAGCTCTACAATTCCCTGTTTCTATTATAAAACATTTCAGCAACACCCTGTATATGCATTTAAAAATATTTATGTAATGTATATATATATATATATATATATATATATATATATATACAGGGTGTTCCTATTTGTGTGTCCAAAACGCTAGGGTATGGTCAAACTCGGTGAGAAAATCATTTTTGCCAATGGGTGGAAGCCGGGAAAACGTTTTGTTTAGGAGTGAGGATGAAATGTATAAAAGCAGTTATTCTGTCTTTTTTCTCCTACATAGTTGTGCAAAATCTACGTTTGCGGGAGAACCAGTCAGCGCACAAAGGAACCGATCATACCGGCGTGTTTGGCGGAATATTCTGCACAATAAAGTATACATTACTAGCTTGCGTAGCAAAAAGCGAATAGCCAGATTAAGGAAAGTCATAAAAAGTCAAAATGTTACGTTAACGCTTTTTTGTGCAACATTGTAATTTTTTCCATTACGACCAAAAATGATGGTGCTGCGTTACGTAGTTGCCAAGTGACTAAGCTTTTTCGACAGTCATAGTTGTTATGTTTCACGTTGAAGTTTTCACGTCCAGAACCGTAGCATTTTGCCAAGACGTTTCCGCCCCCTCTTTCCATTAGAAAAAATTATTCTCTTGCTGAGTTCTACCAAACCTCAAAATATGTACCTAACTTTCTCATACACCCTATGCAAGTATGCATGCCTTCGCTTTCGATATGACTGTCGAAAAAGCTTAGTCACTTGGCAACTACGTAACGCAGCACCATCACTTTGGTAGGAATGTAGTGGGCATTAAATCTGCTATTGCCTGAGAGTAGTCTTTTGGACGTGCTTTTTTGGTCGTAATGGAAAAAATTACGATGTTGCACAAAAAAGCGTTAACGTAACATTTTGACTTTTTATGACTTTCCTTAATCTGGCTATTCGCTTTTTGCTACGTAAGCTAGTAATGTATACTTTATTGTGCAGAATTTTCCGCCAAACACGCCGGTATGATCTGTTTCTTTGTGCGCTGACTGGTTCTCCCGCAAACGTAGATTTTGCACAACTATGTAGGAGAAAAAAGACAGAATAACTGCTTTTATAAATTTCATCCTCACTCCTAAACAAAACGTTTTCCCGGCTTCCACCCATTGGCAAAAATGATTTTCTCACCGAGTTTGACCATACCCTAGCGTTTTGGACACACAAATAGGAACACCCTGTATATATGTATATACACACGAAGACTGTGTCTAACACTGTACTTGGTATTATCTTGGTATATGTAGACAACTTGGACACAAAAACGAGCCTTGTGCTTGTTCAACGTTTCAATACTAATTACTCTAGAACGTTGCCATACTAATGTAAGGTCACTTTAACTCATAATGGAACCTTCATACTATATATATATATATGTATGTCACCTACACATATTGTTCACAACCGCCGTAAGACGTGTCCGTGCACTTGACCACCAAATGTTCTGTCGCTGACCGCTGTCCTTCTGAGCCAGAATGTGGTGCCCATAGGCATGCCCTTTCTCATAGCGGCGGGTATAAAAAGTGGATAGCTTGGTATTTCGCTGCAGATCGCTCATTCAAGTGCATCAACCAAACAAATTCATCATGAAGTTTGCTTTTGCAGCCATAGTGGTCACAACCCTAGCTGGTCTGGTATCTGCAGGCGGCTATGGAGGTGGATTCGGAGGCGGATTCGGAGGCGGATACGGAGGAGGTTACGGAGGCGATCACGGTCACACGATTGTGTCGCACGCGAAGGTGGCGAAAGTTTCGTACGTGAAGACGCCCGTCGTATCGACCCATTACGTGAAGAAGCCCGTCGTCTCGTACGTCGCCAAGCCGGTCAAGACTGTGTCGTACGTGTCGAAGCCTGTCGTGTCGGTGCATAGCACACCCGTCATCACCCACGTTAGCGGGGGCGGCTTCGGCGGCGGCTACGGAGGAGGTTACGGAGGTGGACACGGAGGAAGTTATGGAGGTGGACACGGATGGTGGTAGAAAAATAATATTGCGACCAATCTCTACTAGCCGTAGATTGTGATAGTTGTGCCTTGTATACTTGTGTAAAAAATAAATGTCAGTTGTGTTTGTAGATAAGTAAATTTTGAATTTATTTTACATTTATACATATTTTACGTTTATACATATATACATACATAATATCTGCTCTGATCGCATCTTGCTTAATCAATTATGTCTTGTTTGAACCACAGCCGCAAACTGAGGGTTTGCCACTGTTAGGCCCCGTTAGCAGGGGCGGCTTCGGCGGAGGCTACGGAGGAGATTACGGAGGTGAAGTCGGATGGTGGTAGCATGATCGTACGAGCGAACATGATCGTACAACCACTCGCATAACTGTGCCTTGTATACTTATGTAAAAATAAAAGCCAGTTATTTATAGACAAGTAAATCTTTGATTTCTTTTATGCGTTTATTAGATCGCTTTTGTTAGGAATTGCTCTGATCACACCTTGCTTAATGATCTGCTGCTGGAGGACCAACTAGAAGCACGTACAATTAAATAATACAGAACGTAGTTTAAATGGCATGCTTTTAGATAATATAATGCAAGTATGCTATAACGTGGGTTAATTCACACATAGAGCATTTATTTGTAGGTAAAGAGTCTGTAATTTTTATTCATTTTGCAGGCTCATAGCGTGTAGAAATCGTTTTGTACGTGTTTTATATTAAGGCAACTACTGCACTACCATTTTAACAAGATCGCATCTAAGCGTAATTTTAAACATAATATTAATATATTTTGTTCTAAAATCTAAGCCTTGGGTAAACCTCAAGCGCAAATTAAGAAATTGTTATTGTTAGGTCGAACTTAACAACGCATCCGAAGTAGCGTTGTAAATATTGCGTAGCCACAGTTTTTAGCACTGTTAGTCGCTACAGCTAAAATCATTAGAACATGTAGTTGCTAGAAAGCCTTTGATATCTGTATACACAATCTAGTAGCAATCTAGAAGATTAACTGACGTATGTTCATATAATTAGTTAATTCCATTAGTTAATATCCTATGCAGGTATTCTTGGAAGCACCCGTGCCCCGTCAATCAATCAATCAATCATAACGGTTCTATTGACTTGCCCAACAAGTTGGCAATCTGCTATGTTTCGTTTAAAATATACACATGTACGAGTATATGTAAAAATTAACAATGTGCAAACATTTGTACAACAAAATGACGTATTTTTTTTACCCAATACAAGTTTACAGCTTTGTAACAAACCCGATTTAAGTTTGGCACCTATATAATTAACTTTATACAAGTTGCGTGTTCCCTCGTTCTTTATGTGGAAGAGAAGATGCCCTTTAAAAACAACGGCTCGGCCTGCATATTGAAGTACCAATGGTAACCCGTTTTAAATGTGGTGGGCAGCATGTAAGCACCCTGAGTTGGCCCTTGTAGCGCTGCGACCGTACTGAGGATAGGGCAAAGTCGAATGCACAATAAGAAGGAATTCCACTGTTTTGTGCCCTATAGACTTGCATCGCTAACTTTAGACGTGTCAGCTGATTACGTTTAAGAGGCTCGGGTCTGGTGTAGCACGGATTCACACCCGCGCGACGAGCAAGACTAAACTACGACATTCTGAACGACCCTGAGCTTATTTAGAATCCTTGAATATGTGGCACCTCATAGAGTAATTCCGTAAATTGGCTATATTGGATCCAGAAGCGCTTTGTAGACGAGTACCAGAAAGTACGGGAGAGGAGTAATTTTAGTCGTTATTATAATATTTATTTTGACATTCCTGCTTGTTCTTATTTTTTATTTTTTCATTGTCTTCTAATAGGAAGTGAAACCGTCGTTGTCGCTCGACGTATGTTCGTCCCTTGCAGTGGATCTTGCTACTTGACTTTGTAACAGAGCAGGGCCCTGTGTTGGGTCCTTATCTCTCGCATCACTGTTACAACCCTTTATGTCCCTGATGCATTGCCTGGTGGCTGGGCAGCCTATGGAGTCCGCCGCTTGCCCGGTGTCTCCATCCTTGCAGTTGTAGCATCTTGCATTTTTGTTGTAGATTTTGGCCGAATGACCTGTTATTTAGAATTTGTGATATCTTATGTTTGCGAGTTTTACTTCCTTACATCCTTTTTATCAATGTCCTATTTTTTGGCATTTAAAGCTGGGCATGGGTGGTACAAATGGGGGTACAGTCCATTCAATTAGGGGTAGGATACCTATCTATTTTTGTTAAACCTGGTGGCGTGGTGCATTCGCGTGCACTTCGCAACCGGAGGAGACACACAGGGGCACGGTCTCGAGCTCCACCGTTGCACATTTGCAATTATGGGATCCGTTTTACGAAGCAATACGGTAACAGTCCCGTGGACGTGAAATGTTGGCTGAGGGTCGGCCCGAAAAGTTAAGGATACCTATCTAACTATGAGCCTTCGGTTGTCCAGCAGTGCTCTCGCTCTGTAAATTTCCAATTTGGCGGTGGCTTTCCATTTGCCTATTTTGTTTTGTCGAGCTCCTCTACTTTATTTGTCTTCGAGTCAGCCAGGTTAAGCTCTCGTTGTCGAACAAAACGTTTGTTGACCTCCTTGTTTATTACTAGAATGCGTATCTTTGTACTTGGCTAGGCTTACTTAGCTTCGAGAGACTCCTAGATGCTTTCTAGGAAGTTTGTCGTCGTCTTCCTTTGATTTTTCTTTTATATGGCTTTGATGCCTCTCCTGGGTACGTGTGCAATGATCCTGTCCTCCGACTTTAACAATGTCCACAACCCGTTGAAGAATGCTTAACCATTCCGCCTGAGTCTTTTTGTCAGTGGTTGTAACTATGATTGACTCTGCTTTAGATTTAGGCAATCCTAATTTCCGTCCTTCCGTTCTTATACCCTTGCCATTGACGAACAGGTCAGTTTCTCCCCCGGCCCTTAAAAAACAGTATTCGGTTGCCTTTTTTGTGAGATCGGTGTTTGTTCCTTCTGTAATATGTAGGGCTTCCCTCCTGCTTGCGTCTAAAGCTTTCTATGCTCCTAAATGTTTATGTTTAATTTCTACTATAATCTTATTCATGACTTCTATCGTAAAGTCAAGATATTCCTATTTTCCGACCTTTCGCACTATTAGAATCCGAGATATTTGTGTCACTGATATCTCAACTGACGCCGATTCTCCCAGGTGTATGTTCCCTGGCGGATTTCTATAGTCTCTACATTGCCGATTGCCAATTCTCCCAATGTCGTGACTACCGGGAAGATTTGCCAAGGACTTTTCCAGATCTTGACGGCCTTTATATTCTTGACGTCCCAGAGGTTCTGCAGAATTTCCTGAGTTATCTGCTTCTCCTCTGCTGGCTTAAACTTTTCTCGAGCTGTTTGATCTGCCCTTGTGATGTATGCAGATGATATCGTATGCGCGTTTTTTGCTAGCCACTTTTTCAACTCTATGAGGGTTTGTTCATATAGCCTGTTAAGCTTTGTATCGTTTATTTCGTTATCGTGCTAGCGATTAAATTCTTAGTGCATTTATTACATTACGGGCTCGTTGTTGAGGTCCATTCTTTATTTTCCAGTGATTCCAAACCTTTCTAATACTTTTATTGCATTCTTAACGCCGTTTCTGTTACGAGTGCTCGTGCCGCGTTGTATAGCTCATCGAGCTACACTTGCCCCCACATGGTTGCTTCAGCATCTTTCTGCGCGCTTAATAACTTCGTTCTTTCAATGTGAGTAAAATAAATGTGTAGAGGATGCAGTTCTTTGCTTTTTGCTTTCGTTTTTTTTTGCTAACCGGATATTCTACTTTCTAAATCCTTGCATTTCTTAGCTGCTTTTCAGTCCGAAAGGTCGGGTTCCAAGACTGTTCTCGTCGGTGGTCCAGGCAGGACGGGCGGACGGACTTTCCTCGCGTTTTCTCTCTTTTCGAATCCACATTTTATTTGAGACGGTCACTCCAGAAGAGAAAGAGCTCAGGGCCCGATCAGGTCTGCTATGAGCATTGGATCCAGTCACTCCCTTTCTTGGCAGAAACTCTTTGTGATTTCCATAATGAAACTATAAAAAGGGGGCGGATGCCTAAAGTCTGGCATGTCGCCTTTCTTTTCTGTTCAAGGGTAGGCATGGTGATGAGAAACATGATCCAAATCTTTACCATGGAGTGGCGTCAGAACGCACATTAAAGATGATTTTCTGTAAGTTAGTTATTCGGCGGACTGAGTACGTGGCTGAAGAGGCACTTCCACCGGAGCAATTCGGCCTTAGGGGAGGCCGAGACACCCGTGATGCAATCCACGTTCTCCAGTCAGAAATCGAGCGAGCTGTGGCACAACCCAGAGGTCATCTGTATGCAGTCTTTATTGACTGCGCCAAGTCTATTGACAAAGCTCCTCGCTATCTGCTGGTTGAAGCATTCCAACGAGCAGGAGTGGGTAGCTCTCTCCTGAGTGTAATAGCAAGTTTCTTTAAGGAGGACACCTTGTTAGTAGGCGGTGAGCAGGGTGTATTAGAGATTAAGCAAAATGTGGGAACTCCGGAAGGAGACCCGCTAAGCTGCGTCTCGTTTACACTTCTCCTTGCTGACCTCGTCAATTACGTCCGACAGGAGTACCAAAAGCCGTGGTGGTGATGTATGCAGATGATATCGTGGTCGCTCATTGCGGCCTAGGTGTCATCAAGCGCATTACCTCTATGATAGAGGCGTTCCTTGTCTCGAAGGGACTTGAGATAAACATCAAGAAGACTAAAGCCATGGAATTCAGGCGTGAAGGTCGATTGGCTGCCAGAGACGTTATACGTGGCTGCGGCCAACCATTGGAGTTTGTTAATGTTTTCCAGCATCTTGGCCTTCGGGTTCATTATACGGGAACGACGTTCACATCGCATATAAACGAAACAGTACGGAAGACACTTGTCTCTCCTTACGGGTCATAAGGTCTCATTATATTAGGTAAGTCAAAAAGTTCGTCGTCTTTTTTACCCGATTTTAAAGAGCCTTATTTATGCAGACAACAGTATTTTTATTCAATAATATAGTGACCGTTTTGTCCGATAACCTTCGCCCATCGCCTCGGTAGATCCATGATTTCTTTCTTCCAGAACGTTTTGTCCTTCTCGTCGAAATACTGAGTGAGGTGATTTTTTATAGCCTCCAAAGATTCAAATGTTGTGTCATCAAGGGAGTTCTGGAGAGACCTGAACAAGTGATAATCAGAAGGTGCGAGGTCGGGACTATAAGCTGGGTGCGGCAGCACATCCCAGTCAAACTCCGCCAATGTTTGCCGGGTGGCCAAACTTTTGTGTGGTGTCGCCTTATCATGTTGAAAAGTGACGCCCCACCTGTTTGACAATTCCGGGCGCTTCATTGCTACTGCAGCCTTCAAATCTTCGAGTTGTCTGCAGTAGACGACGGAGTTGATCGTCTGACCCATTGGAAGCAGCTCAAAATACACGATGCCCTTACAGTCCCACCAGCAGCACAGCATAACCTTCTTCTGATGAATTTCGGGTTTAGGGATAGCTGCGGCCTGAGAACCTCTGGGGACCCAACTTTTTTTCTGTGTTACGTTTCTGTAGAGTATCCATTTTTCATCGCCGGTTATCAATCTCCTCAGAAATGGCTCATTCGAGTTCTTCCGGAGGAGTGCGTGACAGGTATCGACTCGCCCTTCAAGCTGCCTATCATTGAGGTCGTGTGGTAGCCAGATATTCCGCTTGCACGAGAAACCTGCATCATGGAGGCGCTTCCAAACGGTTCCGTGGGAGACTCCCGTTACATCTTCAATTTCTTTTATGGTCAAACCTGGGTTCGAAGTAACCAGGCTTATGACTTCGTCGGTCTCCACAACATTGGGTCGTCCTGACCTCGGTTCATCTTCGAGATTGAAGTTTCCAGCTTTGAAACGGGCGAATCGCTTTTCGACTGTGGATTTGTGTACTGCGTTTTCGCCGTAGACTGCAAATATCCTCCGGGTTGTTTGCGCTGCACTTATGCCTTCACGGTAGGAGAACAACATAAAGTGTCGAAAATGCGTATTTTTGTCCTCCATTGCAAACAGCTGCCAATTCCGCAAACGAAACGGTAAAGTTGGAACCGGTATACCGTCGCGCCGCCACGGGTCTGCTCCTGAATGTAAACACCCAGCCGCACTCTCAGGCGGCCCTGCTGCAGAGCGCGGGAATTTCAAAATTGTGGTCCCAGAAAGCCGACGAACTTTTTGACTTACCTAATAAATGAAGCGAGTGCTTTGCTTGCCTATTCGAGCAAGTAGCCGCTTTGTGTATATCATGTCAGGCTGTCCGAAACAATCCGACTAAGGCTGAAGATGCTGCGTACAGTATCATACGAATGTTTTATTTCTGAATGGATAGCTAAAGTCGAACAGGCCAGACGGGAGGCCGGTGGTTTGGACGTTTCCAATGCCGTGAACCTTTGGTCAGGTCCTGCGTGTGACAGTCGCCACGTATACACTAGGTACATAGTGCATGGTTATCACGACCTGGTATGTTCAAACGCAGCCTTTCACGAGGAGTACGAGTTTTGCACCTGCCGGTTCTGCCTGCAGAGGTGTGCCAAGTACCATGCAGTGGAATACACAGCGCTGGACAAAAAATCTTTGCACTACTTCTCTCGCCAAAAGCGTGAAGAAGATAGAGTATTATTAAGAAACATATTGAACTGTTTATTATACTCAATCTGAGTGAAATAAATATAATTGAATAATACATTTTGTTTTTATTTGAGACAGACTTTTTGTTTGACAGGCCTCCTTGATAAACTAGTAATTAAAATTTATTGTTGAGTTTACTTTGTTAGTCTCTACGTGAGCCTGTCTGTTTTGGCTAAGGGCTGCGAGATCACGAACACACTTGCACATTTCTAATGAAATGCAGTGTTGGTGGTGTAGAACACAGTAATTTAGGTATGTGCGCATGATCACAACCGACATCGGAGCTTTAGAGCTTTTTCGAGGCACGAGGCAGACCTTGTCGCACCTTAGAACGCCGTTCTGAACGGCACTGAACCCAACAGCCATAATTTATTTGCTGCCCGAGGCAGAGCCTAGATAAGTCATTCTGGTTTATTAGCTACGGATGCACATAGCCCGGCTCTGGACCCAACATCAACATAGTAATAGAACATCTATTTAACAAAAATTTTTCTGGCCAAGTCTTTATATCTGGACCACACCAAATAGCCATGAGCCGTCTGTCATAAATGCGGTTTCAATTGCAGTTAGACGAGCTAGAAAGCCCGGCTGACAGCCTTCTATATAAGCAATCCCAAGCAACACTTTTTTGTCTATTTTCAGCCCATGCATGAATTCGCCCACTAGCTCTATTCTCGTACGTATACAATACAATAATACAATACAAAATCTCCTTTATTGAAAAGGGGGTGTTAAAATAACATTGTAGTCGTTACACTCATGGGCACGTCGCGAAACTCTCCATGCAAATGCGTTATTTACCACTTCGACATTAGCAACTTCCGGTGGAGTAATTGACACACCACTACGTAGATTATTTGAACGTAATGTGAAAAAGGTACTAAATGTATTACTCCGGATTAGTTGGTTAAAAAGTCTCACGTCAACTTGCATTTGGTACTCGGTCACGGTTGGGAGTACGAGGCTCTCGCGTCTTACATTGCAGCGCTATGCGACTCGTTTGACAATTTTATGCTGCACTCGCTGGAGCAATTCTACATCTTTTCTATAAAAAGGCGCCCACACGTGTGAACAGTATGTCCACGTTGGTACAACAAGCGTATTATACAGTTTTATGTACATTGCTGGGTCATGCCCGATAATCGCTCTAGGAATGAGATTGCACAGCCGAGACGCAGATTTTACAACTTCGGAGATATGAGAAGTATACTTCATTTGGCAATCAAATGTAACACCTAGGTCTTTGTATATTGACACTTTAGGTATACTATGGCCGATCATTAAATATGAAGTATTGTTCTTGACTGTTTTCAGCACGGCGCATTTAGAAGTGGATATTTCCATTCTATTCAAGTGGGCCCATAGTAGCACGGCATCAATTGCCTTCTTATTTGAGCTAAATCGCATTTATCATTCGCAGACAGCTGCGCCAGTAAGGTTAAAGATCTCCAACTCCAATCTCGTGCACAAATGTCCCAAAGAAGGGAGATAAAAGGACAAATATAATTCTTTAGGATTCTCTTGTTCATCTCTCGCAAAAACGCGCGCTGCAGCGTGTTCAGCAACATTTATGCCCGGGGGCTTTTATCGTTGCAGGTGGAGCGAGAGTCACTAGATATTGGCGAGACGACGCACTCAAATCGCAGACGTCGGCCGGCAAAACATTTGTCTATACGTAATTGCTGAAATGCCATTTCTACAAGAAAACGTTATGTGGTTGCAACAAGGCGTTGCCGGCAAATAAAAGGTCGCTAGATAATGTTGTCTAAAATTATTTTGCGACCTTAATCCCGTCTCGAATAAGCGTCGGTAAGGAAATCGCGCTTTAACGCGATTGTAAGCGCATAGCGGAGCGCAATTTTGTGCACCACTTTCGGTGCCCAGCTAAAACTAGCGCCGAAAATTCGACTACGCGCTGGTTATTGTTACCAAGCTGTTTAGAGCGGTATGCTAGATGGCCAAGCCACCGCATGACTGTTATCTGACATTACAATTCTGTAGGTAGCTAAACAAATATATGTGACGTGACCCCGCTGATCTTCGGCAGCTTGTTATCATAGCGAGCCAGATTATACGGGACTTAATACATACGCCCGTCTCAGCTGTACACAATATAAGCGCACAAATGGTCCACTATGCACAGATCGCATTTTGCCTTTGGTGGATCACTAGAACCAGCAACAAGATGAAGAGCTTCAGCGTTATTGTGGCCGCTGCCTGTGTTCTGATTGGCACGGCATATGCCGGCGATCTTGGCTATGGAGGCTTCGGAGGCGGCTTTGGAGGATTCGGTGGTGGCTACGGAGGTGGCTACGGACACGGTGGAGGCCACGCCATCGTCTCGCATGCGAAGGTCGCGAAGGTGTCGTACGTGAAGGCGCCAGTTGTGTCGACGCATCTCGTGAAGCAGCCCGTCGTTTCCTACGTGGCCAAGCCTGTCAAGTCGGTGTCGTTCGTGGCGAAGCCCGTTGTCTCGCTGCACAGCGTTCCCGTTATTTCTCATGGCCTCGGAGGCGGCTATGGAGGCGGCTATGGAGGCGGCTACGGAGGCGGCTACGGAGGCGGCTATGGAGGCGGCTACGGAGGTGGCTACGGAGGCGGCTATGGACACGGCTGGTGATAGACAGGTCAAACTCCCTTATCCTCCGGCCAGCGGGCATTGTATACTTTGTACAGTACACGCACGCAATATTTGTGTTCAACGGCGCACGTTTGCGGGAAATACAACGCGACCGGAATGTGCTGGACAACAGTTCTTCTCATCTGATCCATAGAAATGTGATGCCAAGGCAAAATCATCACTCATCAACCAGAAATAAATCTGACTTTTACATACTACATGTTGAGTTTAAGTTTAGGGTGGCTCATGGTAGACTAACTAGTTATTCATTGACTATTTAAAGACTCAGCTTTGAGTTCTTTACGCCATAGAGTAACCTAATAATCTTGTAGGTTAGGCGTACACAATGCTATTAAATAATGGGTGTTCGTTTTTGTAAATATCAAGCTAATTGTCTTAACCATTAAAGGCAAAACAACAATGCCCGTCTGAAAAGTGAAGTACTAGTATAGAATTAAGATTAAAATCTCAGTTTATGCAAACTAAGTTGATAGCAAGATGACGGCACTCGTGCAGATGCGCTTTAGTGCGTTGTTTATTATGCCACATTCTAGCTTATATTCACATCGTAACGCGAAAAGTATAAGGACGGTTCTCACGACGCCTCCGTGTTGCCTACATTTTATTCACCTACTGGGCCTTTAAACCAAACACCCTTCCAAGCATGATAAATCTTTCAGTGCGCCGACAAGTTTGCAGCTAACAAGATTTTTGGCTCTTCTAATTCCGTTTTTTTTTGCTGGCGCTAGTTCAAATTAAAGCATTTTACTGTTTATGACCAGCGGTGGCCAGATCCTTCATCGTTAAGCCCGCAATGTTGACAACTGCAGCAAAGTATTGCATAAATATTTTTTTTAATTTATTAAAGCATGTAGTTTATATAACTCGCCGGTATGATTGGTTTCTCTACTGGTTCTACCGCACAACTATGTAGGAGAAAAAAGGCAGAGTGACTTCTTTTATAAATATTATCCTCATTTCTAATCAATACATTTCCGCCTCCTCCTTCAATTGGGAAAAATGAATTTTCTTTCCGAGTTCTACCAAACCTTAAAATAGGTACATACAGTTATGGAAGACCTTGTTTATATATATATATATATATGTATATATACATATATATATATATATATATATATGTATATATACGAGGTGTGTTCAAAAAGTATCGCGACTTTTGTGTTTTTTCAAAAATTATTCATTTATTCATGAATATCTATTTTGTCCCCTTCAAAGTAATCCCCATGAGATATTATACACTTGTGCCAACGGTTTTTCCAATCTTCGAAGCACTTCAAAAAACCATTTTTTTTAATCTTGTTCAGCTCCTCCTTCGATGCCGTCTTTATCTCGTCAAGCGTAGCGTAACGTCGTCCTTTCATGGGCCTTTTTAGTTTAGGGAACAAGAAAAAGTCACAGGGGGCCAGATCTGGGGAATACGGTGGCTGCGGCATCATTAGTGTGTTGTTTTTGGCCAAAAACTCGCGCACAAGCAACGATGTGTGAGCAGGGGCGTTATCGTGGTGCAAAAGCCAATTTTTGTTCTTCCACAAATCCGGGCGTTTCTGGCGGATTGCTTCGCGCAAATTGCGCATAACTTGCAGGTAATATTCCTTATTGACCGTTCTACTCTGTGGCAAGAACTCATGATGCACCACGCCCCTGCAATCGAAGAAAACTGTCAGCAAAACTTTCACATTCGACCGAACTTGGCGCGCTTTTTTCGGTCTTGGTTCGTGCGGCAGCTTCCATTGAGATGATTGAGCTTTGGTTTCCACGTCATAACTATAAACCCACGATTCGTCACCAGTTATGACCCTCTGGAGCAAATTTGGGTCGTCGCGGACAGAGTCCAACATCTCATTAGCAATGTTCATGCGATGCTGTTTTTGGTCGCAATTGAGCAATTTTGGTACGAATTTCGCGGCGACCCGTCTCATGCCCAAATCATTGATAAAAATCGAATGGCACGAGCCAATCGATATGTTTAGGTTCTCAGCAACTTCTCTAACGGTGATTCGACGATTGGCCAATACCATTTTCTCCACTTCATTAATTTTTTCGTCTGTTGTTGAAGTGCTCGGGCGTCCGGCACGCTCTTCGTCGTTCACATCTTCTCGGCCTTCTGAGAACATTTTGTACCACCGATAAACGTTGCTTCGGTCCAAGGTAGCTTCTCCGTATGCCACAGTCAACATTCGGAATGCATCCGCGCACTTAATTTCGTTTTTCACACAAAATTTGATACAGGTTCTTTGATCCATTTTTTTGAATAGGTAAAAATCGAAGACGATCCAAAACACGTGCAAGCAAAGCAGCTGTCAACAATTAAGTGAACATTCAAAATGGCCGAGCTTGTCGGCATAAGTGAGAGACATGAGTACCAACATAACGCCACAAAAAATCGAAATGCGAATATACGTAACCCGCGAAGATTCAAAAGTCGCGATACTTTTTGAACACACCTCGTATATATATATATATATATATATATATATATATATAGACATATATATATATATATATATATATATATATATATAAACAGGGTCTTACATAACTGTATGTACCTATTTTAAGGTTTGGTAGAACTCGGCAAGATTTATTCCCAATTGAAGGAGGAGGCGGAAATGTATTGATTAGAAATGAGGGTGATATTTATAAAAAAAGTCACTCTGCCTTTTTTCTCCTACATAGTTGTGCGGTAGAACCAGTAAAGAAACCAATCATACCGGCGAGTTCGGCGGAAAAACCGGCATAATCTGAATGACCCCAGACGCAAGCTAGCAAAAGGCGAATAGCCAGGTTAGGGAAATTCATAAAAAGTCGATGCTTTCACGTACAGAACCGCAACAGTTTGCCATTACGAACATTTGCGCCTAAAGGACACATTTTAGGCAATTACAAATCGAATTCTCATCACGTTCGTACCAAAGTGATGGTGCTGCGTTACGTAGTTGCCAAGTCACAACAGCCATATCCAAAACGAACGCCTGCTAACATGCAAAAGGTGTATAAAAAATTAGGTACATATTTTGAGGTTTGGTAGAATTCGACAAAAAATTTATTTTATATGTAAAGATGTATATATATACATTTTTTTAATATTGAAGGAGAGATAGGCTTCTCTCTCTCTCTATATATATATATATATATATGTATATATATATACATTTTTTTAATATTAAAGGAGTGAGAGACCCAGGTTTCTCTCTCTCTCTCTCTCTCTATATATATATATATATATATATATATATATATATACATATATATATATATATACTTTTCCTCAGCCTGTTATGCTGCATCATTGAATCAGATTGGTTTCCTGGTGGAATCACTTGTTAATAAAAATGCAAACATCGAACTAAAGACACATGTTCCAAGGCCAAGGAATAATAAAATCGCTTTAAAGTCTGGTTCCTGGATGATGCAGGTGTCCTGGGTGGTCCTGCGGATATTGTGGCGGAGGATCTGCAAATCGTACTAGTAATTTAAATATTTTTTCAAGGAGGTTGTTTTAATTCTAGCCTACTCTCCGTCTCATACGGGCCTGGAACTCCCCGTGAGGTATATCTTCAATGCATCGAGGGCCGGACATGCTAAGAAATCTAGGGTTTCCCTAACGGTCATTGTGGCAGCATGGCCGCTGACTTTCAGCGGTATGGTGGTCATCTATTCTTAATAAGCATCGCTCAAAGAAAATGCGATCAACAACACAAATCGAACCGGCGACACCTCGGTAGATGACAACCATGACTAGCGCACTAGTCCCCTAGACCACGCCGCCACTTGCAAATCGTACTAGACAATCAAGAAATCGGGAGAGCGGACACTTAACGCTTCCAAGCTGGGCGAACCATCCAAATAAAATTGCAAGCAATATTTCACACGACGCAGGATGACCAATATGTTCTAAGACGTCCTGTTACGTGTGATAAAATCCCATGAAATCCTCGCGCGAGATGAGAAACCCTTTTTGGGATACGTCCACGTTTGACTATTATGCACTCGCAGGCGGCTCTCTGCCTGTGCAGGTACAGTCAAGCATTCCCGGTTTTTACATATACTCAACGCCTTGCAGCTTAGCACGAGAATTCTAAGAATATTCTGGACGAGGTGCTTGACATTAGTTTAGGAAAAGAGTAATCCTCCTAAATATAAAAGCTATGGATATTTCCGCAGCATGCTGTACTGTATATTTGATTCAATTTGGTTCCCTGCCGTCAATAAAGATGAAAATCGAATTAAAAAAAGCAACCATGGTAACAGATGCGATTAGGAACGAACTTGACCTAAGCTCTCTGCTCGCAAGACACGCTGAGCTCAACGGATTGAGCGCAGCGCTCCTGGCAGCTAATTCAGTCATAGCGAATAGTACCAGCTAGTGGCCAGTTATAATATTGGTGTCGTTGTTGTCACATTGTTTAACAAGAGCAAGCATTTAAGCATACTTTTTTTAAATTACGCATTACGTAGGCAGTTTCGTTTACGCCTGTAACTAACCGCTCCTACTCAATATATATAAATCCATATACTACCGTTTTTGGAAGGGCGCATTTGTGCGTTAAGGTTTCTATTCGATTAAGCTTTGTCTATTAGGATACTGCTTGCAGATAGAAGACTGCATTGCAGGGTTGGAATTGCTTAAACCGTACACATGAGCCATGCTCATGATATAAAAACATTTATGCTATATATATTATATGTAAATAATTGTTCTTCAGTAAACGTGACGACAAACTACATTAATCAGTGTATATTTAAACATGCGAAGACTGTGCCTAACACTGTAAAAGTATCACAATATATGTAGTCAATCCAGGCACAAAATCAGGTTTGCGTTTGTTCAACGTTTTCATACAATAACTCTAAATTGTTTTAAGGTAAGTGGTGGCTTTGTGCCTGCTACCAAATGATGCTGTGCATATATATATATATACATCTGCACAAATATGTGCAGGTGACATATACATATATATATATATGTGTCACCACATATATATATATATATATGTCACCTGCTCATATTTGTCCACCATGGCCATAGGACGTGTCCGTGCACTTGACCACTACAATGTTCTGTCGCTGACCGCTGTGCTTTTGACCCAGAATATGATGCCCGTAGGCGTACCCTTTCTCATCGCGGCAGATATAAAAAGCGGATAGCTTGGTCTTTTGCTGCAGATCGCTCATTCAAGTGCGTTAACCAAACAAATTCATCATGCAGTTCGCTTTTGCAGCCATTGTGGTCACCTTAGCTGGTCTGGTATCTGCAGGCGGCTATGGCGGTGGATTCGGTGGCGGCTACGGAGGCGGCTACGGAGGAGGTTACGGAGGCGATCACGGCCACACGATTGTGTCACACGCGAAGGTGGCGAAAGTTTCGTACGTGAAGACGCCCGTCGTATCGACCCATTACGTGAAGAAGCCCGTCGTCTCGTACGTCTCCAAGCCGGTCAAGACTGTGTCGTACGTGTCGAAGCCTGTCGTGTCGGTGCATAGCACACCCGTCATCACCCACGTTAGCGGGGGCGGCGGCGGCTTCGGTGGCGGCTACGGAGGAGGTTACGGAGGCGGCTACGGAGGAGGTTATGGAGGTGGACACGGATGGTGGTAGAAGTATGATCCTGCGACTAGCTGCAGATTGCATAACTGTGCCTTGTATACATGTGTAAAAAATAAAATCCAGTTATTTGTAGATACGTAAATTTTGGATTTTTCTTAAACATCTAATATATTGCTTTTGTTCATAAATAAAATACTACTTTACTGGTAAGGAGTCCGTAATGTTAAATGATCTTACAAGTGCATGACATGTGGACGTCGTTTTGTACGTGTTTTTCTACTGCCACGCCATTTAAACAAGATAGCATTTAAACGTACTTTAAACATAGTGCTGATATATTTTTTCTACAATCTAAGTTTTGTTTAAACCACGAGCGCAAACTAAGAGTTTGCCAGCGTTAGGCCGGACCCAACGACCCAACCAGAGCAGCGCCGTAAATCTTGTGTGGTTTTTTTGCAAAGTTTGTTTTTAATATATTTGTCCAACTTCCTAGACATTACGTCAACGCAAATATTTATTGCATCCAATTTTTAAAGCTGTAATTTTTTTTGACAATGTCTACTTTCACTTTCGCGTAATCGCGCAGAAGATCAACTAATAGTAAAGCGTATATCGATTAATGCATTAAACAAGATAAACATGTTTTTTAATGTCACATTTACACGTTTAATATTTTATAGCGCAAATAATTGTATGAACATGTTATCTGCATACCCAAAAACACATGTGAATTCACGTCTCCCATCTGGCTTTCCTGTCGTAAATGAGCTTGTAAAGGTCACTCCAATCCAGTCAGTCAGTGTGCCCAAAGTTGCAATGCTATTCTCCCTCCGAATGCTCAGAGACAGCCATCGTAACGAACCCACTACCAATCTCCTCAAGCGTTAACCACGCGATCAAACAAACCTTGCAGTAAGTTTTTATCCTGGACCTAGAACAGCCCCTACAGTAGCTGGAGGGCAGCTGAGATGGCTGCGGAGGAGGCTTAGGCTTAGCCCATAGTCATACGGTCGTATTGCACGCCAAGGTGACAAATGTATCGTACGTAACAACGCCCATAGTGCTAATCCAATACGTGAGGCAGCTCGTGGTCTCGAACGTCGCTAAGCCGATTAGGACGGTGTAGTACGTGTCATAGCCTGTCGTGTCGGTGCACAGTGCGCCCGTTGTCACTCACGTAAGCGGAGGTGTTCACGAATGGCAGCAGGAAACCGCCCCCTCCAACACGCTACATTTATTAAGAGATGGTATATTTTCGAAAAACCAGTAAAGAATATACAACAATCACGCTTGTAGTTAGGTTGACTCCACTTTTTGCCAGGTTCAAGAAAATGCATTTTGACCGTTATCGCCCAAAGTGTATTTTGTTTATTGAATTGATTCCTGCTGAAATACTGGCTAGGAACGTCTACATAATGTTCTGTAAATAATATGCCGACATTTTGTGAAAGTGCTGACTGAACTTTAGGTCGTCAAGTAGAGGCAACTATAAATTATATAAGCCAAAACTATTTGCAATGAGTATATCTTATGTTTTACTAAAGTAATTATAGAAACAGACCTTTTTACCGCACTAGTTATTTATATATATATATATATATATATATATATATATATATATATATGTTTGTACATTGGTATATAACATGATCAGAATTCTCTCTGCACTCTAAGTGACATTTATGTACACACAATTCCACACTCAGGCACTTCATTAAATACGCATAACATTTATTTGTAAAGCAAGGTATATAAAATATACGTTTATATCATGAGTGCGTCGAGTGATTGTTACCGGCACCCTATGCATCCAAGATACAGAAAATAAATGAATAAAAGGTATAGGCAAAAAATGTGCGTGACCTAGTGCACTATGCTCAAGGTCGTATTTTATCATGTTGGTGCTATTCTGATGCACATGTAATCACACTTCAAAAACTATTTATAAATTACAACTTACCTTCTTGTCATGTCGTATAATCATTAAGTGTGAACTTAATTATAGTACTGATTACAAGTTACCTTGTTATTCACCAAAGAAATTGAATTCTTTAGTTCGAATCCAATTTAATATATTTAAGAAAGCGTATACTGATTGCGTACTGTTTGCCGCTAAAGCTAACGTCGTCAGACCATGCAGCTGCTAAAAAGCCTTTGATATCTCCATACACGACCCAATAGCAATCCAGAAAATTAGCTTACCTTATATGTCCATATAATTACTCGATTCTAGAAGGTCAATAAAGCTACTCGGACTATGTTAGATACATCTGAAATCAAACGTGTTGCATATAGACGAATAAATGTGTGCCACCTGTTTGCGACTAGTGCTACCGGAAATTCTAGTCTCGTTCGAAACGCTTGCGCGTTTTATAGACTTGACTCGTTTTTTCTTACATCTGCACTACTCGTTAGGTTGTCTATCTATGAAAAGCACCTTTGAGGCTGCAAGCTTTGGTGACTAGTGACCGTCCAACAGCGACGTGGCCGGTGAGCGCGCAACGGTTCGAGAGTGCTGATCGTGTCTCTCCGACACAGCGATCCTAGCGCCTTCGAGATCACGAACGCACTTGCACGTTTTTAATGAAATCGGCTATATCGGTGGTTAGCTCACACGCACACGTGCGCATGATCACTACCGACATCGGAGCTTACATATTCCGAGGCATGAAGCGGATTTTGCTGCATCCTAGAAAGCCACCCTTACATACTTTATGGGCTGACCCCCAGCCAAGATTTAACGTCCACGGGACTGCTTCTCGCTTTGCTTCATAGACGGACCCCCATAAATATAAGTGTGCAACGGTGGGGTTCGAACCCGCGCACCTATGTGTTTCCTCCGGTCGCGAGGCGCAGGCGAATGCACCACGCCACTGGGCTCGACAGAAAGCCACCCTTGACGGCACTGAACCAAACGGCCACGCTTGTTGCCCGTGGCAAAGACTAGCGATGTAATTCCGGTTTACAAGCAACAGATGCATATTGCCCGGTTGTGGATCCAGCATTCGCATAGGATTAAGACATTTATTATTCAGCAATCAATTTTCGGGTCAATTCAACGACAATTTATTCTCTACAAACGGCCTCAGATTCACTTGTCAAGCTGATTTCAGACAACGGACCACGTAGGAAAGCCTTTAGCCGTCCGTCACAAATGCGCTCTTTAATTAAAACGAGCAACTATTTTTGTCTATTAGCAGCTTATGCATTAGTTCGCCTATTAGTTTTATTTTCAAACTTATTTAAGCTAAATCGAATTCGCAAACAGTTGCGTCGATAAAGCCGAATATCTGTAATTTGTCGTGCATAATTGTGCCAAAGAAGCGAGAGAAGAAGACAAATAAAATCCTTTAGGAATTGTTTCTTCATTTCTCGTCAAAAACACGCGCTGCAGCGTGTCTAGTAACACTAATGCCCAGCGACTTACATCGTTGCAGAAGAAGTGAAATTTACTGGATATTGGCGAGACGACGCACTCAAATCACAGACGTAAATCGGACGGCAAGACATTTGTCTATCTTTATTTGGCAAAATGCCATTTCTTCAAAAAACGTTAAGTGATCGCGACGAAGGTGTCGCAAGCAGCCTTTGTCGCAATTTAGAACAGAATTCACTTTGGTACCAAATCTAAGGCAATGCGAGCTGTGGTTGTGATGTAATTAAGATTTTTCGACGGGCATGTCGATAGTGAGTGCATGCCTAAATAACTGTGTGGCGACGTTCACTACCGCCGACCTGTCGCGCCACAGCCGCAACGTCATCACACAGTCATTTATGCAGGCACCCAATCTTGACATTCCCGCCGAAAAATCTTAATTACTCTGTCACTACAGCTCCCATTGCCATAGATTTAGTACCAACATGGTCGTCATGAAATGTGCATTTGTCTGAATGTATTAGTTTTGAGCGCTGTGAATGATCCTAGGGTTACGATTTTGAGGTATTGGACGTGAAGGCTAATCGTGCCGCATCTTCTGGCCGGCATTTCATGTTCTCGGAGGCCATGCTTCATTGGAAAAAATATTTACTTAAATAAGCTCTACAGTTCCTTATATCGCTTTTCGAATAGTCCTGGAACATCCTGTATATATATATATATATATATATATATATTTAAACACAAGTAGTATACGTAAAGGCACACTTTTTTTGCCTAATATCGTCGACCATATCAACAAGGGGCGCTTTAACGCGGTCGCGGGATTTTAGCTTAACGCTATTTTTTATGCACCACTTTTGGTGCCCAGCTAGAAGATCAAGTAAAGCTTTTAAATGCGCGGATAAAGGCGTTTAGCCTCAACATCTATGCGATTTCCCTTGCAAAAGCAATGATGACTATAACTTCAAAACTCAGGACTCGAGAGTTCTTACACTGAACTTATATATATCTTCTTAAGCAGATGAATGTAGCAGAAGCGCAATGCTAACGGGATGTGACGGACCAAAAAAATAGTGACTTTAAACAAGGTTAAATTCGAACGCACACTGTTAATGATAACCAAGTTCTTTAGAACGATGTGTTAGATGGCCAGCACCGCATGATTATTGTAATTCTGTAAGCAGCTCAAGAAAATTATATGACGTGACCCCGCTGATCTTCGACAGCTTATTATCACTGCGAGTCAGATTATTCAGGACTCATCACGTATGCCCGTCTTTGCTGTACACAATATAAGCGCATAAATGGTTCACTATGCACAGATCGCGTTTTGTCTTTGCTAGATCACTAGAACGAGCAACAAGATGAACAGCTTCAGTGTTATCGTGGTTGCTG
This sequence comes from Dermanyssus gallinae, assembly GCA_003439945.1. Taxonomy (NCBI): domain Eukaryota; kingdom Metazoa; phylum Arthropoda; class Arachnida; order Mesostigmata; family Dermanyssidae; genus Dermanyssus; species Dermanyssus gallinae. Next base: position 119,183 of record QVRM01001916.1, read on the forward strand.
CCTGTGTTCTGATTGGCACGGCATATGCCGGTGATCTTGGCTATGGAGGCTTCGGAGGCGGCTATGGAGGTTTTGGTGGTGGCTACGGAGGTGGCTACGGACATGGCGGAGACCACGCCATCGTCTCGCATGCGAAGGTCGCAAAGGTGTCGTACGTAAAGGCGCCAGTTGTGTCGACGCATCTCGTGAAGCAGCCCGTCGTTTCCTACGTGGCCAAGCCTGTCAAGTCGGTGTCGTTCGTGGCGAAGCCCGTTGTCTCGCTGCACAGCGTTCCCGTTATTTCTCATGGCCTCGGAGGCGGCTACGGAGGCGGTTATGGAGGTGGCTATGGAGGCGGCTATGGAGGTGGCTATGGAGGCGGCTACGGAGGCGGCTACGGACACGGCTGGTGATAGACAGATCAAACTCTCTCATCCTCCGGCCAGCGGGCATTGTATATTTTGTACAGTACACGCACGCACGATTTGTGTTCAATGGCGCACGTTTGCGGGATATACAATACAACCCGAACGTGCTGGACAACAGTTATTTTCATCCAATCCACAAAAATTTGATGCCATGGCAAAATCGTCACTCATAAATAGAAATAAATTTGACTTTTACAATCTAAATTCTGAGTTTAAGTTAAGGGTGGCTTACGATAAACAAACTACTTATTCATCGACTAATTAAAGATTCAACTTTGAGTTCCAATAGTGTAACCTGATGCTACAAAATGTTGTTAAATAAAGGATGTGTTTTTGTAAATAGTCAACCGCTGTTATTAACCGTAACATTAACGGGAAGACAACAACGTACGCTTAGAAGTTAAAGTACTTGAAAGAAGCAGAATATAAATAAAATTCAAAATCCAGTTTATACAAACTAAGTTTGAGACTATTCTCCGGTCCCTACGGGCTTGGAACTCACTCAGAGGCATATCTTCAATGCACCAAGAGCCGGACGTTTTGGGATATCTAGGTTTTTCTCAACAGTTTCCAACAAACGACAACCATGACTAGCGCACTAGTCCTCTAGACCATGCCGCCAAAACATAATCTACCAATTCATGGTGGAATAAACGCTTCATTGGTTGGTACAAACTAAGCTGATAGCAAGATGACGGCATCTGTACGGACGCAATTCTGTGAAGAAAAGTACTAAGGTCAGGAATACTATTCACACTTGAGACAAAAGTTCTGAGTGAAAACCATGACTTATGACCTGGTTGTGTTAGAATTACAATTAAAAACATTTTTAAAGAGGTTGTTTTTAACTCTAGACTATCTTCCGTCCCCTACGGGCTTGGAACTCAACCTGAGGTATATCTTAAATGCGCCGAGGGCCGGACATGTTAAGATATCTATTCCCTAACAGTCCTTGTGGCTGCATCACCGCTGACTCTCAGCGGTATGGTTTATCATCTATTCTCAATGAGCTCAATCGCTCAAAGAAAATTCGATCAACAACAGGGATCAAACCGGCGACACCCCGGTAGATGACAGCCATGACTAGTGCACTAGTTTCCTAGACCTGGTAGTGTTAACATCCCTCAATGGTCACACGCAAAAAGCTTTGCCTATGATGCAACTGTCTGATGCACGGCGGCATTATCATACCTTCGGCACAGCTCTGTCGAGTGTGGATGGATTGCAGAACACACAGATTCAAAATTGCGAAGAAAGCATTTCGAGCTGTCAGGGAGCCACCACTTCGTGCATATTGCTTTAGTGACACTCGATCCTATAAATGTTGGAGAAGTGAAGTTTCTGACAATATCGCAAGACGCACGAACGACTTTACGAGGTACCGACGCCAGAAAAAAATCTGAGGCAGATGAAAAAATCTGAGTCATTGACCGTTTGTGAAGGAAACGCGGTTTTTGCTCTAGACTCTATTGGCTAATACAAAATTATTTGATAAAACAGATAACAGTGAAAATATCCATTATTCTATAAATTCAACTTTAAGAATAATAATCGTGGTGTACACTTTTTACCGCTAACAAAAAGTATTATTCTTGAGTATGTTCTTATTTTAGTTATAACAACATTTGCTCTAATCTGGCAATTTAGAAAATGTCTTATTACATAGTTCACGCCAGGATGGAACCCACAATTCATTGTGTGAAAGTGGCCGACTACTTTTCTTAATCCGGCCCGTAAATCGCGGCCTAACCCACTTACATAACCAGAATAACTCAAACGATTACTAACAAAGAAACGATAAGTGTTCTGATTAATGCCGAACAATAGTTTAATTCGTTTATTTAGCGCAAACATTAGCTATTAGCAAATATGACTAGCAGGTGACTATCCAAATTAGTGATGTCGTTGTTGGCGCATTTCTTAACAGGAGCAAAGGTTTGAGTGTACCCCCGGGTTACGCAATGCTACTTTTAAGAAGCCTAATTGCGAAGGGTTCACACTATGTGTTGCATTGAGCCAGCACTTCCCTTAGAAGACTTTAGAGTTATTTGTATGGAAACGTTAGGCAAGCACAAAGCTGGCTTTATGCCCGGATATTCTTCATATATCGTGCTAATTCGATAGTGTTAGGCAGATTCTTTGCATGTATGTATATATATATATATATATATATATATGTCATTTACAGAAATTTGTCCACAACTACCATAAGCCGTGTCTGTGCGCTTGATCACAAAAATGTTCTGTTGCTGACCGCTAGAGCGGTGCTTCTGGCCCCAAATATGGTTCCCATAGGCGTGCATCTTCTCACAGCGGTAGATAGTAGTACAAAACTTATTTTGCTGCAGATTGCCTATTTATCTAAGTGCGTTAATTAAACGAATTCATCATGAACTCGTCGCCTTTTCAGCCGTTGTGTTCACAACCCTAGCCGCTCTGATATCTGCAGGCGGCTATGAAGGTGGATTTGGTGGGGGCTACGGAGAAGGTTACGGGAGCGTTCACGGTCCCACGGTTGTGTGACATGCGAGAGGAGCGAATTTGTGGTACGCGAAGATACCCGTCGTACCAACTCATTACGTGAAGAAGCCCGTTGTCTTTGTACGTCGCCAAGCCGGTCAAGACTGTGTCGTACGTGTCGAAGCCTGTCGTAACGGTGCCTAGTATACTCGTCATCACCCACGTTAGTGGGGGCGGCTACGGAGGAGGTTACGGAAGTGGACACGAATGATGAGGGAAACATGATCCTACGCTCAATCTCTACTAGCCGCAGATTATGTATTCTAACTAAAGCTGCATTTTATATTTGTGTAATAATAAATCTCAATATCGTCTGTGAGTAAATCAATTTTGGATCTCAATTTGTTTATAGGTCGCACCTCCATTTGCAGCTATTTAAGCGTACGCTGCGTTTATTTATTTTACTCTTTACCTAACGAAGCATGTGCATTTAAGTGATAATGTTGTTGTCATAATATCCTAAAAATAGTAAATAAAGTGTATTAAAAGAGTGCATGCTGGAAAACGAATATAACCGAGGGAATACTAACTAATCATTAATGAAAAGCTCAGGGTCTTCAGGGAGGAAAACGGAGTGCTTTCGGCCTCCTAATATGGATTCAGGAAAACACTCTCAGTGTTCACCGCTGTCCACCGAGTTGTGGCCAAGGCTGATCTTTTAACTCGCTCAACCATATACACAAGAAGAATATGTCTTGCCATGCTTTAAGACGTCAGGAACGCCTTCAACAGCTTTTTGTGAACGACAATACTGGACATGTTAGTTAAGAGAAAGCTCCCGTAATAAAAGCAATAATAATAAATGAACATTGGTGTTTAACGTGAACAGACACCTTTTTTACTCATCAAGTGTCATTTATGCACACATAATTCCAAACTCAAACATATAAATCAATATGCATAACATTTATATGTAGAGCAAGCATTCGTACTACATAAGCACAATATTGGTAAATGCCTAAATGGTCCTCACGTATTGAAACTATCCGTCATTGCATTGTACACTTACTATGCAGACGTAACTATATTCCAAGGTTCCTATTATATTACTCAGCACATTTGGGTCACATTATATACCGCCTATGATTTTTCGTTTTAGACGTTGTTGGCCCTATGTTAGTAAACGTTTAATAGCCTAAAATTCCTTGCTGATTATGATTTATTTGTATAATACTATTTCCTTGCGATTACCAATAAGAAAAATGTTACTTGCTATGCTATAAACTGGACGATGCTCTTTCAGTCCACCTATTTGCTGGCGCAATACTTTAAAACAGTTAAAATATACGTTTTTCTATGATGTCTATACCACTAAATTCGTCAAACGATTGTGAGGCGCGTTCGCTTGTGGTTACTGCGTCAATTCCATGAAGCCAATATTGAAAGCGGCGTCTCCCCTACATACTGCAAGAGACAGCTGCTGCCCCAGATGTTTACTCTCCCTTGGCTCCTCTATATATCAGTGTGGGGCACTAAGACACGGTCCCAAAAACATGAGCTAGATCTGGACCTATGGCGTCATATAAGCGTTCTACAACAAGTGAAGTTAAAATTTTATAAACGACGCTAATAAGTGCAATCCCGCGGTAGTTGGATGGGTCGGTTGCTTCACCCTTCTTTTTGTAAATTGGCTGCAGGAAACTTTTTCTCCATTCTTCCGGTATTTTGCCGCTGCGTAGACATCCATTGTACAATCTGGTCAGTGGCGGGCACAGAGAACGTATATTTGCTTTAATATGTTCATACACAATTTGGTCGGGACCCGCAGATTTACCATTTTGTTTGGATTTGATTACATTGGCGACCTCTTCTTCTGTAAATGCTCGGTAATCACAGTTATTCTCCCTCGGAGGAAGTAGAAGATCACCACTATATAGGCGCGAAAAATGAAGTATCCACTCATTATCATTGATTAATGGATTTGGTGGAGTGGGTCGCCTTGGGAGGAGTATCCATGGTTTTGTAGCGCTTTGTTGCACGCGTGTCACACGCTGAATTATGTCATATGCTTGTTTCTTTGTTTGCTTAATCTTTTTAAAATTCCGTTTCATACCAGCGAGTCGTTGTAATCCCTCCGGACTAAAATCCGTGTGACTGCAAATAGTGTACTTTATGGCTTTGCATTGTTCATCAAACCATGGTTTGTGTGTAGTTGGTCTGTATAACGATTTCCTTACGCATGAAATCTGGATTGCCCACCGGATAGCTCTTTCAGTTACATTGATATCGTCTGTTGGCTGAATGAGTTGTAGTGCTTGCTGTAATTTCTGGGGGTTCAGGGAGCGGCTGAGGGTATGTGCTGAGGGTACACTGGGCTTGTTGGATCGGTGCAAATGGAACGTTATTTTATAGTGTTTTCGATGTGCTGAGGGTGTTGAGTGCATCTCGCTGATTATTGATTGTGGCTGCTGTGCTGAAGTTAAAACTACATCAACGGCACTTGTTCCATTCCAGCTGGCGTACGTAGCCTCATGTGTGTTGTTTTCAATTTGCAATCCAAGCTCATGCATTCCTGATATAAAAGCTGCGCTTCGTGCGCTATCTTTTAATAGGTCGCAATTAAAGTCACCCCCTATAACAATGTGCTTATTTGTCTTTTTACAATAAGTTATTGCGTCCCCAACATCGTGTATTATATCAGCGGGTTGCCTGTCTGGTGGGCTATATATGCATACCAGGTAATATTCTTCTAGTTCCAGAACTAATTCTCTTGCAGTGCATTTGAGTACGTGTGAGCACTCGGTCGTTCTGACGGCGATAGCCACACCCCATTTAGGTCGGCCTCTTCCTTGAGACTTAAGTGCAAGTCCGTGATATATTTTGTGTTGTGTAAACTGAATAAAATTTGCTGGGTTTGTCACAAACGTTTCGGTTAAAAACATAATATCCATGTCAAGAAAATCGTTTTCGCCTGACTTATTATATAATGATTCTAATGATTCAACGTTCCATAACATACATTTAAATTGATGCTGTGTGTGTTTTGCGGGCTGCTTTAACGCCGCTTGTCAATCTCTTGAAGATATCATTGTGATATCGTCCTCTTCTTCAGTTTGCCTGCTGCGCTTAGTCCCAGCGGTCGTCGTTTTCTCTGCGTCGTATATTCTAAATGGTTTTAATTGTCCGCGATAAGGACGAAAGTGTATCCCTTCCGACCACATCCCAGGGTCCAATAGTTCTTTAAATTTGTTAGCTGCTATATTTATGTGAAAACTATTATAATATGCCTGGTTTATTCCTGAAAGTTTTGTCACTTTAACGTCCACATCGTTACCCACAATCCGAGCTACATATTGTTGTATATCCTCACATGTATGTGACAAGCTGAGGCGGCTTACAAATAGTGCTTTCATGCGAGGTCTTTCGGGCACGTCTTGAACGTCTACAACTTTCAGATCTGTCAGTTTGTTTGTGCCAGTTGTTGCACGTTGTTCACGATTCGTCACGTGTCCTCCTCTTCCAACTGTCCGCCATGCATTCTTGCGTCCTCCACTTGGTGTGAACGTACCGTTGCGGCTTCCATGTTGTTTTGGCACGTCTTGAATACGCAGACGTCGAGGGGTCCCGGTGTTGATGCTTGCATGCGAACTTTGCTGTATGTGAACAACATGGATTTCTAAGAGGGCGATCTACGTCGGATGCCGTTGCCTTTATTTTAGAACACGTAAAGACCCGCCAAGATCAAAAAGAGATGACATATGCCGCTTTTATCGATTTTAAGACTGCATTTGACTGCGTTAGAAGAGACAAACTTCTTAAAATACTTCAAACCCGATATTCTATAGAGGGAACTATGTATAATCTAATACGTGACATGCTGCAAGCGAACTTAATTATTATTAAAAACGGAGCTCATTATGTCAGCAGGCCAGTAGCACAGAAAACTGGAGTTGTCCAGGGAGATTCCGCAAGCCCATTCCTCTTTATATTGTATATAGCTGGCTTAGCGGACGCCCTCAGAAATGTAAAAGCAATACATGCATTTTATGCTGACGACTTAGTAGTGCTTGCAAAAACACGAAATCACTTGCAGTTTTATCTCCAGGAAGCCTCGGATTGGTGCCAAGAACACCAATTGACAATCAACATAGCCAAAACAAAAATACTACGATTTAGTAAAGGCGGATCGTACGCTGCAGATGACCGGTGCATCAAGATAGGGGGAGTAAATGTTGAACTCGTTAATCACTTTTGTTATCTAGGGATAACAGTGACCCCCCGGCTGTCATTCAGCAGACATATAGAGGAAATGCGTAGCAAGGCTACGGCGGCCATGATTTTAGTGGGAGACGTTACTGACATAGACCTAAAAATTGCGCTAAATTTATTTAGAATAAAAATTGTTCCTATAGTAAGATACTGCCTTCCCGCAATAGCCCCTTATTTCACAATATCGGACCTTAAAAACATAGATAAAATAAAATCTTATTTCATAAAGCGCACTTTAGGCTTGCCAAAGAACGCATCGGCCACGTTCGCACTGGAACTATGCCACGAACGCACACTAGTAGAGGATTTAGTACTGGACAAGATACCGTTCAGTACACAAATCTTAGAAGCCTACAGAGAATTTAGAGAAACCCGCAACATAACATTTGTAATGGGTCTCTATGTTGAGGGTCCAGCTTTTTGCAGCAATAAGTGGAAACTGTCATCACAGAAAAATAGATCTCTAATATGCCGAACAACATGGCACGGCTACCACCACCTTTTGTGCTTAAGAGGAAATTGTTATGAAATTGACGAATGCGTATGTAAATATTGTGGCGAGTGCAATATCGGACGATACCACATACTCACTTGCTCGTTTATCGAAACACCGTCACTACAAGCACGTGTTAACGATATTATTAGCCTACAAAATGATATGTGAACTTTTGTAATACACTACCAATTTATGGTGAATAAACTTGAAACTTAATAAAAACATGAGCTAGTGTTGCTTGTAGTAATCTAAGCTATGCAATGTATACGTTTGTATCTTAAGAGCATATAGTGATGGCTACCATTGTCCTATGCGCTAAAACACTGTTTTTATATAAATACTATTTTCAATGCCTCTGTAATTTTGCTCCTAGCAATGAATTAACTAGCATTTACATTGTATTTCTAAATTACAACTAACCCTGTTGTCATACTATATGATCATTGAATCTAAACTCAGTAATATTAGCAATCACAAGTTACTCTGTAATTTACCAATTAAAATCACTTATTGCAAAGAAAATTTAAATATATTTTCGAAAATGGATTGAAATGGTGGCGCGCTGTTAGTTGCTACAGCTAACGTCTTCAGATCATATAGTTGCTAAAAAGCCTAAAATATCTATATATACAATCCACTAGTAGCAATCCAGAAGATTAGCTGACACGTACCCAGTAGCAATTCAGAAGATTAGCTGACATATGTTTTTATAATTAGTAGATTCTAGTTTATCAAGATAGTAAATTTGTTGACAATTTTAAGGAAACTGCAATTGAATATATAGACAAATAAATGTACCACCTATTTGCAATTTAGAAAAAATATATGTTACAATTTTTTTATTAGAACTACTTTCGTCCAACTTTGCTGAAAATGGGTAATCTTCTATGCGCTCCGTTCATAATTATTCCCTTCGAAGGTTGGTTTTCAGCTGCCATTTGGTCTCTTCTTCGGCCCTACTCCCAACTGCACTCAACCTCGAGCAAATAAGCTTGTCACCGTCATGGCTAAAGTCGCCATTGCCGGTGAGCTCTGTTGAACGTCTTTAAATGCTGGCCACAAATTGCCTTCGTCCGTCAGATTCACTCGTTAGACCTGGACCACGTAATATAGCCTTTAGCTGCCTATCACAAATGCGGCTTCAGTTGCAGGTAAAATTGGACAGAAAGCTTACCTGACAGTATTTCATCTAAGCAATCCTGAGCAATGTCTATGTATACGCAGTCCATGCATTAATTCGCCTATCAGCTATTTGAGCTAAATTACATTTGTAATTCACAAACAGTTGCGTCAATAGTGCCGAAGATTTCCAAACCGATCGCGCACAATTGTCCCAAATAAAGAAGTTACGGGAATAAATAAAATCCTCCGGGAATTTCTTAGTTATCTCGCGCCAACAACGCGCGCCGCAGCGTGTCCAGCAGAGTTGATGCCCGGGGGCTTATATAGTAGCAGGTAGAGCGAGATTTACTAAATATTGGCAAGGCGACGCACTCAAATCGCAGACGTAGATCGGCCGGCAAGACATTTGCCTATCTTTATCTGGTATAATGCCATTTCTACAAGAAAACATTAAGTGATCGCAACGAAGACGTCGCCGGTGCACAGCTGTAGAAAAGTTCCTCTGCGGCGCGTTGGGCGCTGTATATATATGTATATATATATATTAAAACGTCAACCATATCAACAAGGAGCTCTCGCGGGAGCATGGCTAAACGCATTTATCTGCAACGCGGTGCCCAGCTGGATGATCCAGTAAAGTTGTTAAATGCGTGGATAAAAGCCTTCGGTCTTAATATTTATGCGATTTCCCCCACAAGAATAGTGACTAACTTCAAAACTCGAGAATTATTAATTTTTATACTGGACTTATATTGGCCGTACTCTAGCAGAGGATTGTAGCAGCAACACAATATGAACCGGATGTGACATACCAACGGAAAATAGCGACTTCAAACATGGACAAACTCGAACACACTGTGGTTATTATTACCAACTGTTTAGAACGCTATTTAAGATGGCCAAACCACGGCATGACCGTTATCTTACACTATAATTCTGTAGGCAGCTGGACAAAGATATGCGGCGTGTCCCCGCTGATCTTCGGCAGTTTATCATCACAGCGAGTCAGATTATACAGGACCTACTACGTACGCCCGTCTCTGCAGTACACAATATAAGCGCACAAATGGTTCACTATGCACAGATCGCATTTTGCCTTTGGTGGATCACAAGAACGAGCAACAAGATGAACAGCTTCAGCGTTATCGTGGCCGCTGCCTTTGTTCTGATTGGCACGGCATATGCAGGTGATCTTGGCTATGGTGGCTTCGGAGGCGGCTATGGAGGTTTCGGTGGTGGCTACGGAGGTGGCTACGGATACGGCGGAGGCCACGCCGTCGTCTCGCATGCGAAGGTCGCGAAGGTGTCGTACGTGAAGGCGCCAGTTGTGTCGACGCATCTCGTGAAGCAGCCCGTCGTTTCCTACGTGGCCAAGCCTGTCAAGTCGGTGTCGTTCGTGGCGAAGCCCGTTGTTTCGCTGCACAGCGTTCCCGTTATTTCTCACGGCCTCGGAGGCGGCTACGGAGGCGGCTACGGAGGTGGCTATGGAGGCGGTTATGGAGGTGGCTACGGAGGCGGCTACGGAGGTGGCTACGGACACGGAGGCTGGTGATAGACGAGTTTAACTCCCTCATTCACCGGCCAGCGGGCATTGTATATTTTGTACAGTACACGCGCGCAGGACTTAAGTTCAACGGCATACTTTTGCGGGATATACAAGGCGACCCAAGTGTGCTGGACAACAGTTCGTCTCATCTTTTTCACAAAATTGTGATGCCATGGCAAGATCATCACTCATCAACCAGAAATAAATTTAACTTTTACATACTAACCCGGAGTTTTAGTTAAATGTGGCTCACAATAGACAAGCTACTTATTCATCGACTATTTAAAGACTCAGCTTTGAGTTCCTTTCGCAATAGTGTAACCTAAAGACGCTAAAGGGTAGGTGTATAAAATGCTGTCAAGTAAATGGTGTGTTTTTGTACATAGTAAGCCGCTGGTCTGAACCATGTCCTTAGCAGCAAGACAACAATGTACGTCTGAAAGGTGAAGTACTCACAGGAAATATAATAGAATAGTTTTCGTCTGTGCATCGGCTTGAGGTTGGGAACAAGACTAACGGAGGAACACCGGTGTCCGTGCGGAGCACAAGTGGACATTTGGGGAACCCACGGGCTATCCTGCAACAGAAGCGAAGGACGTCAAAGCCGTCACAGCGAGATTAACGAGATTACCGCCCGGGCCTTAAGGTCAGCTCTACTGCCATGCATTCGAGAGCCAACCGGCCTCCTGAGAAGCGACGGAAAGAGGCCTGACGGGTTTACCCTGATCCCTTTTGAAGGGGAAAGGCGCTTATTTGGGATGCTACAGTCACCGACACGCTCGCCCCCTCGAACATGGAGGCTAGCGCATCAGCCGCTGGCTCCGCAGCACGCAAGGCTGAACGTCTAAAGATCAACAAATACGCCCAGCTCACCAACTAATTCATTTTTGTGCCACTAGTATTGGAGACACTAGGGGGACCTGGCCCTGAGGCATGGTCACTTTTACAGAAGATTGGCAAACGAATTGAACTCATGACGGGGGACAAAAGAGCTTTCGACTTTCTACTCCAGCGGCTATCTCGGGCGGTTCAGCGCGGCAATGCGGAAGCAATTATGGGCACAATGAGGGGCTGCCTTGAGGATAAGCTCGATTAGTAGCACCCCTTACAAGCCCGAGGGTAGTTAGATATTCATATTTCACTGAGCACACTGAGTCTGTCAATGCGCTCACCTCACCATTGAGCCACAGGTTTCCATCTGATCCTCGGCTCTCCTAATCCTGTTGCTCGTGCTGGCGCCGTGCAAATAAAAGCATCTTACCGTTTGTCACCAGCGGTAGTCATTCATGGTTAAGACTGCAATGTTTTTTCACAACTGCGGCAAAGTACTGCATAAGTAAAAATTCTATTTTATATAAGCATGCACTTTTAAGTATTGCACAAGTAATACTTGTAACTCTTATAATTACGTACTTCTTATATATATATATATATATATATATATATATATATATACTACTTTCTAATGAAAATGCAAACATCGATTTATAGAACACATGCAAGGGCTCCAACATGCTCACAAGACACGCGGAGTTCAATGGCATAGTGAAAGAAGCAGTAAGAAGAACAGAAATACTGTCTACACTTGAGCCGAAACTTTTGAGTCGAAGCAATTAATTACGACCTGGTGGGGTTACCATTCCTTTGGTCGCACGTAAAACGCTTTGTCTGGGATGCAATTGTCTCATGCACGGCAGCATTCGAAAAAGCAAAGAAAGCATCTCGAGTTATTCAATAGTTATTTTTTCGTGTTTTTAAGCGATATGTTGTCATTGGCCGTTTGTAGAGGAAACGCAAATTTTATTATTGGCGCCAAATCCGGCTGTGTACAAGGTCAGCTATTAGGAGTTGCGGCATTGAGTTGCGGCATAAGTGACGTTCAAGTAGTCGGTGATCAGTTATTGGCACCTCTGTGTCTTGCCGGCACATTTGGCAAGGCGAGCCTAAACAGAGACACGGTTTCCTCCATTGTTCGCTTGCCTTTGCTGTGGAATTGCTTCGTAATCTCCAACGCACGACGGGTGCTTGTCAAATACGCCGTAGACGTTTCCAATCTGCTAAGCAGCTTGTGGCGTTCCAGTCAGAGGCGTTCTTCTGCACCTACGAGTATATTTTGCTAATACTGGCTGAAGATGTCGAAAGCAACCCAGGCTCCAATGTGCCGCTTGTGGTGGTGATATACAACAAGTAAAAATCCGCACTGTTTGTGAGGGATGCAGTAAACCCCTCCAAAGTCATTGTGCATGTCAAATACTCGATTACTGTGGCAACTAACAGCGCAGATGTAAAGACCAAGTGCGGTTGTCTTATCGATCTGCATTCACGCAAGAGAACATTGAAGAATTAAACAAAGACCGTCAATATATTAGTCACTAGCAATATTGGCACTAGCAGCATTGCCGCCACCCCGGCTGTCTACCGAGCCAGCAATACCTATTCAGCACCGCAACAACAACAAACATTGCGTGCAGAAGCTCTACTCAACAAAACTTGCATGCAAACATCAACACTGGGGCCCCCGACGTCTGCGTAATCAAGATGGGCTAAAACAGCATCGGAGCAGCAGGCGTATGTTCACACCAAACTGGGGACGTGCCCGAACGACCGAATAAAAGCTTTATTTGTAAGTCATCCTAATTTTTCACACTCATGTATGGACATATAACAATATGTACCGCGAATTGTGGGTCGCACGTAAATGTTAAAGTGACACATGTTTCAGGGATTAACCAGGCGTTTCAAAATCGTTTTTATATAAATATATGCGCCGACAAATATTACAAACTACTAGGCCCTGGAATGTGGTCGGAAGGGACACACTTTTGCCAGTTTTGCGAACACGCGTACATGGAGAGCCAGGTTTGAGCCTCACTGCGTCCTTAAAAGGAACTTTACGTTCTCTAGTTGTCCAGTTGCCTCCGACCGTCTGCGCCAACACTTCATCGACGCATTCACAACAACAGATAGCACACCAGATATCATCCCGTTATCGTGTGAATTATCGGATGAATACGAGAGTCTACTATCCCAGCAGATAGATGCTCCGTTCTCTCTTATGGAAGTTCAAAGTGCAATCGAAAAGTTGAAGAATAAGAAGGCCTTCGGACCCGACCTCGTCCGGAATGAACATAGAAGGGTGGCGGTCCTCCTAACGCCGCGTTGGACGGCACTCTTTGACAAGTGCTTGGAAACAGGTGAAATTCCAGCAACCCGGTCGGAATGCTTGCTAAAGGTCATCCCCAAAGGCACAGGTGACCCGCTTTGTCCATCCTCTTGGCGAGGCATTGCAAAGAAAAGCTGCATCTACAAAATATTGTCATGCCTCCTGGCACGCCGGCTTAGCTTCTATCTCGAAGCAAGGGGAATCATCCCTCCGGAACAGCATGGATTTCGCGCGAGACATTCGACAATGACCGCATCCCAGGAGCTTTACGACGAGATGAAGCGCTCGGTCACCGTCAAGCACCAAGCACGGTACGCTGTATTTGTAGACTACAAAGCGGCGTTTGACACTGCCCCCAGGGATATTGTCATGGAGAAGCTAGCCGCCGCGGGTGTGGGCCCACGAGTTTTGGGGATACTGGCAGCTATCCTGAAGGCAAACCCAGTCATTCTAGATGACGGCATTCAGGAATACCAGCCTTTCCTACAAACCACCGGCTATCCCCAGGGTGATAATCTCAGCCCGCTCTTATTCTCAGTCTTACTCAGTGATCTTCCGGGCCTTATCAATGACCACTACCCCTGTGTCCGCATAACTCTCTATGCCGATGACCTGGTGGTATATAGTAGAGTGTTCATGGATCTAAAAAGGTCCCTGAGGCTGCTGGAGACATACAGCAAGCAAAATGGTTTAGCAATTAACGTATCGAAGACAAAAGCTATGAAATTCAGATCCGGGGGACCCCTGAGGAAAAGAAATAGGCTCAGCTTGGGCGGTGTCTCTGTAGAATTTGTCTCGGAGTTTACTTACCTGGGTGTTAAACTAACGCCAAGTGGCACATCTTTCGCAGCTCACATATCTCAGCGAATTAATAGCAGCATTGTCGCCATGACCTCAATCTCGGCTCCACAGAAGCTCTCAGTAAAAACAGCTTTAATACTGTTTAATCTGAAGGTGGCCTCGGTGGCATCTTATGGTATCACATTAATTTGGGAACACCTATCCGCTCAGCAGCTTAGCGCTCTCGACACGGTGAAGGCAACGTTCCTTAAGAGAGTTTTGGGCCTCCCTAGAAATGCTCAAAACAGGCTAACTTATAGTCTGTCGAGGACCAAGCCGTTCATCGAGGACATGGTAAACCCCTTTCAACTTCCGACCACCGCCTCACTGCGAGAGTTCCGTAGGCACTTCGAGCAGAAAATGAGGGAAGTGCCAGAAGCCTTCTACAAAACACCGGCAATGTTGGACAATACATGGATGGAACCGCTCTTCGAGCAACGACACGTTCTCACCCGCTACTCCGTCCATGGGTTCCACCACAAACTGTGCCACCGCAGTGGGTTCCATAACCCTTCTGATGAGTGTTGCTGCAAATTTTGCGGCCTTGTATGCCCCAAATATCATCATGAAACATGTCGGTCTGCACCAGCTATCTGGGCGTTAGGTCGCTGACATCTTCTTGAGATGCTTGATTAATGAATATGTGTAATGTAATATAATCAACAATACCGAAAGGTGATGTAATAATAAATAATAATTTTCGCGAACAACTAAAACCATATAGAATATACAGCGCAGAAAAGAAACGATGACCGCAGAAGCTAAGCGCAGCAGACAAACTAAAGAAGAGGGCAATATGACAATGATATTTTGAAGAGATTGGCACGTGGCGTTAAAGTTGCCCGCAACACAGCAAATACACACACAGAATCAATACAAATAAATGTTGTGGAACGTTGAATCACTAGAATCATTATATAATAAGTCAGGACAAAACAACTTTCTCGGCATAGATTTTATGTTTTTAAACGTTTGTGGCAAACACAGCAAATACTAATCAGTTCGCACAACAAAAACAGATTATGGACTTGCACTCAAGTCTCAAGGGAGACGCCGACCCAATGGGGTGTGGCTATCGCCGTCAGAACAACAGAGCGCTCACACTTACTTAAATGCACTGCAGGAGAATTAGGGCAACCCGCTGGCGTAATACATGATATTAGAGACGCAGTGACGTATTTTATGAATCCAAATAAGCATGTTGTAATAGAACGACACATAAGCATGTTGTAATGCGACCTATTACAAGATTATGCACGAAGAGCAGCGTTTATAACAGGAACACATGAGCTTGGATTGCAAATCGAAAACAACGAAAGTGAGATTACGTACGCCAGCTCTAATTAAAGAAGTGGGAACCAACAAGCCCTGTGCATTAACATCACCATCAACCGCTCACTGAACTCCCACATATTGCAACAAGCACTTTAACTCATTCAGCCAACGGACATTATCAAGGTCACTGTACGACTTATCCGGTAGACAATTCAGATTTCATGTGCGCGGAAAGCCACCACGCACAAACCACGGTTTGATAAGCAATGCGTAGCCACAAAATACACTATATGCATTCACACGAATCATAGTCCGGAGGAACAACGACTCGCTGACATGGAACGGAGTTTGGAAAATATTAAACACGAAAAGTCATAAACATATGACATCATTCAGCGCGTGACACACGTACAACAAAGTGCTTCAAAACTAGGAATACTTCTCCCAAAACGACGCACTCAACCAAGTCCATTAATTAATGACAATGAATGGATAGTTCATTGTACAACCTATACGGTGGTAACCTCATACGTCCAAGGGAGAATGCCTGTAATTATTTGTATATATTATATGTATTGTATGTAGCACTTACAGAAGAAGAGGTCGCCAACGCAATTCAATCGAACGAAAATTGAAAATCTGCGGGCTCCTTCTAAATTGCAATTGATCATATTAATATATATATATATATATATATATATATATATATATATATATAAATATATATATATTTTTTTTTTGTAAGTTACAGTTTTATTTGCTTATATATATATATATATATATATATATAATTTTTTTAAATGATTTAAATATAAAACACCAATGCGAATAATCGTGGTGTACACTTTAACCATACTAATAGTGTTTTGTTATTTGTTGCGTTTTTTCTTATTTTATTGAATAAACGGATGTATTGTTTATTAACCAAAATTTGGTTTATGCACACATGGACTACATCTCTCTTATTTTATTTACAATAGCATTGCCCTAATCTGGAAATATAGATTAGGCCAGAATGGAAATCACAATTCCTTGTGTGAAAGTTGCCGATTACATTTTTTGCCCAGGCCTGTGTATCGCGCCCTAAACTATTTATATTACAAGGATACCTCAAACGAGTACAAACAGAGGATGGTCAATGTTTTTTTTTATTTACTCTGAAAAATAGTTTTATTTACTCACTTGGCGCTGTTATCAGCTGTTGGTAAAATTTACTAGCTAGTGGGTACCTTCATCATTGGCGTCGTTATTGCCGACATTTTTTAACAGAAGCATGCATTTGAGCGTACTCCTTCGTTTAGGTTACGCGACCTGCAACCTTTAACTATGATACAGTACAAAATAGTAGCATATGAGAAACATTCCCTCCACTAATCCTAGTTTTACTACACGCTAGAGGTGCCGTTCTTAACGTCAAGACAAAGACCTTTCATTATGTGTTGAACTGGGCCAACACTTTCTTTACAAGACTATGGAGTTAATAGTATGAAAATGTTGGACAAGTACGAAACTGATTTTGTGCCTGGATAGCCTATATTTACCGTACTAATTTTATATTATTAGAATAATTATTCGCATGTATGTATATATATTGTGTGCGTAAATATGTCACCTGTACATAGTAGTCCAACAACCATGGACACACACAAGACGTGTCCGTGCGTTTGACCACTAAAATTAGCTGTCGCTGACCGCGCAAGCAGTGTTTCTGACCCAGAATATGGTGCCCGTAGGCGTACCCTTTCTCATAGCGGCAGATATAAAAAGTGGATAGCTTGGTCTTTTGCTGCAGATCGCTTATTCAAGTGCGTTAACCAAACAAATTCATCATGAAGTTCGCTTTTGCAGCCATAGTGGCCACAACCCTAGCTGGTCTGGTATCTGCAGGCGGCTATGGCGGTGGATTCGGTGGCGGATACGGAGGCGGCTACGGAGGAGGCTACGGAGGCGATCACGGCCACACGATTGTGTCGCACGCAAAGGTAGCGAAGGTGTCGTACGTGAAGACGCCCGTCGTATCGACCCATTACGTGAAGAAGCCCGTCGTCTCGTACGTCGCCAAGCCGGTCAAGACTGTGTCGTACGTGTCGAAGCCTGTCGTGTCGGTGCATAGCACACCCGTCATCACCCACGTTAGCGGGGGCGGCTTTGGCGGAGGCTTCGGCGGCGGCTACGGAGGAGGTTACGGAGGTGGACACGGAGGAGGTTATGGAGGTGGACACGGATGGTGGTAGAAATGATTACGACCAATCTCTACTAGCCGTGGATTGCATATTTGTGCCTTGTATACTTGTGTAAAAAATAAAAGCCAGTGATGTTTGTAGATAAGAAACTTTGAATTTATTTTATACTTTTAGTAGATAGATGTTATTAAAAGCTGCTTTTGATAGCATCTTGTTTAATTAGCTGCAGCTGGATGGCTAACTAGAAGCATGCATATTTAAGTGATACATAAAATTGCGTGACAACCATGTGTTCAGACTTTGTAAAGCAAGCATGCTACAACATGGGTTAATTCATAAATACAGTATTTCTATACATGTAACAAATTTGTGTTTGTGAATAAAATGTTCATTTATTTTACGGGTGCACAACATGTGAAAGTAGTTACGTGTTTAAATACCAACAATTATTGCCACACCGTTTTAACAAGATTGAATCCAAACGTACTTATAAGCACATTGCTAATATATTTTTATGCAATCTAAGCGTTGTTTAAACCACAAGCGCAGACTAAAAGTTTGCCACTGTTAAACCGGTCCTAACGACACATCCAAAGCAGCGTCGCAAATGTTGGGTGGCCACAATGGTTTTTATTGTATTTGCTTTACATTTAAAGATTACGTTAAAAAGTATACCTAATTTATTTTATTTTCGATACTGTAATTCTTCGTTACAACGTCGTAATATAGTTAGTGTCGATAATTTTTTAAGTGCATATATCCTAAACGGTTTCCTCATGCATGTCGGGATTCATTTTGTCGAGGACGACACAATGCAACCAAGTAGTTTTCGACAGCATGGATCAACGAATTACTCGAATCGAAAAATACACGTTGGCTACAACCCCACTCAATTTTGTGAACGAGCCGTTAGCTTGCATGGGTGCAAGGTGGCCTATGTCTCCATTCACGCCCCCGTAATAGCGTAGAATATCAGCTTAAAGAGCAATTGAATACCGATCAATGCATTTAACAAAAATGCAAATGTTTTCTTTTGGCGTCGCATTTTCACGTATGCTATTCAATAGAGCAAAGGGTTTAATGAACATGTTATTTGCATACACAAAAATATATGTGAATTTACGTATCTCACCTGGCTTTCCTCCTTTGAATGGGCTTGTAAGGCTACTTTATTTCAGTCAGTGTGCCTAAGATTGCAATGTCATTCTCCCTTTGGATCCTCAGAGACAGCTATCGTAATAAAGTCGCCAGTCGGACATACCCTGCATTGGTTTTTTATTCTGGGACAGCCCCCCTTCCCCCGCTGCAGTTACGTAATCCACGTTACGTCTAATGCAGCGCTGTAACGCTGTAACTACATCAATATGCATAAACTCCTATGCAAATTAATCAAATTAACACCCGTTACCTAAAATATAGCATTGCATGTCGGTAAAATGTTGGCTTTGTGTCCAATGATAGAAGTGATAGAGTACGGCTTTCGTTTATCATAATGTTAAGCATATTATATAAAGGTTCAGTTTTTGAAGTAAGTATCACATATTTGTACAGTGGTATAAATAGTTCCACACTCAAGCTATAAATGCATTTGCGCAATATTGATATTTATAGCAAGCACCGTTACTACATAAATAAAATATTGGTAATTGCCCGAATGGTTTTGACGCGTTAATACTATCTGTCATTGTATACTTACTATGCACACGAAAACTAGGTTCCAAGGTTCTTATCATAATACTCAGCACATTTTGGTTACATTATATAATGCCAATGTACTCTCATTTTTGATGCTGCTGGTCCTATGCTAATTACTGATTATTAGCCTAATAATCCTCGTAAATGTGTACATATACTTAATTGTATAATAATATTTCGTTGCTATTACAAATAAGAAAAATGTCACTTGCTAGGCTATAGTCTTGGCAATACTCTGTCAATCCATCTATTTGCTGGCACAATGCCCTTAAATTATTTAAATATACGTTTGTTATTATGTGTATTTTACTAAATTACTGAAACGATTGTAAGGGGACTTAGCGTGCGATTGCTGTGTCCAATCCTTTGAGCTCGATATTGAACGACGACTGTGTAGATCGCGTCGTCCTCTCAGATTGTGTCGCGCACGACGCATTTAACGTCCGGAGCGTTGTCTTGTCTATCCTATGTGAAAGCGCCCGTGCTTCGTCAGTGAATCAATACGGTTTTACTGACGTGCCCAAACAAGTTGGCAATCTGTTACCTTTTGCTCAAAGTATAAATATGTACAAGTGTATGTAAAAATCAACAGCGTGTAAGCAATAAAACAACCAAATTAGGTATAATTAACCCAACAAACGGTTAAAACTTTATAACTAACCCAATTTAAATTTAAGATCTATATAATTAACTGAATACCAAGTTAAAGCATTTCACTATAAGCGACGCGTTTCCTCGTTCTTCAACTGCAAGAGAGGACGCCGCTTAAAAGCAACGGCCTGCATTTAAAAGCGCCAATGGTAGCTCGTTCCAAACGGCTGGCAGCATGTAGGCGACCTAAGTTGGATGTCGTAGCGCTGTGACCGTACTGGGGTTAGGGCGAAGTCGAATGCACAATCTGAAGGAATTCTACTGTTTTGCAGTGTTTTTGTGGGGAGCAGCCAGGCCCTTATGGTCTCGACACACCCTCACAGGACGGATTACAAAATGGCCTTCCCCTATCCAACCGCAGGTAGACATGCGGGATGATAGTCAGGGATAGAGCTGATTGAAGGAGAACGGCAGAGATGCCTCTCCCACGGCTTCGAAGTAATGCCAAAGTAATACCGAGCCTGGGGGGTGTGGAGGAATCCGGGTTTAGTGGGTTTGCGAGTCTCACACTAGTCACGCAGGCTGCTAGTGGCGCATGTGCATCATGCATTCCCGAAACCTCCCAGAAAGAAAAAAAAAATCTGCACGTGGCGCCCCATAGAATGATTCCATAAGTTAGCTAAATTGGCTCCAGAAGCGCTTTGTAGACACATACCAGAAGCATTTGCCCTCCTTAAACGCACGAGTGAAATTACCACGGCGTAGCAGAACATAACACTTGACCTCACCTGACTCTCTCATTTCGCGGATGTTCTCGTCGCCCGGTTCCAGCCAGATTTCTGTTGTCGTCGATGTCTTGGACTTGGGTGGCCGGGTAAGAGATTGGGCTGCAAATTTCCTTTCGATCGGTCGCGCCCTGTCATAAACCGGACCGCGACTAGCCGCGTTCTTGCATGTGTAGCACAATGCTAAGGTCTCTAGGCTGAGAAAGATGTCGAACCCGGTAGCGTGGTGCATTCGCCTGCGCTTCGCGACCGTAGGAGACACATAGGTGTCCCTCATAAAGACAAATATGCAACGGTGGGGCTCGAACCCGCGCACCTATGTGTCTCCTCCGGTTGCGAGGCGCAGACTTAATTCACCATGCCACCGGGCTCGACTGGAGAAATATACAAATTATTTAAGTCAAATTAGCGATAAGATCAAATATTTGAAATAAAGATTTTGCTTTTTCTATTTACCGGTTTCAACGTGCTGGAGATCATGCGTATTATTGGAAAATGGTGGTTCCGAAAGGGTGGTGCCGTCTGCACAGACAATTGCAAGCTACGTATCTTTCGATACCCCGCAGGACGAAATTCATATAGGTGATGAAGACAAAAGATCCAAGATACAATTTAAACAAGATGTTACTTTTAGTGCGCAGTCCTATTATTGAGGCACCTTAAGAAACGTAGACTTACCAAGGCAGTCAAAACGCTCTGACTACGTCAATAAATTGCGCCAAGGCACATATTTCCATCACCCACAGCTTTTATGATGCGGATGATGCTGCTATTGATCGTGCCTCCCTAAAACCGAATTGACTTTTACAGAAAACGTTTGAATCGTTTAAATTACTTTTCAGCTATTGTTTAGCAAGCTTTTCAAATACATTTGAGACGAATGACACTAAGGATGTCGGACGATAGTTACCAGCTAGGTACCCTTCTGTCCTTATTCTTATATAGCGGAGTCACCGCAGATATCTTGAGGCGTTCTGGAATTACGCCCGTTTTAACTGAAATATTGAACCCTGTAGCTCGCTAATATGTCAATAAGTTTAGAGTGGGATTTGCCAGGCACGTTTTCACTGCTATAGAGTGAGTCTAGATTTACGTCTTCAGCAGCAGTTCGCAGTTCCTAAGCTGTGACAGCACTCAAAAATGCGTTGGGCTCGGACGTCCATAGGTTTCCGAGAAAACTGTCAATCGGCTCTTGAGAGGGGCTTAATAGTTATGTCAGATCGTAGGTGACTTCTCCATGCCTTCTGTTGAACAATTTCTTGAGGTCGGAGATGATGTAGGTAGTCGCAAGCTCTTAGTGCGTCTTAGTTTTTTCAGGGATCTGTCCTGTTTCCTCCGTGTTCGTTCTTCGATCAATATGGGCCGTAGTATCAGCCTTGCTATAGCGATAATGTCCGTTGTTTCGATTTGTATGAGCTGACGTATTGACAATTTTCTTTGCGCTGTCAGGATTTTTTTATGTTTCTCTTCAACTTCATAGTATTTGGTCCCCACGTTAGAGCGGCGTACAGGATGGTAAACTCCGCCACCAAAGAAGTCGTCTCTTGTTTTCCGTGACTTCACGTGTTCTCGGCAGATTTTAGCCAGGCTGTTTGCTAGCCTTCGCGGTCACCTCACGGTGGCCCCATGCGTCTGCCTCATGCGTTCTGTGAACACGCAAAGCTCCGTAAACCTAGAATATTTTTTCTTTGTTTTCGACTTCCTGTAGAACAAGGTCGACGGCCATTTCCGTTGATAGCATTCTGTGAGAACCCAAATTGCTTATCTGAGAGTGCTTCTCCTTCTTCCAGTTCCGCCGTTAGTTCATACTGATGACGGTTTCGAATGCTTTGCCAGGGTATCCAGAAGACGTATTGGGCTGTACGTGCCAGTGAGCGACCAATAAGCGGCTTTCCTGGTTTTCTTACAAGGGTCAAGGTAGCCTTCTTTCACGACGCTTTGCACGACATCGGCGCTTTAGAGCCATTCCGAAGCATGAGGCGGACCTTGCCGCATATTAGAATGCCGTTCTTAATGGCACTGAACTAAATTGCCATGCGTTATTTGCTGCACGAGAGAGAGCTTAGCAAAATAATTCTGATTTTTTAGCAAAGGCTATTGTTTGCCTGGCTCTGAATTCAATATTCGCATGGAATAGGACGTTTATTTACCTATAATTTTTCGGGCCAAGCTTAACCGACCAATGAGCAGCCTTTACTTGTCAAAATAAGTTTACTCCTATTCCACGTAAGATAGCCATCACCCGTCTGTCACAAATGCGGCCTCCATTGCAGTTAAAACGGGCCAGAAAGCTCGGCTGGCAGCCTTTTATCTGAGCACTCCAGTGCTATGTATATGCAGTCAATGCATTAATTTGCTTATTGGCTTTCTTCTAAATTTCATTTAAGCTAGATGAATTTATAGTTCACAGACAGTTGCGTTGTCGAACCGAAAATCTCCAAGCTGTTGTGCAAAATTGTCCTAAATAAAGGAGATAAGGGAACAAATAAAATTCGCCGTGAATTTATTGTTCATCTCTCGCTAATAACGCGCGCTGCAGCGTGTCCAGCAGACAGGTTGAGCGAGATTCACTGGAATATTGGCAAGGCGTCTCATTCAAGTCGCAGATGTAGATCGGCCGGCAAGAAATTCGTGTACTCTTAGTTTCACGTCGATTTTGATAAGCGGCGGTAGCCTTGCATGAGCCTGTAACAGATTTTGCACTTCGTGGATCCGTCTTAGAGAGAGAGAGAGAGATGGAACGACTATCTATTTGTGACCCTCGGCTAAAACTACGTTTAGGTTCGAAGAATTCATAACAATTTTTAACACATTTGTTTCATATATTAGGGACAAGGTGCTATCGGCACTCGTCTATTAACGCGCATTGTCACTGATCGTCCACGACGACGACGGTTCGGCCCGTCTGCATTTATCTAGTATAATACCATTTCTACAACCGTTGAAAAACGTTGAGTGACCGCGACAAAGACGTCACCGGCGCACAGCTGTGGCAAGATTCCACTGCAGCGAGTTGGGCACGGTTTGTTAGTATATATATATATATATATATATATATTTATAATGTCTGCCAGAATTCATCCAACACATTTTGGGTTCTACTATATTTCGGGAAAAAAACATATTTTTTCTAATGGAACAAGGGCGAAAATGTCTTTATTTGGAGTGAGGGCGATCGAGAAACCAATCATAACTGCGTGTTTGGGGGAAATTTGGCATCTGTTACAATAGTTCAGAGCAGAACAAATGTTGTATTGAATTTATTTCTCAAGAAATGAAATGCATGACAATTCTAATATTCCGACTTTTACGCGCAATTACCCATGTTTTGAAGACATTTCTGTCCGCGTGTTCCATTGGAAAAATTATTTTTTGGCGAGTTGTATAAAACCCCAAAGTTTGTTGGACGAATTATTCCTATATATATATATATATATATATATATATATATATATATATATATATATATATATATATAAGTGAAAATACAAATAGTAAAGACACGGAATATTATTGTTTAACATCGTTAACATATCAACAAAGAGCGCTTTAAGCCACTTGCGAGAGCATGGCTAAACGCATTTATCTGCACCACGGCGCGCAGCTGGATAATCCAGTAAAATGTTTAAATGCGCGGATTAAAGCGCTCGGTCTCAACATCTATGCGACCCCCCCTCCCACCCCACAAAAAACAACGGTGAGTATTACTTCAAAACTCGAGATTCGAGAATTTTTACACCGGACTTGTATGGGCGCTGTTCAACAATGCCAACCGAATGTGACAGACTAACGAAAAATGGCGATTTCGAACAACAAAAAATTTGAACACACTGTGATTATTGTTACTAAGCTTTTTAGAGCGGTATGTTAGATGGCTAAACACCGCATTACTGCTATCCAACATTATAATTCTGTAGGCAGCTCTGAACAAATATATGTGACGTGACCTCGCTGATTTTCGGCAGCCTATCATCACAGCGAATCAGATTATTCAGGACTTATCAGGTACGCCCGTCCCTTCTGTGCACAATATAAGCGCACAAATGGTCCACTATGCACAGATCGCATTTTGCCTTCGGTGGATCACTAGAACCAGCAACAAGATGAACAGTTTCAGCGTTATCTTCGCCGCTGCCTGTGTTCTGATTGGCACGGCATATGCCGGTGATCTTGGCTATGGAGGCTTCGGAGGCGGTTATGGAGGTTTCGGCGGTGGCTACGGAGGTGGCTACGGAGGCCACGCCATCGTCTCGCATGCGAAGGTCGCGAAGGTGTCGTATGTGAAGGCGCCAGTTGTGTCGACGCATCTCGTGAAGCAGCCCGTCGTTTCCTACGTGGCCAAGCCTGTCAAGTCGGTGTCGTTCGTGGCGAAGCCCGTTGTCTCGCTGCACAGCGTTCCCGTTATTTCTCATGGCCTCGGAGGCGGCTACGGAGGCGGTTATGGAGGTGGCTATGGAGGTGGCTACGGAGGCGGCTACGGAGGTGGCTACGGACACGGCTGGTGATAGACTTCCTCAAGTCAAACTACCTCATCTTCCGGCCAGCGGGCATTGTATATTTTGTACAGTACACGCACGCAAGATTTGTGTTTAACGGCGCACGTTTGCGGGATACACAAGGCAACTCGAATCTGCTGGACAACAGTTTTTCTCATCTGATCCGCCAAAATGTGATGCCATGGCAACATCATCGCTCATCAACAGAAATAAATCTATCTTTTATATACTAATTCTTGAGTTTGAGTTAAAGGTGGCTAACGATAGATAAACTACCTATTCATCGACTAATTGAAGACTCAGCTTTGAGTTCCTTACGCAATACTGTAGCCTCATGATGCTGTAGGGTAGGCGTTCGGAAAATGTTATTAAGTAAAGAGTGTGTTCTTTGTAAATAGTAAACCGATGGCTTTTAGCGGTAAGACAACAATGTACTTCTGAAAGGTGAAGTACTCACAGAGAATATAATAGAATTACCAATTGAATTTCAGTTTGTACAAACTAAGTTGATAGCAAGGTGACGGCAGCTGTGCAGACGCGTTTTTCAATGAGAAGCATTCTCGCTTGAAATCACGCCATCAAGCAAAAATTTCAAGCATGGTTGTCACGATGCCGTTGCGCTACCTGGATCCTGTTCACCTACTGGGCCTTCAAAAACAGAACTTCTTCTGAGCACGATGAGTCTGTCAGTGCGCTCACCTCACCATTAAGTCACAGGTTTCCAGCTGACAACATCATCGGCTCTCCTATATCTGTTGCTCGTGCTAGCGCCGTGCGAATGAAAGCATCTCACCGTTTGTCAGCAGCGCTGGTCAAATCCTTCATGGTTAAGACTGCAATATTTTCGACAACTGCAAAGTACTACATAAGTGATACTTTTATTCCTTATTAGCTTGTATTTCTTACATATACTGCACAAGTAATTTTTTTTAAATATAAGCATGTAGTTCTTATGTATGTATATATCTATATGCATTTATATATATAGGTTTTAATATTAGAAGGCCTACAGATCTTTCCGCAACGTGCTATACTGCATCAAGTTGATTTTCTAACGGAATCATTTGCTAATTAGTATGCAAAAATTGAACTGAAAAAGCATACAAGGGTAGCGAAAGGTTTACAAGACACGCCGAGTTTATTGTAGTAGTAAAAGAAGCACTGAGAAGAACAGGAATACTATCTACACTTTAGCTGAAACATCTAAGTCGGAGCAATTGGTTACGACTTGATGAGGTTACCATTCCTCTGGACACACTTAAAGAGATTGTCTAGGATGCAAGTGTCTCATGCACGGCGGTATTCGGAAAAGCAAAAAAAAGCATCCCGAGCTATTCAGTAGTTACAACTTCGTGCCTATTGTTTTTGGAAACATTTTACCCGATAAGCGTTGGCGATACTTTTGAGCAATATCGCATCAAAAAATAGGATATAACGGGCGACCGACCGTTTGGCCGTTTGTAGAGGAGTTGTGGTATCAGAGTAACGTTTAATTAGTCGGTGACCGGTTCTTGGCACCTCTGTATCTTGCCGGCTCATCTGGCCTTTGACTAACCGAGCTTAAACGGAGACACGGCCTCCTCGATTTTTCGCTCGCCTTTGCTGTGGAACTGCTTCGTGATCTTCAACGTACAACTGGCGCTCGCCGTTAGTACGCCGTAGACGTAACCAATCTGCTAGGTAGCTTGTGGCGTTCCAGACAGAGGCGTTCATCGGTCTCTCGATGTTTTTTCGCTAGAGTAAATCAGGCCCGAGCCAGTATAAGTGACTTTCACGTTTGTCGGCAGCTGGCGGCGACTTTTTTGGCGTAAATACTGCGTAGCGGGCGTACATCCCCCGGTGTCGCCGACGACATTCATTCTGTCGTTGAAAGATTTGGCCTAGTTCAAACAATATTGTTCGTGGATCAGAGCACACAACAAGCCGAACCAGCGCTTTGGAGCACAAACCTTCTCGTTGCTTATAGGTTGCTGTTCTGACACACAGCGTTGTCGTTTGCGAGGACTGCATTCTCTGCAAGATGGCGGTCTCCAGACGGACGCAGTTTCTGTACGCTCTAGCATTGGTGCATTTATTAACGAAAAACCTGGCCTCAATTACTACAAGCTACTGCAATCAAACGTGCAAAGTGGATTAAAAACATCTTACTGAAATGCATACTACAGCAGGTGACATGGTAAGCGTTTTAAAGCATCTACTGCGACAATGCTTCAGTACGTCGCAACTCATTTGCTGCACGGCACTTGGTGTCTTGCTGTTACTGGCTGAGACGTCGAAAGCAACCCCCCGGCAGACTCCCATGTGTCACTTGTAGTGGTGATATCCAGCAAGTAAAATCCACACTGTGTGTGAGGTTATGCAGTAAACCCCTCCATACTCATTATGCATATTAAATAATCGATTGTCAATCAAATTGTCTCAACATTCTGCATTCACTTAAGAGAACTTTGACAACTTAACAAAGGCCGTCAATAAATTTGTCTCTGGCAATATTGGCACTAGCACCATCGTTACAACCCCAGCTGTCTACCGAACCAGCAACAACCAATCAGCGCCGCAACGACAACAAATATTGCAAACGTGCAGAAGCACTACTCAACAAAACTCGCATGCAAACATCAACACTGGGACCCCGACGTCTGCGTATTCAAGATGGGCCAAAACAACATCGAAGCAGCGGGGGTATGTTTACGCCAAACAGAG
Organism: Dermanyssus gallinae; assembly: GCA_003439945.1. NCBI lineage: Eukaryota > Metazoa > Arthropoda > Arachnida > Mesostigmata > Dermanyssidae > Dermanyssus > Dermanyssus gallinae. The sequence goes on from QVRM01001916.1 coordinate 147,214, forward strand.
AACGCAAGAATGCATGACAGTTCAAAACGCTTTTTTATGTCGCCTTAATTTGTCACACACATGTGAGGACATAGACGAATATGTAGCACTGATTGTGGATAACGATGCGGATGTCAAAGTGACTAAACTTTCAGAGATCAACCAGGCGTATTATAATAGTTTATATATAATACATATACATTTAACAAGCGACCAATTTAACGAACTACTAGACCCCAGAATGTGGTCGGAAAGAATACACCTTTGCCCTTTTCGCAGACAACTAAATCCATATAGAATATACAGCGCAAAAAAACGACGACCGCAGGAATTTAGCGCAGCCGAAAAACTGAAGAAGAGAACGATATCACAATGACTTCTTTAAGAAAGTGGCACGTGGCGTTACAGCAACCCGCAACACAGCAAATACACAAACGGAATCGAAAGAAATGTAATATGGTGGAACGTTGAATCACTGGAATCATTATATAATAGGTCAGGTCAAAACGACTCGCTCGACATAGATATTATGTTTTTAACCAAAACGTCTGTGACAAATACAGCAAATATAAATCAGTTCACACAACGAAAATATATATCATGGACTTGCCCTCAAGTGTCAAAGGAAAGGCCGACCCAAATGAGGTGTATCTATCGCTGTCAGAATAACAGAGTGCTCACACTAACTCAAGTGCACTGCAGGTGAATAGACCAATCCGCTGATATAATACATGATATTGAAGACGCAATGACGTATTTTATGAATCCAAATAAGCATTCAGATTTCATGCGCACGGAAAGCCACTACGCACAAGCCATGGCTTGATGAGCAACGCAAAGCCATATTATACAGTATATGCAGTCACACGAATCATGGCCCGGAGAAACAACATCGACTTGCGGACATAAAACGGAGTTTCAAAAATGTTAAATAAGATAAATAACAAGCACATGACATCATTCAGCGCGACAGTTAATTTTACAGGCCTATATGGTGGTGACCTCATACTTCGGAGCGAGTATGCCTCTGATTATCGAGCATTTACAGAAGAAGATATCGCCAATGCAGTCAAATACAAAGAAATTTGTAATTTTGCGGACTCCGTCTTAACTTTGAATGAACAAACTAGAACAAATATACGTTTTCTGTTCCAAGTATTGGCGCCGAGCAAGCGAAAAAGCCAGGTTCGCCACCAGAGAGCGAAGCCAAAACTCAGACGAAGACACCCAATGATGGATTGGAAAGATGAGAGACGGAAACAAAATTCTTAAAAGATTAATTGCTACTTATATACAAGCACATCTTCGCTTTAGTATATAAGTCCAAGATATCCGGGACAGACAGCTAATCATAGTGTGTTTCCTGATGTAGAACCCACCCAGAAGCCTTGTAGACTTTTCGGTGTCGGCTCACTGCCTATTATCATTGTCATTTTGAGACGATCGAGGGGGTTTCAACGTGCCTCACGGAGGAAGATTTTCTTCATAGAGGAATTCTAAAGAAGCTAGCACTGCTTGGGGTCATCCATGTAAAGCGACTCATGCAATTTCAGTCCGAAGCTAGTATCACTCTGAGTAAAATAATACTGTTGTCTACCCGGCAACCTTCCACATCAGTATACTTGGGATTTCAATCGCACCAGGTCGTGCTTAGACCTAACCAGCCCAAGCTTTGCCACAAATGCCTACGGCCTAGACATTTCACGGAAGAGTGCACACAGCAGCAAGTCTGCAAAAAGTACGGCGGTCCAGGCCACCCTGCCCAAGCTGCCCCAATCAGACGCGGTGTATCAGCTGTCGGGGTGCTCACCTCGACAATTGATACATCCATCGTCCGAGCCGCCATCCCCCCAGGCTGGCCTTTCTCAGAGAGAGAAACAGACTATTCCTCCAAACCAGAACTCTGCGACAGGCTCGAGTAACGTGCCCGGCTGCCGAGATCACCAGCAGTCGGCCAAACCTTACGTCCCGATCAGATACCCTGCCGCAACGTCCAAGTAGGCAATCTACGTACGCCAACGTCGTTAGCGCACTGAGGCGGCGCTCGCCACATAGCGCCGACTAATTCTGCGTCCCTCCATCTTAACTCTTGCCTATACTCATTAAGGCAAGGCTCAACAGAAAAATAAAGGGTCAGTGAGGCCGATTGCTTGCACCTCCACCTTACGCAGGCCAGCCGCAAAGATTGCCTATAATCGAACCAGGTATTTCATTTCAATTTCATTTCAATTTGAGGTTTATTCACGGAACCGCAATTTCACAAAAATATTTAAAATGTGCATTACACAAATGTGTGTAAAAAGTGTGCATGCAAAATGTGTAACATTACTATTATCTATTTCATACTATAATATGTCTCACTCCATACGAAACTAGCAATTGAAGTTGCTAAACACTTCTCCCGTTCACACAATTTCAACCTATTGACGGGAAACTAGTTTTGACTAGAGTTTTTGCTTGTTACCCATTTTTTCACCTCGCGTTTAAATGCTCCGACTGAGGTAAGTACACGAATTTCTTTGGGAAGTTCGGTCCAGATAGTCGGAAGGGTGTATGCAAAAGCATGACGGGTGGTCTGCTTTAGAGCTATTGGCCTCACAAATTCCGTTGCACGTCGAGTTGTGCGTCTAACAGCAGCTCTTATAGGAAAACCAGCATCATCTGGAATAACTCCCCTATACATCTTAAATGCAAGCGTGGCAATTTTTACCCTGTACATATCCCTAAGTGTTAAAAGCTTAAAGTCTTGAAAACACTTGCGAACCGAATCGATGCGGCGCAAGTTAAATACCGCCCTGAGGGCATCATTCTGAATGACTTCGGCCCTGTGAGTTATACCTTTATTATAAAATCCCCAAATTGAAATACCATAACAAAGAATTGGCACTAATAGCATTTTATACACCATAAGAAGACCCTCGACAGGCACTCCTAGTTCTCGTAGACGACGAATAGATGAAATTACCGCATAGCATTTAGGCGTAATAACGTTTAAGTGATCATGCCATCTAAGCGTCTCATGTAAAGTTAAGCCCAGACATTTGATAGTAGAGGAAAGTGTCACTTCCGTTCCATTGAGCTCTAGCGTTTGAACCTGCGTGACCCTTTTGGCAGGGCGAAACAACGTGAGTCCTGTTTTGGTTGCATTTATCACCAGACCGAATTTTTCAAACACACGAACAGCATACTCTACTACTTGCATAGCCTTCTGTACATCAGCCTGTATCGCAGATGGTTGAATACGAAAAAGTAAGGTCGTATCATCAGCATAGACGATGGGCGTACAGGACCCTTCTGACGCAATCTCTTCAATAATGAAATTAATCAAAATGATAAACATAAACGGTCCTAAGATTGACCCTTGCGGCGTCCCGATGTTTACTTCTTCTAAGGTCGATTCAAAACAACCTACCTTTACCGCTTGCTGCCTCTCCGCTAGGTATGACCTAAACCAAGACAAAACAGTGCTATCACAACCAAGTTTTTCGAGCATAAGTAAGAACAACGAATGATTTACACAGTTGAAGGCGGCAGAAACATCCAAAAAGACGCCAAGGCAAAGTTGGTTGTCTTGGAAAGAATTGGCGACCTCCTGATAAAGATGAGCGAGGGCAAGCTCCGTTGAGCGTGCCTTACGAAATCCAAACTGATTCCTCGAAAAGAACCCAATCGAACTAAGGTGCCCTTCGCATCTGGATTTAACAACCTTTTCAAATATCTTTGAGAGGTAATCCACTAAAGAAATTGGTCGGTAATTATTCGGATTTTTACAATCGCCCTTATTTTTAAATAAGGGAATAATTGTGGACACCTTTAGTCTAGCGGGGAAAACGCCAGTAGTCAGGGAACGGTTTATAATATGCGCCAATGGATGAGAAAGAGTGACGGAGGACAGCTTCAGCAATCGGTCTGGGATTCCTGCAGCCCCAACTCTCCAGGAAGCCTTTGTGGATTCTAAACTTCTCTGTACTTCCGGCGTACTTACTGGCAAAAAAGAGAATGACAAATCTCTCTTAAACCAGGTGGCCTCCAGAGCTGGTTGAACGTTTTCCTTGACTTGGAGAGCTTTTACTGTATTGGATCCCACCGTAGCAAAATGGTGATTTAGCTCCGTTACTATATCCGTTGGGTCAGTCACAAGCCCAGAACTGGCTTCCAGAGTAGTGGGAAGTTCCACTGACTTTCTGGCTCTGCCACACGAACCATTAATAAAGTTCCAAAGTTTGGAAGTGTCACCCTGGAGTTGCCTAAAGCACGTCTTATAAAAATTTGTCTTGGCGTTACGAAGTTCACGCTTGTAGCGCAGGAAGCTACGATAATACGAAGACTTTGATTCTTCCGACTGCGCTTTTATATGCCAACGATAAAGCTTGTTAACGCTTTGCCGCAAGCGCCTTAACTTTGCAGAAAAATTGAACTTTGGATGCTGTTTCAAATTACTCTGGCAGAAATTGTTAAAGCATCTATTATATTCATTGACTAACAAATTACTGAAAGCTTCAAAAGCTTCTTCCGTGCCGTCAGTGTCATACACTTTTAACCAGCTTAAACGGGCAACTCGGTCAAGAAACAAAGTGACACTCTTCCGATCGTGTATCCTTAATAAGGCTGTCGGAGCAGGTACGGCTTCTGTAACCGGAGAATACTTTCCAGATAAGAACACTACCACAGGGTAGTGATCCGAAAATAGCCTGGTGCACCAAACGACCGGGCAGATTTCCAGGAAATCCTCACAATTTCTAACAGCAACATGGTCAATACATGTACCGGAAGCGGGGCGAGTCACCTGCTTGACGACATGAAAAAAGCTTCTTTCCGAAAAAAATGATATATAGCTTTCCCTGTCTGTATTAGCCAGCAAATTAATATTCGAGTCACCCATTACTATACATGGGAGAGCTGAACCCATTGGAAGTACCTCTTCCAACAAATCCAGTAGGACTTCCTTATGCGTGACCCTACTGGAATACATACCGATAACAACTCCTTCAAAACCGCACTTCTTTAGATGTACCCTGAGAACCTGTACGTTACCATCATCACTACTTTTAGCAAGCTTAGAGAGTATAAGGCAGTTCGAGCGTATGTACATGCCAACCCCTCCTCCCTGTTTACTAGTTTCACGTCCTGAGCCAATCAAATTAAAACCGGGGATGCTATATGCGTTGTAGTCGCCTGATTTTAGCCATGTTTCGCTTATGACTACAACGTCTAGCCCAGAACCCTCTTGCATCAGTATGTCCCCCAGCGTTTCGAGTTGCCCTGATTTCTTGAGCCCTCCTGTTCCCGCATTAATGTGGATGGCTGCAAGAGTACTAAAAATTGGTGATTTTACACCGCTAAGAGTTACAACTTTAAATTCTGGCGGTTCCCACCATGTCTGGCACTGCCTTACATTTGTAGGGTTATGTGATATAATGTCATTTAAACTATCTAATGCCATGGTCATGTTATTACAAGGTATGTGTAAAAATCTAGTTATAATCCAATGTATTACAAGAAAGGGTAAGACTCTAGTTAAACTGCTTAAGTAACTCTAACAAAGGTGCAATTGCACTAAAAAGGCTCTTCAGACATCCCACTGCTTGTGGGCATATAGCATTTAAAATTCTCATGACGGGCTTAAACGCTGCAGCCACGCTTTTCTTTGTCCTGGGAGCCTGACGCATCCTTGGCTTCAGGAGCATCTTCGTTTTGCCGAACTTCGTTTTCTTCGTCGTAGAGGTAGGCTTAGCCAGCCGATTCATCGTTTGTTTCTGGGGGATCATTGTAATTCCCGGAAGATTGATTTTTACTTCTGGACCGGCAGCGGTTTCCACAACAACTGATCTCACAACTGATGCGTAAGAGCGACTGGAACCCTGCGTCGTGACAGGATGTCTAGCAGACAATTCCGGTGTTGATGAAGGAGCTTGATCAATCACTTTGATAGCCGTGGCGGGATGCTCTACACTGACTTGTTGCAGTAGTCTGCGCTCCATCCAAATCTTTCGCTTTTCAAGTTCGTATGCGCGTAACGGACATAATGACGAGGAAGATGCATGGCAACCCTTACAATTTACACATTTAGGTGCCTTTTTACATTCAGCTACAAGATGGCCAGTCTCACCACAATTTCTACAAGCTATCTCATTTTTACAATTCGCGGCTATGTGACCAAGTTTTTGACATTTGAAGCACGCTTTAGGTGCACCAGCGTACATAACAACTTTATGCTTTCTGCACGCCAGAAATACCTCTGTGGGTGGCACACGATTAAAGCGTAGAAGAACTCTGTCTGTAACAAACTCTGTAAGCTGATCACCCACGCGTCGCTTCCCAACTTCTCTCTTAACTGTCACCACGCCGTCCTGCTTCAGCGCTGCTAATATGTCCTCATCCGTGAAGCCGCGGTCAACCTGAGTAATCCGTGCCCAGTTGTTGTCCAGGTCTCTACAACTTGTAGTTACGCGGATTCCAAGAAGCTCTGTCAGCCCCAAAACCTTTTTGGTAACTTCAAGTGCATTGGTCCAAACATGAATATAATTTGATTTCGATTCAGGTCTAGTGTCAGGGTAGAGCCGAAACAGCTCACTACAGAGAGCTAGCATGTTGCCCTGGAAAGGCCCGCTGCCGATATTTATTTCACCGTCACAGTCGTGCTCAATCCTCCGTGCAACTACAATACGGAAAACACCTTTGGAATTACGCACGGTGTTTTCCCTGATAGCCTCAATTTGTGACTGAAGTTTTCCAAGCCTCTTTGCCGTATCTTTATTTATCACCTGGGTCCATCCATTACCCGAAACATCCTTCCCAGTCTCTTCAGTATCCACAATCAGCTGAGTTGCCGGTAACTCAATACCATTGGCGATCTCTTCATTTCGAGAACCGTCAGCTGTGACGTTGTTCACCACAGCTGATGCTACTGAGTGCACCGTTGGCAGGGTCGCCGCTTTGGAAACATTTACATCTTTTAAGCTACTGCTTGCTGCACACACTTTCAAATTCGCCTCTGCTTGCCCTGTTTCCCCCATCAGCTTCTCCTTCTTCCCCTTTGACTCTTCTTGCGGCTCTGCTTTACGTTTATTTACAGCGGTTGCTCCTCTCCTCTTCGTTTCTACCGGGGCTTTATTGTCCGTAGCTCCCATGATTTGCCGACTAAAACAGCAACGCACGTAGCAGACGACCGATGAAATCAGTTTTTGCTGCAGATTACACGTCCGCCGAATCCTCCTCTCATTGAATAGTCTGGCGTCTAGATGTAGAAAAATGTATATAATTCGTGAGACGACGGGGCCCCATTGGTTTGGCTTTGCCGCACCAGCCAGGGCCAAGGCCACTGTACATGCCGCTCGAGCTTTAATCAATTCACGCACGCTTTCTGAGGTCCCCGTGAAGCTTTATTTCAAGAATGCATTGAACTCTGTGAGACGGGACCACCTCTTAAGGCGCGACACACTGTCCCCACCCCACGCACCACGTTAACCAAGCGTACCGTAACGCTTCTTACCTAGTCCTCCCAGATGATCTTATAAGTTCAACCACGGGGCTGCAACAGGGTGAGCATTTGCTCCCTCCCCCTCTTGTTTTGCCTGAGCACCAAGGAGCTAGTTGTCTTACCACCATCGAGTCTCGTCATAATCTATTGCTGGCGCACTCCGCTCAAAAACAGACACAACTACCGATCTCACAGAAGGGTCTGGGAATCCGGGATTCGCTCGCCTCTGCTGGGCCAGCGATAGTCTCCTACACGAGAGCACATAGAGCCTACACGATAGGAGCGCATTTTTATTCGACGAAGTATAGCGCCCTCGGGCGGTCGCTGCTAAGGGATCTAAAGTCTGGTTGCATGCGCGTTCAAGTGTCCAACTGGGTACGCTCCTGTACAACAAAACGACCCGAATCGGAGCAGGTCTTCGTCTTGGCTGTGACTTTGTCGCCCCATCAATAAATATGTGGCCAACTCATGGACAAATTAACCCATTGTAAGCTATCGTGCATCATGAGTGCCGGACGGCGTGCCAGGCATGCCGGTATTAACGACACCTTCGGCCAAGCACTTCGGTTATGCGGATTCCCCTAGATTCAAGGGCAAGGGCCTCTCCGGCGACGATGGTCAGCGCCCGCATGAGATGACTAATACCCCCTTCTGTAGGGGTAGGAAACTTGTCTGGGACGCCACAGTCACCGACTCATAAGCACCCCAATGGTCGGTAGCGGGCCGATCTCGGTGGCCACGCTGGTAATCTAGCCCAGATTAGGAAGCTTGCGAAATAGAGCTTAATAGGTTACCCACATGAGTTTCAACCGGTAGAGTTCGAGACCTTGGGCAACTTCATTTGCAGACTTCTTCACAGAGTCGGTGAGCAGCTGAACCTCGCAACCGGAGACAGGAGACTGCATCTTTCTTGAGACAACGGCTCGACATCGACGTTCAAAGCGGGGATGCGGCATCCGTCCAGGGCACGCTGTTGAAGTGGTCCTAAACCACTTTTTACGAGATAGGGTACCCAGTGCACGTTTTCGGCAGACATTTGTCGCTCCATTTGTATTTTTAGTAAAATGAAACTATATATATATACATTTGTTTATTAATTTTTTTAAAGAATTAAACACTTATAAAAATGACCGTGGTGTACACATTGACCATACCAAAAATAGTTAACCTTGCGTATTTTCTTATTTTATTTAATAGCATTTGCCCTAATCTGGGAATCTAGAAAATATTTTCTCAAATAAATATAGGTTACGCCAGGTTGGAACCCTTTTTTTGAGGGAGGTGGAAAATGCATTTACGCACGCCCGCCGATGTTTTGGCGGGTAGTGTGAGACTCTCCTGCGTTTAGTCTCACACTAAATGCATTTTCCACCCCCTCAAAGAAACAAAAAAAAGCCAAAACAAAAAGTTGGAACCCACAATTCCTTGTGGAAAGTCGCTGACCACTTTTCTTACTCGGGCTCGTTTATCGCACCCTACACTATTTAAATTACTAGAATAACTAAAACGAGTCTCAACAAAAAAATGTTTTTTTATTTACTCCGAAAAATAAATGTATTCACTCGTTTGACGCTGCATTTCTTAGCCGGAGCATGCATTTGAGCGTACTCCTTTGTTTGAGTTACGCAATTTACCTTTGGGCTTACGAGCGACCTGCAAGCATTCGATATATTATTTTTAAAAAAGTAGCACATGCAAAATATTTCTTCCATTTATCTAGTTTTACTACACACTAGAGACGCCGCATTTAGACTTCAAGGCAGAGGCATTTCACTATGTGTTGAACTGAGCCAACACTTTCCTTACAAGACACTTGTTCTGTAGCTGACCGCGGGAGCAGTGCGTCTCACCCAGAATATGGTACCCGTGGGCGTACCCTTTCTCATAGCGGTAAATATAAAAAGTGGATAGCTTGGTCTTCTGCTGCAGATCGCTTATTCAAGTGCGTTAACCAAACGAATTCATCATGAAGTTCGCTTTTGCAGCCATAGTGGCCACAACCCTAGCTGGTCTGGTATCTGCAGGCGGCTATGGCGGTGGATTCGGTGGCGGATACGGAGGCGGCTACGGAGGAGGCTACGGAGGCGATCACGGCCACACGATTGTGTCGCACGCAAAGGTGGCGAAGGTATCGTACGTGAAGACGCCCGTCGTATCAACACATTACGTAAAGAAGCCCGTCGTCTCGTACGTCGCCAAGCCGGTCAAGACTGTGTCGTACGTGTCGAAGCCTGTCGTGTCGGTGCATAGCACACCCGTCATCACCCACGTTAGTGGGGGCGGCTTCGGCGGCGGCTACGGAGGAGGTTACGGAGGTGGACACGGAGGAAGCTACGGAGGTGGACACGGATGGTGGTAGGAACCTGATCCTACGACCAATCTCTACTAGCCGTAGATTGCATATTTGTGCCTTGTATACTTGTGTAAAAATAAATGCCAGTGATATTTATAGATAAAAACATTTTTTTTTTTCATTTTTACTTTTTTTAGATAGATTTAATTGAAATCTGCTTTTAATAGCATTTGGTTTAATTAGCTGAAGCTTAATGATTCTATTTAAATGATATTTGATGTAAGCTCTACTTAAGCGTATATTTAAGTGATACATAACAATATTTAAATATCATGTTTATAGACAATGTTAATTCATATATGAAGTATTTCTATATAGGCAAAGAATTTGTAATGTTTTATGGTTTTACGGGTATACGACATGTGGAAGTCGTTGTATGCGTGCTTTATATAGAGGCAATTACTGCCACACCGTTTTAACACGATTGCTTGCATCCGATCTTACTTATAAACACATTGCTGATCTATTTTTTTTCTTTTCGATACTGTAAGTAGTACAGTATACTTATTAAGTGTCGATATATATATATATATATATATATATATATATATATACACTTAGTAAGTGTCAATAAACTTTAAAATGCATGTATCGTAAACAATTTCTTTACTCAATGCTAATATATTTCTACAATCTAAGCCTTGTTTAAACCACAAGTGCAAACTGAGAGTTTGCCAGTGTTAGGCCGAACCCAGCGACACATCCACCGTAAATGTTGTGTTACAAAAATTTGTTTTTTAGGAATTTGCTTTACATTTAAAGATTACGTTAAGGTGTGTATCTAATTTATTTTATTATCCATACTGTAATTATTGGTTACAATGTCGTAACGACAAAGTGTCGATAACCTTTTAAAGGCATATATCCTAAACGATTTCTTTATGCAAACACGGCAACTATGTCGCCCTTGAAAAAATGCGTCATCAAATTACTCAAATTGAAAAATATACTTTGGTCACAACCCCATTCAATTTAGTTAAAGAGTAGATAGATTGCATGGTGGCCTATGTTCCTCCATTCACGTTCCGTAACAGCGTAGAAGATCAGCTGATAGTAAATCATATGCCGATCAATGCATTAAACAAAAACACATGTTTTCGTTTAGCGTAACATTTACACGTATACTATTCGATCGCGCAAATGGTTTTATGAACATGTTCTTTACATACACAAACATGTATGTGAATTTTCGCATCTCATCTAGCTTTCCTCGGTTGAAGGCTTACTTTATTCCAGCCATTCAGTGTGTGTAAGAGTGCAATGCTATTCCCCCTTTGAATGCTCAGATACAGCTATCGTAATAAAGTCGCCGTTCCCAAATATACCCTGCAGTAGGTTTTCATCCTGAGATAGCCCCTTTGCTGCTAGAGGGTAGCTGAGGTGGCCACGGAAGAGACTTGGGGCTCTCATGGTCACAGAGTCGCCTCGCACACAAAGGTGACAAATATATCGTACATGAAAACGCCCATCGTTTCAACCCAATACGTGACGAAGCCCGTGGTCTCGTACGTTGCCAAGCCGATCAAGACGGTGTCCGTGTTATAGCCTGCCATGTCGGTGCACAGCGCGCCCGTTGTCAGTCGCGTTAGCGGAAGTAATCACAGCCATAAAACATATACACGCCAATCCCGCCTGTGGATAAAATTACTCTACTTTTTGTCCTATTAATAAAATTAATGTCGATTGTCACCACATGTAGCGTATTTTGTTTGATGGATCGATAACCGCTGAATTGCTGGCTAGAAACATCTATATAACGTTGTGTAAATAATAAGCCGATAATTTTTTTGCTGAGAGTGCTGGTTGAGTTATGGGTCGTCAAATAGAAGCATTAATTACATAACCCTGAACAAGCTGCAATGCGTATACCTTATTTTTGTACTGAAAAAGTATGGAAACATACCTTCTTACCGCGTCGAGGTTAGACGCACTTCTAAACGTCCGTTTATTCCGCTGTACGAATTGACCGAATAGTGAACACAAAATGAGGTATTGCTAGTGTTAGATCAAGGCAAGATTCACGTTACGTCTAATACGGAGCTGTAACAACTCCATCGATATGCATAAACTCCTACGCCAATTAATCTAAGTAACACCCTTTATGTAAAACATAACATTGCATGTCAGGACAATGTTGGCGTTCTGTCCAATATTAGAAAAGGGTGCGGCCCTCGTTTATTATATAAGGGCTAATCAGTATTTCATAGTGGGTGTCACATATTTGTACATTGGTATATAACGTGTACAAGCGCCTCTTTTTCACTCTATGTAACATATCTGTATAAAAAGGTCCACAAAAAGGCATATAGATGATTATGCATAACATTTTTCTGTAGAGCAAGCACTCTTACTATATACATAAAATATTGGTAAATACCCAAATAATTCTGACGTCTTAATACTATCCGTCAGTGCACTTACTATGCAGACGTAACTGGGTTCCTACGTTTTTATCATATTTTTCAGCACGTTTTGGTTGCATTATATAACGTCTATGTATTGTCGTTTTAGATGCTGCTGGCTCTAAACTAGTTTCTGATTAAGGACCTGAAAATCCCTGTCGATGTGTGCATATACTTATTTGTGTAATATTATTTCATTGCGATTACTAGTAATAAAAATGACACTTGCTACGCTATAGTCCGGACGATGCTTCTTCACTCTACCTATTCGCTGAATACTCTTAAAGCACTTAAATATATGTTTATTATTTAATTTTTTTATTAAATTCCTAAAAGATGTGTGTGGTGCGTTATCGTGCGGTTACCCTACATACTGCAAAAAACAGCTACGGTCGATATTCACTCTCCCTTGGCTCCTCTATATATCACTGTGGGACATTGAGACACGGCCCCAAAAACGTTTGTATCTTGAGTTTATAGGGTGATAGCTACTATCATTCTATGCACTCAAACACTGTATTTCAAAACGACTATTTCCAGGGCATCTGCCATTTTGCTCCTAGCAATGCACCGACTAGCTCTTAAATTATAATTATAAATTACATGTCGTTATGCCATATGATCATTAAGTCAAAACCTAGTAACATTATCAAATACAAGTTACCTTATCATTGAGCAAATAAAATAATTTAGTTCGAATCTAATTTAAAGATATTTTTGAGAAATTGGCGCTCTGTTTGTTGCTACAGCTAACGACGTCAGACCATGTAGTTGCTAAATAGACTTTGATACCTCCATACACAATCCAGTAACAGTCCAGAAGACTAGCTGACATATGTTTATATGATTACTGCGATCAAACACATAGACAAATAAATGTGCCACGTGTTTGCGACTTTTTAAAAATATTGTTACAAAATTTGTTACCAATAGAGTGAACCGAGATGTAGATTTAGTAGAACAGCAACTTCAACACAAGAGGCCTACCAGCAATGAATAACGACACACGCTCAGAGGTCTGGTGCATAGCACGGCCGAGAAGAGAATTGCTTTTCAGCCATCCTCATCGGTATATTTATTGGTTTGGGCATCGCCGCGTGCTGGTACCCCAACAAATGTCGGACTCCGCTCTCAGCGGTCTGTGTTTGTTTCGTATAAGACTACAGGTTAAGTTAAGGTTTGAGTCGGATTCAGCGGCTCAGGTCGACTCTCTCTCGGTTGGACACACTTCGTCACAATATATGTTACAACTATTTTTATTTTACTTTGCCTAACTTGGGGATTCTTCTATGCGCTTCATTTAAAATTGATTTCTTCTAGTGTTGGTTTTTAGCCGCCATTCGGTCCCTTCGTTGGCTTGACCTTTTAGCAATTTTTTTTCCTAGCTCGTTTTTCTTTTTCATTATATTCTCTACTAGTCTGGCACCCTGTTCTTATTTGCACTCATCAGCAAGTATAGCGGTGACCAAGTCTGTTAGTAAAGCTTGGAGACGCCATTGCCGGTGAGTCCTGTCGTGCGTTTTTAAATACTCGGCATTAGGAAGATTGTGTGTGACACGTTATCCTCCTTGTTCGTGTCGCACATGACGCATTCGGCGCCTGGAGCCTTGTTTATCCTATGCAGATATTTTAGAAGATTAGAGATTACGGTCTTGCTATTGCGGGCGCCAGCTCAGGGTCGGATTTTACCATCCAGCCGTTAACCACATAGATAGCTTCTTGTGTTCTTCCTTGCAGCGTGTCTGCACGCGCTGTGACCAGGATATCTAGATCGCCCGCTTTCAGGTCGTTTGGGAGCGCTGATTGTGGTCTTCTTAATTTATTCATGGCGATCTTGTAGGGCTTTCCCCATGTAATGTTCCCCAAGGGTATGCATCCGTCGCGCCGTATGGCAAGCACTTTTCAGGCCCGCGATTTCTTTGGTCCACCAGTCCAAGCAAGGGATGCCTGCAGGACAGGTTGCACCGATAAGGCCACGCTGCCCGCACGCCTTCCTCAGTAGTCGTACCACATCCTCCGATCGTAAATGTCACCGCGTATCGAGAAGTATCTGTCTCTCTGTTCTTATATCGGCGCTAAATCTGCCGAGATCTATTTTGCAAGTACGCTATACCGCCCAGCATATGTCTCCTTCCTTCTGGGCAAGCGAATATTCTTCTCCATATTCGTACTGTATATATCTGTGGTCACTTTGGGAGTCGTCTTCTGGCACCCTATAGTTTCCTAGTCTGCTCTTTGTGTTTTCGCATCCGAATGTGAGATTTATGATTAAGCTGTGTGGGTAGAAGGCCGTCGTTAAAAGTGTCAAGACTACTCAATAAAGTCCTCTCCCACTAGAATCGCTTCAGATCGTGTATTCCTTTTAGGAGGCCATTTTGGCATTTAGTGAAGTCCTGGCGTCGCGAGTTTGGCGAGATGTAGCAGCTGAGCGGCCTTCTGTCGAGTTCTGTTTACGTCGATTTTTCCCTAACCCTTGCGCATCAATAGCTGTTGTTAGTTTGACCCATAGTGCTGCGTCTCTGCTTTCGTGGCTGACGCATTCTTTGACTTGTCTGCTGGAGAACGGACGGGATATTTTACTTCCTAGTGTGCGCGCTTTCCAGTGCAGTGTCTCTTTTCGTCGCAGTGGTGTTTATTTCACCTGATCATTGTTGGTGTCCGAAAAGCAGACGATTTGCCAAAAATGCTGTATTTTAAAATTTAGTTACTATATATATTGGTGTTCAAGCATTCTAGGGAGCCCTTGTAAAAAGGGATGTCTAATAGTGCAAACAGTATCGGCGATTTTTGAAGTTTCTTCTGCTCATCTGTCAACATCACCAAAAAATCGATTTCGGCTTGACAAACTGGCCGCCACAGATTTGCGCTACTCGTTAGGTTGTCTATCTATGAACAGCACTTTCGAGGCCGCAAGCTTTGGGGACAAGTGACCGCCCAACACAGACATGGCCAGTGACCTGATCGCGTCCCTCCGACACAGCGATCCTAGCGCATCAAGATCACGAACGCACTTGCACATTTCTAAGGAAATGCAGTATCGGTGGTTAACACACACGCATTGAGCCAAGATCGGTGCTTTATAGCTTTTCCGAAGCATGATGCGGACGCCACTGAACCGAACGGCCAGTGCTTTATTTGCTGTATAACCGGCCATATACTTTCTGTGAGCAGCCTCAGATTCACTCGTCAGGCTGATTTTAGACATAAATCGCGTAAGAGAGGCTTTAGCGGTCTGTCATGAATGCGGCTTGAATTGCAGTTAAAACGGGCTGAAAAGCCCGGCTAACGACTTTTCATATAAGCAATCCTGAGCAACGCTTTTTGTCTATTCGCAGCATATGCATTAATTCGCCCAATAATCGAGCTAAATTGTATTTATCATTCGCAGACTGTTGCGTCAATAAAGCTGAACATCTCCAACCTGTAGTGCATAGTTGTCCCAAAGGATGGAGATAAAAAGACAAGTAAAATGCAGCGTTTATGCACGGGGGGCTTACATCCTTGCATTTGGAGCGAGATTCTCTGGATGTTGGCAAGGCGGCTCACTCATATCGCAGACGTAGATCGGCCGACAAGAAATTCACACATCCTTTGTCTCACGCTGATTTTGATGACCGTGCATGAGACCGTATGCATATTTCATGTAACAGAGAGTGCTTGAGAGGTACACCTTTACAGGTGTTCAACTCAGAGAAGAGGATAACTGGGTATGCACTCTTTCTAAAACTATTGGCGAATATATTGACACTGGTTTAGTGGCCGACAAGCTAATAACAGAGAAACCGCTAAACAACAATAACAACAACTACTACTGGCAACACCAACGTAGAATTTCAGTTTACACACACTAAGTTAATTACCAAGATGACGGCATCTGTGCGGAGGCGTTTCTGTGCGTTTTTTATTGCGCAGCATTCTAGTTTAAAATCGCGCCGTAAAACGAAAATTTGGATGATGGTTGTCTCGCGACGTCTCTGCGTTGCGTGAAGTGTTTTTTTATTTACTGGGCCTTCAAAATAGACAGACAGTCTTCCAAGCACGACGAGTGGGTCAGTGCGCTCGATGGCCCACACGTTTGCAGCTTACAAGGTCCTTGGCTCTCCTAATTCTGTAGCTTTTGCTGGCGCCGTTTAAATGGAAGCACCTTACCGTTTATCATAAGCGGTAGTCAAATTATTCATTGTAAACCCCGCCATCTTTTTGACAGATGCAGCAAAATACTGTAAAAGTGTAATTTTATTTATTATCTCTCTCTATATATCTACATTCAGACACACATAGAGAAAGTAGAGGTGAGAGAGAACATACTAAGTCTTAGGCTAACTGCTATAGCAAGGGTGCTATTAAATAGTGATGGATGGGACGCTTATAACGTTGAACTTTAAAGGAAAACCGACGGATTATCGTAATTCATCATTTTCATCCGGATAATAGGGCTAACCAGGGCAGTTGGACAAGCCCCCTGCAAGAAAAGCGACTAGCAAGCCTGTTTAATAGAGCACTTTCCGTTGCTGATTTTTTTTTTTAATAGGACTAACTGGGAAATGCGGTACGCACACACGGACACCACCGCAGGAAACTCGTCTGCAAGTGTGGGCCGGTAGTGTGGGGCTCCAACCCACTAAAAACCAGTCATGTCCTAGTCCCCCAATCGATCGGGAACTGCATGCGCATAACTTCAAACGATCGGGGGGGGGGAAGTTAGTTGTAGCATTTAGCTATCCCGGGATGCCCCGCGGGATGATGTCGTGCAGTTACGGTTTTTCTTCTCCTTGGCGCGCATGATGTTTTCCATATTGCTTGCAATGCTAGTCCAGTCGTCGCGTCACTTAATCATAAGCTGTATGATCGTTCTAAGGATGCCGTCTTCAGCCCTAGGTAGACCCGCACGCTGAGCGGCCCATTCCGGGCACCACAAACTTGTATGTTCAGGCGTATCCTCTGATTCGCTTTGGCAGTACTTGCAGAAAGGTGATGTGGTTTTCCCAATTCTGAACAAGTATGACTGGAAATCACCGTGTCCTGTAACGACCTGAGTGATGTAGAACGTCAACTCCCCGGTACATCCAGGTCCTGATATCCGGGATCAGAGTCCTTACCCGGTACCCGGGCGCTCCGTCCTGAATGGAATCCCATTCGACCTGCCAAATGTCAAGTGTGATATTCCTTTCCTCTGCCTTTTCCGTTTTCGGGTCTTCCCATAAGCGGCGTCGTTCATTTGCTTTCAGGTCCCAGGGGACTGTGCTAGTCAGAACAAGAACGGCCGCTGTGCTGACTGTTCTATAGGCCATCGTGATACGCAGAGCAGCCACTCTTTGGGCTTTGCGTAGCGTTGCCCTATTGTTGGCTGTAGACAGTGTGGTTGACAACCACACTGGAGCTACAAATAAAACTATGGACTCAGCTACCGACATAATAAGGCGTCTTCTTGACTCCCGGGGGCCATAGTTGTTTGGCATTAGCCGGCTATCCTGTGTGAGACCTTAGTAGCCTTTTCTGCTACAAGACGTATGTGAGGTTCCGTTGCTGATAGGGCCAGGCTTCGAGCCGTTAGTAGTCAAGAAGCTGGAACTTGATAACATGCCCTAACCTGTAAGGGGCTTAAGAACGACTTACAAGCAATAAATATGATACACAACAAAATTGTAGCATATGAAAAACATTCTTTTTACTAGTCCTAGATTTACTACACGTTAAAGACGCCACGTTCTAGATTTATAGACAAAGGCTTTGCACAATGTGTTGAACTGAGCCAACACCTTCCTTACAAGACTTTAGAGTTAATAGTATGAAAATGTTTGTCAAGCGCAAAGCTGATTTTGCGGCTGGACAGATATATATATATATATATATATATATATATACAGGGTGCTCCTATTTGTGTGGCCAAAACGCTAGGGTATGGTCAAACTCGGTGAGAAAATCATTTTTGCCAATGGGTGGAAGCCGGGAAAACGTTTTGTTTAGGAGTGAGGATGAAATTTATAAAAGCAGTTATTCAGCCTTTTTTCTTCTACATAGTTGTGCAAAATCTACGTTTGCGGGAGAACCAGTCAACACACAAAGGAACCGATCATACCGGCGTGTTTGACGGAAAATTCTGCACAATAAAGTATACATTACTAGCTTGCGTAGCAAAAAGCGAATAGCCAGATTAAGGAAAGTCATAAAAAGTCAAAATGTTACGTTAACGCTTTTTTGTGCAACATCGTAATTTTTTCCATTACGACCGAAACTGTACGTTCAAAGGACTACTCTCAGGCAATAGCAAATTTAATGCCCACTGCATTCGTACCAAAGTGATGGTGCTGCGTTACGTAGTTGCCAAGTAACTAAGCTTTTTCGATAGCCATATCGAAAGCGAAGGCATGCATATTTCCATAGGGCGTATGAGAAAGTTAGGTACATATTTTGAGGTTTGGTAGAACTCAACAAGAGAATAAATTTTCCTAGTGGAAGGAGGGGGCGGAAACGCCTTGGCAAATTTTTACGGTTCTGAACGTGAAAACTTGCACGTAAAACATAACAACTATGACTGTCGAAAAAGCTTAGTGACTTGACAACTACGTAACGCAGCACCATCACCTTGATACGAAAATGATGGGCATTAAATCTGCTATTGCCTGAGAGTAGTCTTTTGGACGTGCATTTTTGGTCGTAATGGAAAAAGTACGATGTTGCACAAAAAAGCGTTAACGTAACATTTCGACTTTTTATGACTTTCCTTAATCTGGCTATTCGCTTTTTGCTACGCAAGCTATTAATGTATACTTTATTGTGCAGAATTTTCCGCCAAACACACCGGTATGATCGGTTCCTTTGTGCGTTGACTGGTTCTCCCGCAAACGTAGATTTTGCACAACTATGTAGAAGAAAAAAGGCTGAATAACTGCTTTTATAAATTTCATCCTCACTCCTAAACAAAACGTTTTCCCGGCTTCCACCCATTGGCAAAAATGATTTTCTCACCGAGTTTGACCATACCCTAGCGTTTTGGCCACACAAATAGAAACACCCTGTATATTAATATACATATATATATGTATATATATACAGGTAGTTCAATAAGTTCTTAGAATGAAAACCGAGAATTTTCCAAATCATGTTTTTAAATTTTTCTTATTCGATATACTCCCCGAGAAGCTCAATACACTTTTCCCACCGAGATTTCAGAGCTTTCATACCTCTTGAGTAGAATTCCGCGTCGTTAGACTGAAAATAGGCATTGACAGCAGCCTTAACCTCTTCATTGCTGGAAAAACGCTTTCCACTGAGACTATTCTTCAAATGTCCGAAGAGGAAATAATCAGAGGGGGCCAGGTCTGGAGAATAGGAGGGTTGTTCAATAAGTTCAATAAGCCTCAGTTGGGCCAGTTTTGCCGATGCTTGCCGGGACTTGTGTGCAGGAGCATTGCCCTGGTGAAACGGGACAACCTTCTTCTGCAAAGCGGGCCGTTTCACGATGAGTTCTTGCTAACGGCAGTCCAACAGTCTTGCATAATATTCTCCTGTGATCGTTTTACAGCTCTCAAGGTAGTCGACCAGCATTATTCTACGTTGGTCTTAAAAAACTGTAGCCATCACCTTTCCGGTCAATGCCGTTGTCCGCACCCTCTTCGGAGGTCCTTCATCAGGTGCACACCATTGGCAAGATGCTTCTTGGGTCTCGGGAATGTAGTGATGAACCCGGCTTTCATCGACGGTCATGAATCTGCACCAAAAGTCCGACAGATTGTTCGACATCTTGGCCAAATTTCGCTGTAAAGCCAAAACAGGCGCGTCTTTTTGGCCTTGGTTGAGCAAATGCGGCAGCCATTTTGCTCTAAGCTCTTTCATCTTCAAGTTTTCGTGTAGGATAAAATGCACACTGCCTAAACTAATCCCTAATGCCTCCGCTATTTCCTCAATGTTCATTCGCTTATCTGTGCCAAGAATTTTTCGCACTTTCTCTACGTTTTCCTCATCAGTTGCCGTTTTTTTGGCCTCCTGGACGTAGTTCATCCTCGGTGCTCCTGCGACCTCTTTTTAACACATTAATCCAGTTGGAAACAGTGGCAAAACATGGCGCTGAGCCACTGTACGTCTCGTCTAACTCAATTTTTACTTCGGTCGCATGCCAACCTTTGAAATAAAAATGCTTGATAACCACTCGAAACTCTTTTTCCTCCATTTTTAAAAATCACGCCGATACGTTGCACGGGAAAAGCTATCAAACGAAATCGCAACGGCCAATCACCATAATATATTGAGTGCTAGCAGTCGAAAAGTTGCAGCGGTGAAAGCGTGCCAAAATTCGAATTCTAAAAAGCTCATTCTAAGAACTTATTGAACTACCTGTATATATATATATATATATATATATATATATATATATCGTGCTAATTTTATATTATTAGGGGAATTCTTTGCAAGTATATACTTAGTGGGTGAATATGTCACCTACACATAGTTGTCCAACAACCATGACCACACCAGACGTGTCCGTGCGCTTGACCACTAACATGTTCTGTAGCTGGCCGCGCGAGCAGTGCTTCTGACCCAGAATATGGTACCCGTGGGCGTACCCTTTCTCATAGCGGCAGATATAAAAAGTGGATAGCTTGGTCTTTTGCTGCAGATCGCTCATTCAAGTGCGTTAACCAAACAAATTCATCATGAAGTTCGCTTTTGCAGCCATTGTGGTCACCTTAGCTGGTCTGGTATCTGCAGGCGGCTATGGCGGTGGATTCGGTGGCGGATACGGAGGCGGCTACGGAGGAGGCTACGGAGGCGATCACGGCCACACGATTGTGTCGCACGCGAAAGTGGCGAAGGTTTCGTACGTAAAGACGCCCGTCGTATCGACCCATTACGTGAAGAAGCCCGTCGTCTCGTACGTCGCCAAGCCAGTCAAGACTGTGTCGTACGTGTCAAAGCCTGTCGTGTCGGTGCATAGCACACCCGTCATCACCCACGTTAGCGGAGGCGGCTTCGGCGGCGGCTACGGAGGAGGTTACGGAGGTGGACATGGAGGAAGTTATGGAGGTGGACACGGATGGTGGTAGAAACATGATCAACCTACATACTCTACTAGCAGTAGATTATGTAGTCTAGATCAAACTACATTGTATATTTGTGTAAAAAATAAATGTCAATACCGTATTAAGTAAGTGTATTTTGGGCCTTATTTTCGGTGTAGATCGCACCTCAATTAATGGCTATTTTAGCGTGTCCTTTAATTACTTACTTTAACTTCTACACAAATAAGTATGTGTATTTAATCGATAATATTGTATTCATATTATTATTTAGATAGCAAATGAACAGATCACTAGTGTATTAAGAGAATATCTGCGTGGCCCAATATGGGTATTTTCGTATATAGATAACTATAAAGTCTGTAACGTTTAAATGTCTTGTAGGTAAAATACATATCGGACTTCTTTTATATGCTTATTTTAATTATGGCAATCACTAAGCCACAGTGTACTAGGCAGACATGTGTAAACAGACAGACAGATGTAAACGCAATAGGAATATGCAGATATTTTAGCTTCACATCGGCACAGTGATCTAGATAGTATTGTAAGGGTTGAGCTTCTAGACAGTATTATAAGGAGGCTTGTGGGACATCTAACGCCGTTCTAAATTTGTGTTGTAAGACTTCAGCATGAACATGCTACTTGCATACATAAATAAACATGCCAATTCACGTATTCTGTCTAGCTTTTATCTCAATTAGGTTGCCAGAATGAAATACCAGAAGGGCCTGTAATCCTAGTTAACCACGGTATTCAAGACAGTAATAGCTTATCATTTAAACGTTAAGTTAACGCCTTTACCATGCAATTGAACACGCTATAATCTAAGCTAACGGATACACACATTTAAGATTGCACGTTACTTTACCCGTTATTTAATTACCGACAAAAATGGCTTTATAACCTATTATATAAGTTTACAATCACACAGTCAATGTATTTTGAGTGATCACTGGCCCTACTACTGCAGTTGTTTTGCGCGAGAGTAACTCTTTTATAAGCAAGATCCGTATGAGTCCTCATAAATTGACAAAGCAGGATATGCGAAAGCTGGTTAAAGAAAACCCGGCAAAAAACAAGTTAAGTGGCTCAACAGCAAACCTGGGAAATGGATACCCTTCATCCTGCCGTAACTACCAGAAAAAAAGGGCACACACCAGTGAATACATGAACAAGAAAGCCGAAACCCAGATATGCTATAGGTGCGGGAACGCCAGTCGCGTCGCTCGGGACTGCGAGACCGAAGCGTCCAAGTGTTACTTATGTGAGGATGTAGGCAACCGCGCCAGATCCACGGGGTGTTCTGACCACCTCCGACATGATGAAGTACACAGACGAGGCATGCAGCCAAAGAGTTAGCACACGCTGATGAAAGTAGCACAACTGACTCGGCCACTTAGGCGACGGAACCCGAGCAGCCAATTTACCAAAGAGTAGAAGAGTGAGAGCAGCTGACTGTAAAGCAAACAAAGACGCTGATGAGGTAGACTCAACGGAGCAAGACAAACTCGGAGGAATGGACGGGACAGGGTGCACGAAGAGCCTCTCGACTTCAAAACACGGATGAGCAAACCCCCAAGAACCAATCAAATCCAAATAAACTGTCATATGAGCAGGCTAGCGCATGGTTTGAGATATTTGAAAGGTTTCTTACTTAACTCGAAGAGTCAACACGCGACAGCAGTGACGGATTAGGCACCCTAGGCACGGGGGACCTTAACGCAGCAGATGAAACAGGGCGATCAGAGAAAACAGGTAAAAAGGAAAAGCTTTACTTAATTGAGCAGCTAGTCATATCATATGCGCACAGAGCAAGGGCAAGTCCCCTATCTATTTTGCCTTACGATGACACATTAGGTGGCAAAATAACGAGTTGGAAAGTCCTCACTTAAGGAGGAAACCCCAGTGGCCACTACTGCACAGAGTTTACACTAATTAAGTCACCCAGGTCATCCGCGAACTACGAAACTCGTTAGATGATCCCCAGTAAAGGATCCTTCTAATCTGAAATTGTCAAGGCAATAACCGACGCGGGACTGTGCCAGAGAAGCCCTAAGACGTCTTGGTAAGAGCATCTACTCTAGCAATCTGAGCCTACGTATCCAAAGCGGGCGAACTGCAGGCTACATAATGAATGAAGTAAAATTGTTACTCAGCGGAATCTCATCGCTCAAACAAAGCGTGAGGTGAAAAATCCACACAAAGTCTTAGAGGATGGAGATCGGACTTTGGCCAATTTTCGGAACTGTAGAGCCGTACTGAAGCGAGAAATAGTGGAAAGCGAGGTACGTGGCAGGTACAACCCCACAAGGAAATGTGAGGTTGTACCTGCCACGTGGAAGGATCCTTCGATGCCCTTGGAAAGGTCATTCGATTCCTTCCAAGAAAATCGAAGACGATCTTTGGAGAAAGCCCCACATGATACTGAGGGAAGGTAACGTACGACAGCAGGGTGCTCACAAAAAAGCACACCAATCAGGCTCTGAGCAAACTCTTACTGCAAGACGCCCGCTTTGAAAGGGAGCCATACAACAGGTGGGGACACCCCACACGAGAAGGGGACCAGCCCCAGCGATAACACTAGCGGGGGTACTTAAAGCTGCGGCGAGACATAGGCCAGGAAGGGCTTCTTGACCAGACGGCATTCCGGCTGTTACGGTTGATGCACTATTTAAGAAGTATCTATATCTAGTCGCACAGGTAGCCACCACAGTGACCGAAAGGTGACTAAAACCCGCAAATTCAAACGGGTTGAGGTTACCCTCAAAGCCGGTCAGTTTTTAAGCTGCGGTCAAGGCTGGTCAATTACATAGCTTAGCCATATACACTAGATAAGGACGTTTCTTGCATTCTTTCTAGACATCAGGAGGGGTTTCAACACCAAAAAATATAACTGGACATGATCGTAAGGAGAAGCCCTACATTATCTCATCCATGTTATCTAGGAATATCTAGAGGATCGAAGTGTTTTTAACGGGGAAGTGGAAATACCAGTGTACCAGTGATAGCAGAAGTTCTACAAGGCTCGATGATGGGTCCCTGTTGTGACCTTGCTCATAATAACGTCCTCCGTCAAGATAACCTCCACAAGAAGTAGAGACGATCGCGTATGCTGATGAGCTGGCGTTCGCGGTACAGGCAACTGCCAAAGAACTGAAACTTAATGCTAATAAAACACTAGAGTCTACGAGTAACTGGATCGACGATTCGCGGGCGCTATCGATGGCTATGACTTAGAGTTTCTGGAAGTCTCCCTCCGGCCGCACACGCACTCGAAAAATAGTAGAAAAAGCTAAAGGGCGTCGTTGACAACCTCGTGCCGCTCGGTGCTCACCGCGCCCTCGTTTTGCTTTGATCTTTGTTCTCATCTACAATGGTTACCTAACTTCTCCGCGGAGTTGATCTAATAGGACTGCAATCTAATAGTCAACTTGTCCATTGGACGAATTGACTCTAAACACCATCGAATCCCTTATGAATCTATCGCTGGTGCTTTCCACTTGAAAACAAGCATAATTATCGAATTTGAAAAGGGGCCTGGGAATCTCGTATCCCCTTACCTCCACTGAGCCAGCGATAGTCGTCTCCCATTTCCGATCTGAGAACAACGCCAAGAATAATCGTAGTGTACACTTTGACCACACAAAAAATATTTATCCTTGCGCAATTCCTTGTGTGAAAGTCGCCGACCACTTTTCTTACTCAGACCCGTCTATTGCGCCCTAAACGACTTATGTTACTAGGATAACTTAAGCGAGTACTAACAAAGAATTATCTAATGTTTTTTCACTCTGATCAATAGTTTTATTCACTCACTTGGCTACTAGCTATTGACCATCTACATTATTGGCGTCGTTATTTTCGCATTTCTTAACAGGAGCATGCATTTAAGCGTACTCTTTCGTTTGGGTTACGCAATGCTGCTTTGGGCTTACGAGCGATCTGCAAGCTTCAAATATGGTGCAAAATAAAATAGCACATGAGAAACATTCCTTCCATTAATCCTAGTTTTACTACATGCTAGAGACACCGTTCTAGACCTCAAGGCAAAGGCTTTTTAATGTAATTAACTAAGCCAACACTTATCTTACAAGACTTTGTAGTTATTATTATTATTAAAATATTAGACAAGCCCAAAGAAGACTTTGTGGCTGGATAGCCTACATTTGCCGTGCCAATTTGATATGATTAGACAAATTAATTGCATGTATATATATAGTGTGCGTGTATGTGAATATGTCACCTGAACATAGTTGTCCAACAACCATAGACACACACAAGACGTGTCCGTGCGCTTGACCACTAAAATGTTCTGTAGCTGACCGCGGGAGCAGTGCGTCTCACCCAGAATATGGTATCCGTGGGCGTATCCTTTCTCATAGCGGTAGATATAAATAGTTGATAGCTTGGTCTTCTGCTGCAGATCGCTCATTCAAGTGCGTTAACCAAACGAATTCATCATGAAGTACGCTTTTGCAGCCATAGTGGTCACAACTCTAGCTGGTCTAGTATCAGCAGGCGGCTATGGCGGCGGATTCGGTGGCGGATACGGAGGCGGCTACGGAGGAGGTTACGGAGGCGATCACGGCCACACGATTGTGTCCCACGCAAAGGTGGCGAAGGTATCGTACGTGAAGACGCCCGTCGTATCAACACATTACGTGAAGAAGCCCGTCGTCTCGTACGTCGCCAAGCCGGTTAAGACCGTGTCGTACGTGTCGAAGCCCGTCGTGTCGGTGCATAGCACACCCGTCATCACCCACGTTAGCGGGGGCGGCTTCGGTGGCGGCTACGGAGGAGGTTACGGAGGTGGACACGGAAGGGGTTATGGAGGTGGACACGGATGGTGGTAGAAACATGATCCTACGACCAATCTCTACTAGCTGTAGATTGCATATCTGTGCCTTGTATACTTGTGTAAAAAATAAAAGTGATGTTTGTAGATAAGAACATTTTGGACTTCTTTTATACTTAACGAGCAAGATGGCTTAGTGGCAAAGCCATTGCCTTGCAGTCGGGAGGACTGGGTTTGAGACCCAGACCGGCCACTCTTAAATTGGCTTGCATGGTTTCCAATTTAGACAAGGTAAATGCGGGAGTGTATTAAAATTAGCCATGACATGAAAAATCGTACACGGGCAATAGCCTTACGGAAAATCTTCAAAAAAAATCTATAGATTTTATTGAAAACTGCTTTTGATAACATCTTGTTTAATTTGCTCCTGCTGGATAGCTAACCAGAAGCACGAATATTTACGTGATACATAACAACATGTTAGTCAATGTAAAGCGAGCATGGTACAGCATGGGTTAGTTCCTACGTGTTTTCATTTTAGATGCTGCTGCTCCTGTGCTAATTGCTGATTAATAGCCTAAAAATACTTGTAGAGGTGTGCATATACTTGTTTAGAGTATCCGTCTGGCTGAGCCCACATCGTCTAGTTCAGTTAGCGTAACAGAGCAACGTTACATTTGGTGGAGGTGCCTCGGTCCCCTCGACCAAAGGACGGCGAACCAACCGAGACGGCAGTGTGACGAGGTCCCCAAGGTTCGCGAATTAGAACGGACGGTAGATATAAAAGGCTACGACAACGAACAAAATGTTCGAGTGGCGATGCTGTCGCTGGAGAAGACGGCCGCCGACCAGTTTGACGCCATTCCAAGACAAGCAAGGCCAACTACATGGACAGATTTGCGGAGCGAATTGCTAGCAAGATTTAACGATGGCGGCACGTTGGCTAGCGTCGCCAAAGAATAACTAAGACAGCTATGTCAGGACCTCGAGACCCCATTTATTGTCCACCTCAAAACAGTACAACAAATATGCCGCGACGTCGATCCTAACATGCTTGACGCAGCGCTAATTCGATGGTTTTTACGAGCCATGCGAGCCGTCTACAGACTAAAGTTCATCCTTAGGCATTTTAAAGGCGTACAAAGCTCCCGAGTAATATGCGCAGAGGTAGACGCAATCGAACCATTCGTCGTCCGTGCACCACTAACTACCTAGACGTTCACATCATACAACCGACCAGTATACAGTGTGGAACTCGACCCGAGTGGAGAGTATGTGACTCAATTCACTGCTGAACGTGTAATACCTACAAAAAACAACTTTCCTCCATCTCCTTCTAAAACCATCTCACCATCCCCTCCTTACCTGGTTACTTATCGGGTTTGAGCCTGGACCACGTAAGATAGTTGTCTGTGAACATGGTGCAACAGACGCCGCGGTCATAGATGTGTCTTGTGGACATCCAAACGCATACAAGATACCACCACTGCGGTCATGAACAGTAGGAATGCGTCTCGGCATCTCCGGCGCGCCCCACAAATGCGGCTCCAACTGCAGTTAAAACGGCACTAGAAAACTCCGCTGACAGCTATTCATTTAAGCACTCCTGAGCAACGCATTTTTATGTACATGCAGCCCATGTATTAGTTCGGTTATTAACCGTATTATTAAACTCTGGCTCAAATATTGGCTCAAATAAATGAAAAGTGAAGACGTTTTTAGCAGTATTATTACCGGCGGGGTTATATCCCTGCACGTGAAACGGGATCCACTGGATATTGACAAGGCGGCTAACTTAATTCCAGACGTAGAACGACCGGCACGAAATGTGTGCATCCTTAGTTTTACGTTGATATTCATGACCGACTGCTGCCGCGCATGAAAAGGAGCACACATCTGTGACCCTCGGCTACAACTACGCCTACGTTAATTAGGTTTATCCAATTTTTGAACATGTTTGCCTCATAGCTTTAGGACTAAATGCCATCGACACTTGTCCACGAGAACGGCGTTGCGGCCTGTCTACTTTTATCTGATATGATTCCATTTCTACAAAAACCAAAGTTGAGTGATAGCGACGAAGACGTCTCATGCGCAAAGCTGCGGTAGAACAGCTGTGCGCCTGTGTCTGGAGTGCCCAAAGCGCTGCAAAGGTTAAAATGTTTGTTAGTATGAACACAAATATGATTGTTGCAGCAACACAGTACCAACCGGATGTGACAAGCCAACGAAAAATAGCGACTTCAAACAAGTACCAAATTAAACACACGCTGGTTATTGTTACCAAGCTTTTTGGAACGATATGTTAAACGGCCAAACTACCGCATGACCGTTATCTAATATTAGACTTCTGTAGGCAGCTGAACAATGATATGTGACGTTACTCCGCTGATCTTTGTTAGCTTATTATCACAGCGAGTCAGATTATTCACGGCTCATCACGTACGCCCGTCCCTTGTGTACAGAATATAAGCGCACGAATAATCCACTATGAACAGATAGCGTTTTGCCTTTGGTGGATCACTAGAACGAGCAACAAGATGAACAGCTTCAGCGTTATCGTGGCTGCTGCCTGTGTTCTGATTGGCACGGCATATGCCGGTGATCTTGGCTATGGAGGCTTCGGAGGCGGCTATGGAGGTTTCGGTGGTGGCTACGGACATGGCGGAGACCACGCCATCGTCTCGCATGCGAAGGTCGCGAAGGTGTCGTACGTGAAGGCGCCAGTTGTGTCAACGCATCTCGTGAAGCAGCCCGTCGTTTCCTACGTAGCCAAGCCTGTAAAGTCGGTGTCGTTCGTGGCGAAGCCCGTTGTCTCGCTGCACAGCGTTCCCGTTATTTCTCATGGCCTCGGAGGCGGCTACGGAGGCGGCTACGGAGGCGGTTATGGAGGTGGCTATGGAGGTGGCTATGGAGGCGGCTACGGAGGTGGCTACGGACACGGCTGGTGATAGACAGGTCAAACTCGCTCATCCTCCGGCCAGCGGACATCTATATACTTTGTACAGTACACGCACGTGAGATTTCGTGCGCACATTTACGGGATATACAACGCGGCCCGAACGTGTTGGACAACAGTTCTTATCATTCGAGGTGAGCTCAACGAGCTCACTCCATTCAACAAGCATGTGATGCCACGGCAAAATCATCACTCATCATCTAGAAATAAACCTAACTTTTATATACTAAACTTTGAGTTTGTGTTAAGGGTGGTTCACGACAGACAAGTTGCTTATTCATCGACGTATTGAAGCCTTAACTTTAAGTTCCTTACGCAATAATGTAACCTAACGATGCTGTAGGCTAGGCGTACAAAATGCTATTAAGTAAAGGGTGAGTTTTTTGTAAATAGCAAACCGCTGG
Source organism: Dermanyssus gallinae (assembly GCA_003439945.1). Lineage (NCBI taxonomy): Eukaryota > Metazoa > Arthropoda > Arachnida > Mesostigmata > Dermanyssidae > Dermanyssus > Dermanyssus gallinae. The sequence goes on from QVRM01001916.1 coordinate 176,606, forward strand.
TCTTACCGGCAAAACAACAATGCCCTTCTGGAAAATGAAGTGCTCACAGAGAGCAAAATAGAATGAAATCGAACCCCAGTTTATACAAACAAAGTTAATAGCAAGATAACGACATCTGTACAGATGCACTTCTGTGCTCTTTTCCAATATCAGCAATATAGCTTAAAATCGCGCTGTAAAAGGAGAATTCTGTAGATGGTTGTCACGATACCTTCGCGTTGTGTGATCTTTGACCACCTACTGGGCCTTCAAAAACAAACACTCTTCTAAACATGATGGGTCTGTGAATGCTTACCACGATTTAATTGCACGTTGCGAGCATCCTCGGCCTTTACGTTTACGGCACGTCTATGACCAGACCACTAGGGTTGTTTTACGCAAGATACTCATCCGTTTAGAAGGGAATGTGGAATGAAAAAGAGTAAGTTTTCCTATAGGCTACATGGACTTTGATATTACAAAGGCTACAAATCTTCTCCACTCTGCTATGTTGCATCATTGAATCAAGTTGGTTTCCTGATAGAATTACTTGCTAATAGGAATGCAAAAATCGGAATAAAAAAGCAACCGTGTTGGCAGACACGGCGTTTGTGAGCGAACTTGATCCTGGCCTACTAAAAGAGCACGTTAACCAACTTATGCTCAATGCTTGCAAAAGTGATAAATCGGCAAGGAATATTATGGGTGCCCTTACATCAATGAGGGAACGTGCCGTTCTCTAGGGCCTCAGCACATCTTTAGCGAGGAATGCTTTCAAGCCCTGCTTTCCCGTCAGCTTCGCATCATATTGTATTCTAACTCTTTCCTCATCAAAAACACGAAGAAAGCATCTTGAGCTTTTAAGGCGCTACCACCTTGTGCCTATTGCGTTGAAGACACTGTGTTCTATAAGCGTCGCTAAAGCGAAGTTTTTTATGGATATCGCAATGCATACGAAGGATACGGGTGACCTACGCAAAGAGATGTTCCTGAGGCAAATTATGTCATTGAATGTTCGTAGAGGGAACGCAGCTTCTATGACAAGCGCCATTAGCTGACACAAAACTAGTTGATAAAATAGATAGCAGTAGAAATGTTTATTCATCACAATTTTAATAACTAAACCCTAATAATCGTGGTGTACACTATTAGCGGATATCAAAAGCAGTTCACCTTGCGTGCTTTCTTATTTTATTTACAACCACATTTGCCTTAGGTAAGGAATTGAAGAAAGGAGAAAATATTATATCAAATGAATATAGGCTATGCTAGGATGAAGCCCAGAATTATAACCCTTTGCGTGAAATTCGCCGGCCACTTTCCTTATTCCGCCCCGTGTATCGCGGCCTAAACTACTTATATGCGTATAATATAACTCGTATAACTTATATACATATAAATAAAGAGTGCTAACAAAGAAACGGTCAATGCTTTGTTTTATTTTATTTAATCCGATAATTAGTTTAATTCGCTTACTTGAAGCTATTAACATCAGCTATTCGCGAATATTATTAGCTATTAAACATCTAAACTATTGGTGTCGTTGTTGTAGCATATCTTAACAAGGACAAGAGTTTGAGCCTACATTTGTTTGGATTGCGTATTACGTAAGTTGTTTTGTTTACGTCTGTAACTATCCGCTCACACTGAATATATATTTATCCATGCACTCCTGTTTTGGAAATGGCGCACTTGCGCGTTCAAATTTCCGTTCGATTCAGCTGTGTCTCTCTTTGATATGATGCTGCTTTCGTACATAAGACCGCTTTGCAAGCTTGGAATTGCTTGAACCGTATACGGGTAATAGTTTTAAGGTGTACTTGAGTCATGTTCATTGTATGAAAACATTTATATATCAATAAGGCGCACTTATTAGAAAAACACATGTCCTCCACTACTCCAAAATAACTACACGTTAAAAATTCCAGATGCTAGTTTAAATGCAAATGGTTTCCAATATATGTTGAACTAAATTAACTATTAGCGCAGCAACTATTATTAAGTTATTAGCGTTTAAATGTTAGATAACCACAAAACCGATTTCGTGCCTGGATATATATATATATATATAGAGTAAGGTTTTCACCATGTGTTGAACTGACTTGATTAGTAGCAGGCACAACGCCAACACTTTCCTTACAAAAATTGTGAGTTATTAGTATGGAATTCTTAGGCAAGCACAAAGCTAATTTTGTGTATGGATCATCCATATATATCGGGCTGCTTTTACTGTGTTGGGCAAATGTTTTGCATGTGTATATATATATAGCGAGAGAGAGAGAGAGAGAGAGAGAGAGAGAGAGAGGAGGGGGGGAGAAAAGAGCATGCACACCAGGTCTAAGCCTACGTATGCCAAGTGGGCGAACTGCCAGCCAAAACACTGGTGGAGCAAAATCATTGCTCGGAAGAATCTGACTGCATTCGAGTGAACTGCGAACTGAAGGGGTCACGCAAGCCCCAGAGAATAGCAGGTGTAACCTTCACAAAAGAATCTAAGACAATACTTGGAGAAGGCCCCACAAGATAGTCAGACGAGACAACGCACGACAGCCGAGGGCTGTGCTCACAAAAGAGCAGACCAACCAGGCTCTGAACAAACTTTTTCTGCAAGACGCCCGCTTCGAAAAGGAACCACACACACGTGGGGGACACCCCACACGAGAAGGAGACCAGCACCAACGATAACAGTAGCGGATGTACTCAACGCTGCGGCGAGACTTAGGCCAGAAAGGGCTTCTAAGGCAGACGGCATCCCGCCCTTGCGGTTAATCTACTATTTAATAAGTATCCTTATCTGATTGCACAAGTCTTAGCCACATCGACCAGAAGGGAAACAATACCCACAAATATTTATTCATCAATTCATATTACAATATTGTGTAAGTGAACGACTTAATTTTCTGTCTAGAACAGCCCTGGTCTGCACTATTCGACAAGCTATCTCAGAATTGAGATCGCGTTGTCCCGTTGAACGTCAATGAATGTCTGTGGCGTTAAAATTGTGTGGCTCTCTTGTCCCCAATAGTTAGCTTAAAACGTTCGCCCAATATAGTAAGTAGTCTCTCAGTGAGGGGCCCGGTGGTCCTAAGGTGTCAAAGGCCACTGGGTTGAAGTTGTGGGCTCTTGTCAGTTAAACGTATTTGTTGACCTTGTTGTTTTCTGCTAGGGTCGCGGCGTGACCAGCTCTAAGTGAACCAAGACCAACCACGGAGGGAGAAAGTGAGTCGGCTATGGTGGCGTCCCATATAAAGGTCCGGCCTCGTTCAAAGGGAATGAGAGTCATCCCATCGGGACGCTAGCCGTCGTTATTGGTTAGCCCAGTTGTTGAATTCGTGCTTCGGCTTGGGCAATGAGTTTGCAGACCATGCCGGAATCCTAATGGGTGGCAGTACCTATCGCAAGGAGTGCTAATATTGCCGGGTCTGGTAAACCAAGCTTTCTCTTAGCTATTGGCAAGAAAATCTGTCGTTTGACTGTTTTGTCCAGTTCAACGTTGAGCAACTTGGTTATCGTATCGGCATCAAGATCATTTATGCGTCGTAGCTCGTCTGTTTTGTCAATAGAGGACCTCAGCAGGTAAAGACCACTATGGCATCCTATCAGGGGAAGGTGCTCTGAAGCGGTACTCAGTGTACCTAGTCACTTCTGCAACAAGCCGCTTACCTTCTCAAAAAGGATGAATCAAGGGAATCTCCTTGTTGTATACCTATCTCCGACGATATTATTAAGTCAAAATATTAATAAGTCAGATATTATTAATCAAACGCACAAATTGAGACAGACTGAGATGTCCTTAGCCTCTAGGACAACAGACGATCCATACCTATATACATGCTGAGTACCCTGGCAAAAGAATACGATATATTCAATTAAAAAAATCTCAGAACCTTTACAGAGCAAAATCTCACAATATGGATTTAGGTAAAAAATCGATCAGTGCTTTCTGCGGTCCACTGAGTTTCGACTAAGACTGATCTTTTACGTAGCTCAACCAAATGCATTACAAAAAAAACCTTCTTACGATTCTTATGGACGTCAGGAGCGCCTTCGGCAACTCCCGTAAACGACGAAACTGGGCATATTAGTGAGAAAAAGGTACCACATTATCTCATCCAGGTCATCAAGTAACGCCTAGATGATCTCAATGTTTTTAACGGGGAAGTGGAAATATCAATAATAGCATGAGTTCCGCGGCGCTCGATAATGGATCCGCAGGGCTCGATGGTGGGATTCTCCGCCAGGATGAGCTTCCACAAGGAGTAGAGATGATTGCGCATACAGATAATATGGCCACCACGGTACAGGCAAGCACTGCGGAAGAACTAAAACTTGAGGCTAATAAACACTGGCCCCATCAGGATTATCCAATCGAATCCCACGATTAGCACCTACGCTGCATCGGTGCTGGCAGAAGCCCTTCCCTGGACTTAAAAGTGGAGGAGGGGCGAAGACTCGTCGACTTGACTGCACTCAGCACAATCAGCGTCACTGAAATAGAAATGAAAATATTGTGCAAAAAGCGGAGGTGAAACTAGCATATAATCACGCCATACGATGCGCACATGGAGACCGAATTGCGCACCGTCTTTCCCACTCAGCTGTTAAGAGCGTTTAGAGCTGTTTTAACAACTGGTCGCGCTAAGCGTTGATAGATCGAAGTACCTCAGGTCTATGAGACCGTTAAATATTCTCCATTTATAAGTTAGACCACGTTAGGCTAGGATTAATGGCTTGCGGCCTCGATATATTTGAAACATGCTTGGCCAAACGATCTTTTCTTTGGAATGCCTATTGAACTAACTAAGAATAATGGTGTCTACCATACTCCTGATCCTTTATCGTCATTTTGCCAGCTGATTTTCTGTCTTGCGTGCCCAACCGCCCACAAAGAAAGAAGAACTCAGTTAAGCGTATAGCGCGCGGACTGGCCCTACGAAGGATGGTTTCCAAGATTACAATGGTTATTATTGAAAGGCTATCGTGGCATCTCTTCTTGTTGAATTGAGGTTAGTAGCAGCCACCGTACTCCTTTCGCGAGCCTTTTTGAAAGCAGAGGGCCAATAAATACAATAGAAAAAGGTAACATTTTAGACGAGGAACAAAGAAGGGCTCCAGGACTCCTACCGATGATATGGCAGGGCCACAGAGATCCCTCACTTCTTGCTTGGACGACAGATGCCACCTTAGAGTCCAAAACCGGTACCCAACAAGAAAATCCGCAATAAAGTCGTCTTCCGTCTAGTCTCAATTGACAGTGTGGAACCTGATCTAGGCAGTGACTTAGGAATAATAACTTTTTGAACAAGTTACTACCCGCTTCGCGACACAAATGCGCAGAATCCCGATGAATACGATTTCTGTATTCGTATGAGTGAATTTGTATTTCTTATTTATATTTTTTGGGCCAGCGTAGTTTTATATTAGCATTTCTCATCTGATGTCAAGTTTTCAAAACCAGTTTAATTTCTAGTATCTGGAGATGATGCAATCCTAGGTAGCCCCGCGGACATTATGCAGAGAATCCGCAGACCGTACTTACACAACGAGGAACCGGGAGGGCTGGCATTTAAAGCATCTAAGTATTAAGCGTCAGCCATAGCAGACAATCCCTGAGATCAAGAGAGAGCTATCCGAAAGATCATGCAAGCACTTCCGACATAGGATGACCTAAATATTCTAGGTGCTCGATATGTGTGAAGGAATCCCATGGGTTCTTTGAACAAAACGAGAAACTCTTGTCGAAAAACGGCCTACTGCAATGTATAAAACAAAAGCTTATAAGGGAACGTATGGAACAGAGTAAGTATTTCTATAAGCTACGGGGGCCTTGGTATAAAAGGGGCTTCGGAGCTTTTCGCAATCTGATATGCTGCATCATTAATTCAATTTGGATCCCTGGCAAAACCATTTGTTAATGAAGAAAAATCGAATTTAGAAAAGCGCCCACCTTGGCAGATGCGACAATTATTATCCAATGCGATCCCGAAGAATGAGAACGTGAACCAACATTTCTCGACGCAAAAGTGAGAAACCGACAAGGGATGACGTGAATAACCTTGCATTATTGAGAGAACGTGCATTTTCTGCGGCTCAACACAAGGAGCAAGGAAAGTTTCAAGGCCTGATTTCTCGACATTTTGGCACCATGCTGGATCCTAACTCATTCCGCATAGTATCGGCTATTGGAAAAGGCGCCCTCGTCTGTGAGACGTTTTTATGTATGTTTTGCGGTAATCTAGTCGACTCTGACAATCTGCTGCACGCGGAGCTCAATGCGTGCAGCATGTTGTTGACTAGCATTAACCGGTAGTGGTGAAATCGGTCCATCAGTTGCAGCATTTCAAAGGAAATCCGTTGTAAAAAATGTTTTGAGCTTTACCAACGTTTGCTAAATGTGCTATTGGCATGGAGATCAAATGGATCAACTCGGATTGGTTTCATAGACTTGCGCAAAAAAATATGGGTCTCTTACATCTACAAAGGAAGAGGAGTTTTTTATAAAACAGAAACTACGGTTGGTGGTGGAAGCAAAATAACGACTCTACGTCATCGCTCAGACAGCGCAGGTAATTCGCAGTTGCACAATTCCTAAAAACTTGCTGCTTGAATATTTTTCCATTCCACTAATGGATACAATTCCTTGGAAAATCTTAATTGCAGTTGGACCTGATAGGCAATCTAAAAATGATCTAGTAGCTTCTCTAGACGCACCTATCAATTACAGCGAGGTTCGTGAGGCTATTGGTTACGCGAAAACGAGGCTTTCAGATTAACACCGAAAAACCAAAGTTATCATATTTAACCTGAAGCACCACTTGCTCATTTTGACCGCTTAAGACTTAGTACTGGTTCAGTTGAGTTTGTTAACACCTTCTGCTACCTTGGAGTTTACTTTCTAATGAATGCCGTAATCCTCAAGACCTAAAGGCTGCTTCAGTGGCGGGCTACGGAATTTAAGTAATATGGAAGCATGTCGGCCCATTACAGCTAGATAAACAAGATAAGGTAAAGCTAACCGTTAGTTTACCACGAGACGCAAAAAGGCTAGTGTACCTCATGACTTTTACTCAAACGCTTGTGAAAGATCTAGTTTTGAGATTTAGTCTCCATAAAACCCTTGCTCTTTTTCAGATCAAAGAAAACTTTAAAAAAATGCAAGTAATTCCCGAAAAGTTATTTAAATCGCCAGCAATGGAGCGCAGACACCCTACAACCGCAACCCTATAACGCATAACTTGCAGACACTCTACAACCTAACTGACATCTTGTGACCCGCTATTCACTTTAGGAATTCCACCATAAACTCAGCCATAGATGAAACTTCCACGATCCTGACATCAGCTGTGTGTGCCGTTTATGCAACCAGCCATGTCTTATCTACCATCTTGATGTCTGTCAGAGAGCTATTTCTCTTACGGAGTTACTTACTTAAAAACATGTATTTAATGATATATATGCCTACCATATAATTGGTGCAATGAATAAATTATGATAATAAGAAGTCCAGAAATACCATTCTTACTTGAGCCGAAGATCCACTCGAAGGGTCTGAGTGGAAGCAACTAACTGTGGCCTGGAGGGGTTACCATCCCTCCATGGTCACACAAAAAGCTCTATCTGTGATGCATTATTGAAAGAAAGCAGTTTTTGTGGGACATCACATAACATACGGATAATATAACGGGCGACGAATTATGTTTCTAAGACAGATTGTATTATTGGTTGTCTATAGAGGAAACGCGTCTTCTATTATAGGCGCCATGGAGTGACACGAAATTAACTAATAACAACTGAAAAACTTCACAATCTCAATAATTAAAGACCTATAATAACAGTAGTAAGTGTAACGCATACTTTTAACCGATACTGAACATATTCGCTTTGCGTATGCTTTATTTTACTATTTGTAGCAAAATTTATCCCATTCTGCGAATTAAAAACAACGCCTCAAAATGAATATTGGTTACGCTAGGATAAAACGCACGATTCCCTGTGTCAAAGTCGCCTGGCCACCTCCCTTACCTTGGCTGTGTATCGAGATCTAAACTATTTATTGTACATAACTAGAGTAACTCAAACTCGTACTAACAAAGAAACGGGCAATGTTTTATTTAATCCGAACAGTAGCTTAATTGTTTATTTAATCCGATCAGTAGCTTAATTCGTTTAGTTAGAGCAAACAGTAGCTGCTATCGAATAATACTAGTTAATGACGACCTAATGCATTGATGTCGCATTTCTTAACAGAACAATACTTTAAGTGGACCCGTTTGAGCTAAGCATTTCGTAGGCAGCTTTGTTTACGTCCGTAACTAACCACGCACACAGAAACAATGTGGGTCTATGCACTCCCGTTCTAACAAACGTTAACAATTATATTCAATTCAGCTGTATCTATTTCGGTATTGCATCAATAGCTCTCTGAAACCATACTGCTGGAGAAGTCGCATATGACCGCCCACATGCACACCAGCGTCGCTTCTCCGTGAATGTCTGGGCTGGCATAGTGGGCAACTATCTTTTCGGACCTCATATACTTCCAGATAGGTTAAATGGACCAACATACTACATGTTTCTCAGTACAACCTTGCAAAAACACTTGGCAAACATTCCACAGAGTATTTGGTCGAGAATGTGCTTCCAGCACGATGCTGCCCCAGCACACAACGCCCGTCCGGTACGGAATTATCTGAATGAGATAATTCGTCATCGCCAATCGCTGAATTGGCTGAGGCGGTCCACAAGCTTGGCCGTCGCGATCGCCCGATCTGTCCAGTCTTGACTTTTCCTTTGGGGCCATCTAAAGGATCTAGTCTATGCAACTCCCGTTGAGTCTCCTATGGATCGGATCGGCAGAATAGCTACTGGTGGTGGAACCATTCGAAAGACGGAAAAATTTGAACGTGTGCAACGCGAGTTTTGCCATCGCTACCAAATGTGCTTATTAGTTGGCGGACTTTCGATCGAACAAGATTTGAAGTAAAATAAATATTTTTCTGGGCTCTTACAGGTTTGACGAGTGACTTGATTGACAATGAAAGCCAACATAGTAGCTGCATGTATGCATTTACACCCGATATGGCCATAGGGGTTTGAGTTACTTTGCAATCACAGACGTTAGCTCTACCAATTTGGTACCAAAATAATGCACTTAAGATGTACGTTCCTCTGGACGTATTAGTTGTGCATGCGTAATGAAAATATCTTTCTTTCTTTGTTTCTTTCTTTTTTGGAAGTACTTGAGGACTTTTCTGGAAGTACTTGACAAAATTAAAGCCAGTTTTCTAAAAAGAGTGCTAGTAGTCCACCGCACTAGCCGCAACCGGCTTGTCTATCTGTTAGTCTCGGCACCACTTTTTGTGGAGAACCTCAGAGCAACTTATGCTTTGTCGAGAACGGAAGCCTTCGAGAATCATCTTGCCGAATGGGAGTATAGATTTGCGGATGTTATTTGGCGTTTTTATGAGACTAGAGCGATGACTACACACTACTAGAAAAGCCCATGTCGTAGAAACCGATACTTCGTTACTGGGTTTGCAATGCATACATTTCATATGAAGATATGTATGCAAAATGAGTGGCATGAGATATCAACTAAGTGTAAATGCAAACTATGTAGAAACTCGTGCGATCTGTATCATTTTCAACAGTGTACAAAAGCAGTATTGCTGATGAAAGTTATTTAGGAGAGCTGTAGCACATATGTGCATAAACCAAATATTGGTTAATAAACAATACATTCATGATGAAAAAAATTGGAGAACCTGGGCGTGAAAGTTCAAACATGAAAAAGGAAAATTATAATTTTGCAAACTCTTTTTCATATCACAGATATCTCAATTGAAGAATGGTTTCTTCCACAATCGTGCATTTTGTAAACGCATGTCGGGGCAGCCACCCCTAAAATCATAATTCAAAAAATGCATTAAAAAATATCTCACTTCTATATGAAGCACTTTCGCTTCCCCTTTCCATTGCTTCACCGAGCTGGACCATACCCCAGCGTTTTGGCCCACATAATGTAGACACCCTGTATATATATATATATATATATATATATATATATATCATATGATACAATGCATGACACCCAAATGTTACGTTATATATATATATATATATATATATATATATGTCACCTGCACATAGTTATCCAAAACTACCATAAGACATGTCCGTGCACTTGACCACTAAAATGTTCTGTCGCTGACCGCCTAAGCAGTGCTTCTGGCCGTCAGAATATGATGCCCATAGACGTGCCCTTTCTCACAGCGGCGGATATAAAAAGTGGGTAGCTTGGTTTGCGCTGCAGATCGCTCATTTGTCTAAGTGCGTTGACCAAACGAATTAATTATGAAGTTTGCCCTTACAGCCATTGTGGTCACAACCCTAGCCGGTCTGGTATCTGCAGGCGGCTATGGCGGTGGATTCGGTGGCGGATACGGAGGCGGCTATGGAGGAGGTTACGGAGGCGATCACGGCCACACGATTGTGTCACACGCGAAAGTGGCGAAGGTTTCGTACGTGAAGACGCCCGTCGTATCGACCCATTACGTGAAGAAGCCCGTCGTCTCGTACGTCGCCAAGCCGGTCAAGACTGTGTCGTACGTGTCGAAGCCTGTCGTGTCGGTGCATAGCACACCCGTCATCACCCACGTTAGCGGGGGCGGCTTCGGCGGAGGCTACGGAGGAGGACACGGAGGAGGTTATGGAGGTGGACATGGATGGTGGTAGAAACATGATCCTACGACCAATCTCTACTAGCAGCAGATTATGTATGTTAGATCAAATTACATTGTATATTTCTGTAAAAATAAATGACAATACCGCCTGTGAATAAGTTAACCTTGGATTTCATGTTTTATTAAGTGCTGTTTCAATTAACTGCAATTTGAGCGTAACATTATCAAAATAGCAAATAAATAGATCACCAGTGTACTGAGAGAATTTATGCTTGCTTCAATGTGGGTTATGGATAACTATAAGATTTGTAATGTTAAACGGTATTACCGGTGAAATACATATTGCAGTCGTTGTATATGCTTATTTTTATTGAGGCAATCATTGAGCCACACCAGCCTAGCCAGGTAGCACTGAAGCGTACTTATCAATGCATTTCTAATTATTTTTTCAAGACCTCAATTAACGTCTCGTGTGAACTTCAGACGTAAATGGGGGTCCGCCTGTGTTAAACTTATGATTCTTATGGAGGGCTTCGATATTTGCCTCACGAAGAATATAATGTGATCTATCAGCAATTTACGTGGCCTATAACACTTAATGTGAGATGACGCGGACTCAAAGTGTTTACGTATTTAGGCATCTTAAAAGTGCAATCATAATTAGTTATATTTGCTAGACGCGGGCTATTGTTGTTGCTCAAGACGCGGGCTATTGTTGGCAATCGCATTCTTGCAATATTGCTATTAATTTTACTGCGGCTTATATGTTACTACGGTTGCTAGTCTTATTGCATTGTTTGTTGATATCGCCATAACAAATATCGCTTGACCGGATGGTTAACAACGACCAAGCTATATCAAAATGCTTAACTAATTAAAGAGCAGAGATAACTTTGAGTTTCATACACAATAGTGCAGCCTGCATGCTGTATGTTAAGCAGCTTATCCCACTCATTTGTCGCACTCATTACCGCACCACGCGTATTAGCGGTCGGTATTATTTCATCTGTCATAAATTCGGTATTATGAATGCCAATATGGCAACAATATGGCCAAACTATTGGCCTAGCAAAACAACTATCTACACTTTATTTGCTAAGTAATTCATTCAATATTTTGCCTTCGATCTCATAATCACGTAGCAAAGCAGACATGTTTTGTGTTTGGTGAATCGTTATACATGTAACGATGCAGCAGCGTTAGCTAGTATTAAAATTTGTAAACTGTTGTTTTATTTCTAGATCTCCATGGGCTTAAAATCACCGTGAGGCAAAACTTCATTTCAGCGAAGGCCGGACACGTTGAGATTTTTCAGTTCAATTTAATTTCAGTTTGAGGTTTATTCACGGAACCGCAATTTCACAATGCTTAAGTTCCCGTATATAAAAATATTTAAAATGTGTATTAGCACCAACACAATGTTATGTATTTCATACTTCTACATGTCTCACTCCATACAAAACTAACAATTGAAGTCGCTAAAAATTTCTCTCGTTCACCCACATGACACGCTTTCTTCAAACTTTTGACAGGTAACTAGTTTTGACTAGAGTTTTTACTCGTTACCCATCTTTTCACCTCACGTTTAAATAATCTGACTGAGATGAATACACGAATTTCTTTGGGAAGTTCGGTCCAGATGTCTAGGGTTCTCCTAATAGTCCATGTGGCAGCATGGCAGCAGCGGTATGGTCTATCATTTAATCTTAATGAGCATCGCTAAAAGAAAATTCAACGACAGGGATCGAACCAATCACACCCTGGTAGATGATCACTACGGCTAGCCTACTAGACGTTATTTTGAACTGGATCTCGGCTACCGAACCTACAAACACATACAAATTGCACGGCGAGTCTATCCGTGTATGCATCTAATATATTTGTCACAATATTGCAGAGAACAACATTCTACGCTGTCCTGATTTTATTGCGCTTGCTGGTAACGTTAAAATGAACGGACATTGTAGTGATGAAATTCTTCACGTCCAGTATTTTTTGAGAACTGCATAATCCCTCTACTTTCTGATACTTGATAAAAATCACCTATTTTAAATTGCGTTTCAAAGAGAGGTCCCAGATATTGTTAGCAACCATATCGCCACAAGCAATATGCACCGATTTGCATGTATGCACATATATGTTGTGCACATATTGTGATACGAATCAAAATTGGCAAGTTCGCCCTGCGGGTACTGTGCAGTGTGATGTGTGTGATTTCCGCCGGTTGCAAATGTCCACCAATATATATATATATATATATATATATATATATATATATATATATATATGCAGCTAGACTTGAATATAAATTTACATACACTTCAATATCGACAACACTATAAACTATAATTTAAACAATAAACATATTCTGGTTAAAGCACTTGTTACATTATAGTCTGGATGAGGATCGAACCTGACCTTAATGAAGATTACTTTCAGTGCTATTCCCGGATTTGGCCGCAGCAATTTTAATAAAATCATAGCGTTCCCAGGGGTAAATGCAACTGTGCTATGAAATTCCTATACAACAGCTAAATCCATACACCTTTTGGCGGGCTACCCTGCATAGACGGACTGCATTAATTCAGTTCGGTTTGCATGAGCAGACAGCCCACTCACAGTAGAACAAAGACACATTGCCACCATGGACGGCCGCCGCAACACTGAGTCCAGAATATGACCGAAGAACAACCGTTATCCAATTCGAAGAGGCTTCCCCGATCCTGACGTCGGCTGTTTATGCCGTTTATGTAACCAGCCGTGCCTTATCTACCATCTCGATACCTGTCAGAGAGCTATTTCTCTTACGTAGTTAGCTCGATGATATTTTATTACATATCTATAAACATAGGTGTTTTATTACAATGATATATATATATATATATATACACATATACATACCATACATATGATGCAATAAATAAATTATAATGTTATCCAATTGCTTCGTGTCGGACATCGACCAGCCGAAATCATCAACATCACTGGATTTAAAAAAGCAACGGTCTACGACATTGCCCGACGTTACAGATATGAAGAAGAGACAGGGCTAGGTGGTGCAACACCTGGAAGGAGGATTCACAACCGCCGACGAGAAGTGATGACGCCAAAAGTGATCAAAATGGTGCGAAACTGCGTTTTTAAGCAGCCTATCGATGCGCCGTTTAGCGATCAAATTCAATGTGAGTGTCCGTTCTATGCGTCGGATTGTCAACGAAGAACTGCGCTACAAGTCTTACACTTCAAAATCAGACAGATGTTGTCTCAGGCCGCGAAAAACAAGAGGATGACTTGCTGCCATCTCATCCTTACGTTTTTGAGACACGAAACGGCGAGACATCTTCGATTCCTCTCCGAGACGAAAAATCTTCACCATTGACCAAAAACATAGCCCGAAAAATTACTGGTGGCTCGCAAAAAACCCTGACGATGTACCAATCTTGCTTAAAACCAAACATTCTGCCAGTGTGCACGTCCTAAGTGTTGGGTCGAATGAAGGAGAGGCGATGCTCCCACACTTTTTTGACAGACACGACACCGTAACAAATGAAGTGTATTTACGTGTTCTGCGAAGGGTGGTAAAACCACGGATTGATAGAGTGTCCAATGGAAGACAATATGTTTTTAAATAAAATGGCGCTCTTACCCACACCAGCAACCTCGTCCAGTCGTCCAGGATTGGCTGCGGGGCAACATGACGGCGTTCTGGGACAAGACGATGTGGCCCCCTAGCAGTCCAGACTTGAATCCCCTGGACTTCTATGTATGGGGCGTTGTTGAGCAAGAGTCTAACAAGTGTCGCCATGTAAACACTTTTTTGGTTGCATCGTTTTTTGTTGAAAACAGAAGTGCTACGCAGAGCCATTGTCAAATCGCTCAAGAATCTCAATCCGCTAACTTTGAGGAAGGCCTGTGGCCACTTTTGCGGCAGAATTAAAAGTGTAATTGCTGCTGATGGTGGCTACACTGATTGAAAATGTTCCTCAGGAGTGTCCCTAACGGCACGTAAAGAGATCACAAAAATATTTGTTTTCGTTTAGATATAAATTGCGAAACGGGCGATAAAGTTTAGTTCCGATTTAGCTGTATAAGCGAAATTGAATACATGTATAGTTTCAAAATCATAAAATGTCAACAGCTTGATTGACATCTGTAGCTCCTATGTTTTGGTAGACATGGACCCTTATGCGGTAAGCTTACTGTTTCTGCAAGTAAATGAGCTTGGATTCACAGTAGCGTGTTTTGTATTTGACCGCAGCACCTTATGTGCTATGTCGCAATGTATCAACATTTTGCTATGCTGACCCAGATCCAACGATAGTTTTAATAAACATTGTAAATTGAGAATTGCACTGCTATCGCTCAGTATAATTAATTAGCAAGAGGTAAATCAAATAATGATTTAGAAATAAGTATATTGACTGCATTTGCGCTGTTTTTCACAAGGGCTAAGACCGCTGAACCTTGTAGATGCTAAAGATCTATTAACAATCCAGAAGATAAGCTGCCATGTATCTATCTGATTTACTTGATTATAGCGTATTAACACGTTACCTTCAGGAATAAGCACCGAATGTGCCACTAGCTGCGTGTCTTTAATGCGCTTACTGTTACAAGGCATAGATGACTTGCTTGAACGCAATAATGTATATCACGTCGAAACGACTCTAGCCTTCGATGGTGAAAATTGTAGCTGCTGGCCTGATACTCAATCTTACGGCTAATAAAATGAATGCTCGTTTAATATGTTTTATAGCGCGATCTACCCGTGAAGTACGTGTACTGCGCTTACACACAATTGTTTCTACTTGTGCGCACAATAAAAGCAGATGCAAATGTTTAAAATATCAGACTGAGTCGGGACTGAGCAACAAACACTCTCAATCAAGTTCGGCACGTATCCTTTGAAAAATTATATTTTCTATTATGCCGACAAATGCTCATCTGAGAGATTACAATTAATAAGGACATAATTAACAAACACTGACAATGCACGCCTAAAGATAGCCCCGTGGCCTAGGAAAGCGAACATGGTGGCCAGCTGAACAACCAAGTGTATATTTTCAAATCCGCTGATAAAACCTTAAGCTGTCAGGCGTAGCGGATATCACCCGCAGACCAAGGTAACATGACTCTAAAAACTATCGTATAGTTGAGCCGCCGGAAGATACCCTCGACGTGATCAACGACATCTAGATAGAGATCTGGATTGGTAGATTGGATGGCAGAACAATGAAAACCAATATCTAGATAAAAGACTTAATGCCGGTCACTGCTTCATGCAAGCAAAACAGTCGAACTACACAGCGAACGCAGTAAATAATCATACGACATCACCAAGTTTCTGGTCTGCAACGGAACTCTAGCCCGCATAGGTCGAAAGCCGTGGCTTATAGCCAGGGTGTGCGATCAACAGAGGCAACTAAGCAAAACTTAAAAAGTGCATCCTAAACAGCTTAAAACAATAGAAGGCCTCACACTGGAAACCATAAACCTTTGCGAGACGTGTGTAAGGGCACCATCCATAACGAACAAGAAGGTCAAAACATATAGGGATGGTAGGGTCATAAATCTGGCCTGACTTTGTCGGTGATATAATTTAAAATGTATAAATGCTGCCCTATACTCGTGAATAAGTGTCGCTCTTTATCTGAAAAACAACAATCATAATAAACTATAAGCAATTTTCTATCAGCTTTCACGTTCTCTCGTAAAGTATCCCACATAAAAACTAAAAAACATATTATTTAACCCCGACCTCTCAACCATGGCATCTCCCTCAACCATGATTCGACCTCGCTAATCTTTCTTATTAGATAAAACTGCCAATAATTGTTTGCGTGCACTCTTCCCCCTCGAGAAGCCCGTTCTCTCGCTTCACAGCGTCCCCGTTATTTCTCATGGCCTCGGAGGCGGCTATGGAAGCGGCTATGGAAGCGGCTACGGAGGCGGCTATGGAGGCGGCTATGGAGGCGGCTATGGAGGCGGCTACGGAGGAGGCTACGGAGGTGGCTACGGACACGGAGGCTGGTGATAGGTTTCGAGTCTATATCCTCCTCCCGCTAGCTAATATATGTATTTCATACGGCCATGCAAGACCTGTGTCCAGCACCGCACATTAAGGGTATAGATAGCGTGGCCCGAACGTGTTTAACAACAGTTTCTCTCATCCGTGTGGGCTGGAGGAGTTTCGCCCATGGTAACATTGCCTCTCATTGACCAGAAATAACCTTAATTTGTATATAATGAATGCTGTAGATGTGTGGTAGGGTAGTTTACAACAAAGTAACATCAAAAACGTACTCAACCAGTACAAAACCTTATTTAGCGTTAATTATTATGCACCGCCGTGCCACTTGATGATGTTGTAGGCTAGGCGCAGAATAAAGCCAATACACGTTTTAGAATAAAACAAAAACAGTGTATTTTTTTGGTAAATAGCAAATCGGCTTTAACAAAAGCCAAGAATGTATAATTGGCCAACACAAACTGTTGTGCCGAGAGGCGTGCTTTTGTATAACACTATCGTACAAATCGGTGTCGACTTTCTAGCGAACCATGTGAAAAGTGTTGCCAACGAACCGTAAAATGAAGACAGTTTGAGTTGCGTAAGCACATACAAACATACGATTTTCATTTATCATAATTGTTGTTGATTGCGTAAGAGCGAACTGAACCGGGCTACGCAGTTGAACCACACCTCCTAGTACCAGTAAATCTATTACAACTAAAAGAGAGGCGCAATCACCGATGTCAAGAGCTTGTCGCTGCCTCCAACTTCCTTCATGAGAGACTTCCTGGGTTTCATCGTCAAGCGCAGACGATTTGTAGCTTCAAACCTGGGAACCGGGTTGAGAGTATTCCTCGAAATAGTCGTAGCGGCAGGTAAGTTTACCCGTATTTCCGACCCCAATGCCGAATTAATCACCACTGATTTCATCACGGCCGCATATGGTCGACGGGAATGATTTGAACCAAGTCGCTGTTACTTTGCGGACATTTTTTGAACGGACGAAGCAATGCGATTGTGTGCTGCCTTAAGCCCAAACCGCGGAAAGCGAGAAACTCGCTTGACAATCTCTATCTTGGCTGAGACAACTTCAGCGCCTCAAAGAGCTTCGAGGATGCCCAGCTCAACAAATCCGCGATCGACACCCCTAATTTTAACTCAACTGCTGGCCTAATCGTGTCACTTGGCCGTGACCATAATGCCTGTGACTAAGTCAATATTTACTGCCTCCTTTGCTTCATCCGCAGTATTAAACTACAAATGCAAGTAAAGCCAGCCTTAGATACAGGTTCGGCCGTGGGAAAGAACTTGGCCAACCTGCAACGGAGAGCCAATAGTTTCTCCGTAAAAGGCACTTCCGCTATAGCCGACTCCCCGTTCACCAAGCTCTCTAACCAGTGCAATCACGACTCGAAAAGGTCCCTCGAAGCGCTTGATCACGCTTTCACGTATAGCTTAAATTTGGCCTTGGACTTTATCTCTACGCTTAGCTGCGTTCTTATTGTCACCATGCAGTTAGTCATGCAGTTCTCTGGCTCCATCGAAGCAGATGTTGAGGCTGACTCTGATTCAACACCCTGAAGGTCCGGTTGTATGTACCAGTCTCGTTTGCTGGTGATGTCGCTATAATATCCTTCAATGCCACGTCTGCGGCAGGTGCCGAATTGTCATCTTCGTCACAATAGCAACTATGACTCGCACGGCAGTAACTTTCCGCGTCGTCAGCCTGCGGTGTGCAAGTTACGCATGTTGTTGATACCTTCAGCGCAAACAGAAATGTGGTCAGGAATGTAAGCGGCCTAAAGCGGCATTGGCAACAAATGTATATTGTCGATTGTTGAGGTCCACTCGAGGACTGTTAACGCTTACTGCGCACCGATTCCGGACCGATTGATTAACGCCCCGGGCCGACGGGTACCAGTTGTGGTGACCACTGCCTTGGCTTAGGCACAACGCCACGAAACTCATCCACAGGGAGCAGGGCTCCCTGCGAGAGTATCATTCTACGTTCTACACGTCTACTACTCGTCCTTGTAGAGAGGGCTGTTTTCTTCTGTTGCTCCCTTAAAATTTTATTTATACTCATGCCTCAGCCAGAACTCAGGACACACGCATAGGTACACCACGCCAAAATAGAGGCTCAAGTCACCTGACGACGGCAAAAAACGCCTAAACTGCGTGGAACCAGCCCGCATCGTGCTAACTGAACGGTGATCAGTCAACGCTGTGCGTATCTATATATATATATATATATATAGTACGATAATTTAGTTATTCTCCAACTCTATCTACACTGCTGGGCAGCTTTCTACTCACCACCGTAAATAACTACGAATATATAATCCCCTGTAGCATATATATATATACATATATGTTTGTGTAACGTTGGTGCGGCTTGACTCACAACAGGCATTCGGTTCGCTCGACGTAACGGCCACCCCCCAGGTGGACCCTGTAGGCACGCTTGACACCGTCCCTTCTCGATGCGGCCCCTTCGATCGCCGGCGGAGAACGTTCCGCCTCATCTGCCGTCTCAGGTTATTTTTTTATGGATCGGTGATTGACGACTTCAATTTTTACTGGTTTCACCTTGTCTCTTTTTAATGTCTCTCTTTTTAAAGACAGTTTTTCACGCTGCTGCACTCCAGGATCTTGTCAATGCAGGTGAGCGCCTTAAGACACTAACTCTAATAGCCAGTATTCTCCAAACAAAGCAGATAACTGTTGACGATGCGATTTGTGAGCAAGAGCCCGTTATCCAGATAACCGGTTATGCTTAAGGCGGCCCTTCTAATTAACGGCGAAAAAAACCAAAGCCATCCATTTTAGACCAGGAGGGCCGCTTGGCTTTTCTGATCGCTCGAGAATTATTGCTGATGTGGTCGAGTTCGTTAATTCTCGAATTAACGAATAATTAAAATACCTTGGGATTTAACTTTCTATGAAGGGCACAACCGTCTAGTATCGATCGACCAATTCTAGTATTGATGTTGACAATTAGAAAGCAGCAATACCCTCTAAGCACGCTAAAAGCACGTTTTGATGTAGAGGTTGCTTCGGCGGCGGCCTACGGCATTCATGTCATTAGGGAGCATCTCAACACATCACAGTTAGATAAATTGCATAAGATAAAGCCCGCGTTTTTCAAGCTAGCCATTGTGTTACACGGAGCGCAAAAAACAGTTAGTTTGCCTCATAACTTCTACTCAACCACTTGTAGAAGATCTAGTCACTAAATTGTGTCTCCCGAAAGTCCTAGATTTTCTCCAACTTGGAGAAAACTTCATAAATAGAGTTTAATGAATTCGCAGAAGCATTTTCAAATTGCCAGCAATGGTCGAGCCGTTTATGTGACCAGCTACGTATATTTTTATTAAATTTTACATATATTCATTCGAGGTTTCTTTACCTTGCAACACCTTTGTGAGCACAACGATTCATCGGCTTGCCTTCTGAAATGTTAGCGCACTACCTGGTTTTAATTTCGACGGCATTCCTTGATCGCTAATAGGCATGTCTCTGACGTAAGGTCCTTTACGACTGGTTTTAAAGATCGATGCCCTTGGTCTTAAGTGGGCGAAATAAAATTTCGACCTGCGTTGCTGGAAGCAGCGTCAGTTGCACTCGGCCGACACTGGTCGTGCGCAGTCTCGCAAACAGACCGTACGCTTGTAGTTGTTGGCTTAACCACCTGACGCATACCTTGTATTTAGAATTCTTCTCTTAGTATCTTCATTACAATTCCTGTCTTCAAATGTTTTGCTCGTCCCTATGATACATACCTAGTGGCAGGCCCTTTGTGATCAGAAAGAAACTCCTCAGCACCCCTCAAAATCTCTTCGGCAGGACTGAGACCTGCCACTCTCTCAAACAAGGAGAGGTGAGGCTTGCACGTGTAATTTTCGGCCTCGATCATAATTAGACGGGCTAATGGGCCGTCGGCCACCAGTACCGGATGGCTCGTCTGCATACTGCAATCTATTGTCGACCCTAAGAAGCTTGTCTAATCCATGAACGGTTTAAAGCCGGCTATCCCCGGGTCGTAGGACGGCTCGTCGCGAGAGGTACCCGCAACTGGCTCACCGAAGCAGCGCTTCTGAGCCTCATGCAAGCGAGCTCCTGCGTCGGAGTAGACCGTTGTCGCCCTGTCGTAAATAATGCTTGTCAGCCCAAAAGACTATGAACATTCCGCTGGGTGTTATTAGATAGAGAACCGCCCGTAGCTTTTTGTAACTCTGGCTAAACCCAAACGCCGAGTTAAGGCGTCTCCCCACAAGAGGGTCAAGCCGTGTAACCGTAACTAAGCCTCTTTAAGTTTCGATGATCAGCGCAACCGCACAGACAACAGGAGGCAAATCGCCCGCCGAATTACTACATCGGCAGCCGACAAAGACGAAACTGGAAGCAAATCTCCGGCGAGGAAACACTGAACAAAACAACACAGAACGGAAGTAGCGCGCAGACCGGAGGAAAGCGGCAGTCGAAACCAGGTTCTTGCCCGGCCACTGGGTCATAATACGGGCCGGCTGCTGCCAAAAGGATGCGGAATATAGACCACCGATAACAGTAGAAGCACAAGTTGAAAAAGGCCAGGCTATCCACTACACGCAGATCAAGCTCGAAAAGAGAGACCAGAGTACGGGAGAGGAGGTGCACGACATTAACAACACGAAGACAACAACGCATCATGTGAAGGACGTCCACGTTGGATGAAACGCACCGAGCCATCTACGGGAGTTTGTTAGAAAGAAGGGAGACAAAACAAGAAGGGGAGTATTAATATGTAGGTGTAGAAAAGGCCGTTAGGCAGCGCATGCATAGACAGCGTCGGTTGGCGGCAATGGCGAAGCAAGCTAAAGAAAAGGCGCTAAGTAGAACAAGCGGCCAGCCTACTAGCGGAAACGCAGGAAGTCATCAAAGTGGACACTGCAAAAAAAATTCCCCTATTTTTAAAATGTTTACGGTATACTTTCCGAGATGCTCAATGCAATGTTCCCATCTAGATTTTGGTTGATTTATACTGCTTGAGTATAATTCCACGCCTTTATACTTTTTTATACAGGAGGGGGGCGGAGGGGGGCACTGTGTGCAGGACTAAACACCGGCTGGTAGACTGGCCGATGACTACCAAAGCCCTTGTATTATCTGGTAAAACTCTCATACCTCTTGTCATCCCGCGTAACCGGGACCTATAGGTGAAACTAATATTGCTCACAGTTAAGGGCGAATCTCTAATACTATCACAACCTAATGTGTAAATATCAGCACCGATTCTTGTGTAAAACTCTGTAAATTAAATTTCCTTTTAAGCTTCGGGCCCTAAGCGGCGCTCACATATGCCCGAAGACCACATCTACTATCACGCCGACAACTTCGCCAACCGCATAATTTCCAATGAAGTCGGCGGCGTGTCGTCGTACTGCCTCCTCCTTGGCCATCATGATCCCTGTTATTACGCGCGCAAGTTTATTCCACTGCTCTTGAGACTCCAACATACGTGCAACCACATCCTTTGGATATAAAGTATCTCCCAGCAGCCCACCCCTTAGTACCCCCCATGCCGAGCAGTAGAACACCGTGTGTTCTGGTTTATCTCGAATTATAATGTTGCAAAATGCAAATGCATAAAAATGCTATGCTTTGACCACAAGCGTGAATACGCTAGGCGGGAGGAAATCCGACTGCTCAAAGGGCAGAACGCAAGCACTGAGCCTACACTGTACGACCTCGTAAGGGAGCAAAGCACCTGCTCAGGACGAACAGGACCTGAACGAACAAGCAACGAGTCACATGACCGGTCTTGTATATAATTGCGAGACGGTACGCCTGGTTTCAGTGATTGTGCTCACATTGAAGCAGGTTAATATGAATCTGCCCTTTGAGGTAAAAGAAGTAAGCCAGGTTCTACACTCTTTTCCGAGAGGAAAGAGTGCGGGTCCAGACTATGTGTACTATGAGTACTGGGTGCAGTCTAAGCTACTTCTGGTAAACCATCTTTGTAATTTTTTCAGCGAGATCATAAAGAGGGGACAAATGCCAGAAACCTGGCATATCGCCAGACGTTTTCTTTTATTTAAGGGCAAGCATGGTGATAACAGACGAAATCCAAACTTATACGACGGTATATCGTCTGAAAGGACACTGAGAATCCTTTGCAAATTGGTTATAAAACTGATCGAGTACGTTGTTGACCAGACCCTGCCGCCGGAGAAATTTGGCTTCCAAAGAGGTCGAGAAACATGACATAGTGGTCGCTCATCACGAATGCCACTATGTCATCTGCGTACATCACAGTTGGGGTGGCCATTATGGGGTGGCCTGGGTGCCATCAAGCGTGTCACTTCTCTAGCAGTGGTGTTCCTTTTCTCAAGGGGGCCGGAAATAAATGCCATGAAGACCAACGCTGTGAAATTCAGAAACGAAAATCGATTGGCTGCCAAAGATGTGCTACGTTGCGGCGGCCAATCCTTGGAATCATCCTTTATCATACTGGGACGACCCTGACTGCTCATATCGTCGATCCAGTGCGCACAGCCCTAATCTCGCTTTATGGAGAGGTAGGCGACGTCCGGCGACAGTCCCGACGGCAGTGGCACTTTTCTACCTCGAGATTTAGGGTGTCTGCCTGCCAGGCCCTTGCAAACAGATCACTGCACTGCCTCTCTCGAATAACATGCCGCGAGCAGCTGACTGTATAATTGTATAATCTGTATAATTGTCTATGTTATATGCATACTCAATATGAATGAAATAAATATGATGATGAAAAAAAATGCAGATGTCTGAATTCGTCTTTCGAATCCTATTCAAATACGCTTGAAACTCCCCATAATCCGTAAGAACCTGGGTGATATGGTAGGTCAGTTCTTCGCCGGGTCTATCCATTCAAGACCTGATGTGCGGAAAAAAAGCATTGATAGCAGTCTTAACATCGTCATTGCTGGAAAACCGCTTTACACCGAAGCTTTCCGGAGAATCGGAGTGCTTCAATAAGTTCGAACCTCAATGCGACCAGTTTTGCCAATGCTAGCCGCAACTTGTGTGCACAAGAATTGGAGAATTGTGTAGAAACACGACGACCTTCTTCTGCCAAGCTGCGGTTTCTCGGTGAGTTCTTGCTGCAGGCGGCCCAACAGTCCTGCATAATATTTTTCTATGATTTACCGCTTTTAAAGTAGTCGATCAGAGTTGTTTTACGTTGGTCCCAAAAAGCCGTAGCCATAACCTTTTCCGCCAATGCCGTTGACTGCACTCCTGCGGGGAGGTCCTTCACCGGATGCACATCATTCGCGATATGCTTTTTTCCTCAGGAGTAGACCCAACTTTCATTGACGGTCACGAATCTTCGCCAAAAATCCGATGGATTGCTCGACATATTTGCCAAATTTCGCTTAGAAGCAAAAACACGGACTTCTTTTTAGCCTTGATTAAGCAAAAGCAGCACCCATCTGAGCTCTTTCATCGTCAAGATATTGTGCAAGATCAAATGCACACCACCCAAGATTATCTCCAAGGCCTCCGCTATCTATCGTCCATCTGCAATAATAATTGTTCGTACTTTTCCGCGCTCATCAGTAGCCGCATTTGGGCGTTTGTGAATGTGAATGAATTGGTGCAACATTTAAATTTTTTTTTTAAAAAGACAATAATAAAACATAGCGCAGAGTAGCCGTTAACCTCGTCAAACTTACTTTTTACTTATGTTGCATTCCGACCTTCAAAGGAAAATGTTTGATAACCGCTCGAAACTTTTCATTTTCCAGAATTGCGACAATATGTTGCACGGGAAAGACGATTAAACAAAATTGTAACGACCAATAACCATCATATGTTGACTGCTAGCCCCCCCGCAGCTTTAGAGTTGCTGCAATGGACTAGCGTTACGTTCCGTTAAATTGAATCGTTATGGGCGTTTCGGTACGTCGCTCGTTGCGCTTCCTTGCTGGTTCTGTAGACGCGCGAATGTGCATAGGAGGTTACGTAAAAAAAAGTGTAATGTATTTGCAATGTATTCGCGAAATGCTTTACCGAAGCTTGGGGTTCTGCTTAATTGATCGGTGGCCTACCTTCCGTTATATTGGGCAGCCTGCAAAATAATGCGGCGAGTAGTTTGCCGACGGTATCGGAAACCGCTTACTCACACATCACGTTTTAGATAAGGCCAATACTGGCGCCAGTCGACGGAACTGCCGCATCAGCCGGTGCCGCTCGCACTTTTCCTCTCGTGTTTTATTTGGAGGCTTGTTTTCTTTTAGCCAATCATTTACTACCTAGGGCTAGCTACGCTTCGAAAAATTGCCGGATGCTTGATATAGAAATACAGGTACGCAGATCGGGACTGGCGGGGCAATTCGCTATTTCTGTATTAAGTGTCGCGAAGCTCTCTTCAGCTACTCCATGCGTAGCAGCTCTTTCGGGCATGCTCGCTCCACATGTGGCCTGGTGCAACGGGTTATAACACTTTTAGCATTGCAATGGTTCATGATACAGTATGACGCCAAGCCATTTAAGCCCCAAACGCACCTCAGCCCACAAGCTGCTACCGGAGCACATCAAGATTACGTGCAATAAATGCATTTCAATACCACCTAGTCTTCAGTTTTGGAAAAGTTGTTCCTCGGGGCACCCTGAGCCTGCAATCATAGTTAGAGAGCATAAATATAACGATTTCGAGTAGTGCGTGATAGATGAGATAGCTTGACGGAGAAATTGTACAAAGGGTTTGTTTGCACATATAAATATTATGTTGTGGTGTTCTAGCGGTAATATTAAAGTTATTACAAGCTATGCTGCAGGAGGGGTCTGTAATCATCGACGATGGGGTTACTGAACACACCCCAATTAATCAGACTACAGGAGTTGCACAAGGCGATAATCTTAGTCCGCTATTATTCTCAATATTAGTGAGCAATCTGACGGACAAAATTCAGCGTCGACACTCGCAAGTTAGTACACTCATGTACGCTGATTACTTTGTTGTCGACCTCCGGGGTCGATTTTACCTGCAGCAATCGCTTGCTTCACTGCAAAAGTTTCTGGACCTAAACGCTCTATTGATAAATGTTGCAATAACTAATGCGATAAAGTTTCGCCACGAAGGTAGGCTCGCCGAAAGAGATGAATTACGCTTGAGCTCAGCACTCATAGATTTTGTTCAATATTTTTCGTATCTTAGAGTAGTCTTTTCAACGCAGGGTTTACATTTTACTAAAGATATCGAGGTAAGGGCTCACAAAGGCATTCTATCGTTTCATAATATCCCAGAGCCTCATCGGTGATCGCTCTCAACATTTTTAATTTAAAGATTGCATCGACCGCTGCTTACGGAAAACAGGTCATATGGCCCCACATATCGAAAGTGAATCTGGAAGTACTTGACAAAATAGAAGCCAGCTTTCTTAAAAGAGTGCCAGTAGTCCACCGCACTAGCCGCAACCGGCTTGTGTATCTGTTGGCCTCGACACCACTCTTTGTGGAGGATCTCAGAGCAACTTATGCTTTACCGAGAACGGAGGCTGTCGAGAATCATCTTGCTGAATGGGAGTATAAATTTGCGGATGCTGATTATTGTTTTCATAAGACTACACCACAAACGAATGAGCTTGTGTTGTAAAAACAGGAGCTTTGTTACTGAGTTTGCAATATATGGATTTCATATGAAGATATGTATACGAAATGGGTTGCATGAAATATCGACCGAGTGTGAATGCAAGGTATGCGGAAAATTGTGTGATCTGTATCATTTTCAACAGTGTACAAAAGCAATATCGCTGCTGAAAGTAATGTAGAAGAGCTGGCTGTAGCACATAATTGCATAAACCAAATATTGGTTTATAAGCAATACATTCAATTCAATATAAATCATAATATACCTCATGAGAACGCGCTTTAATACATTTCATACATAATTATTTATTCACCATAATATTGGTAGCAGTATACATCTAATGTTATGCGAAGTCTACACTGATCCTATATAGTGTGCACGAGATTGTAGTGACGTTGTGTCTATTTCGGTGCACACAAGTATATGGTATCTATCAATATCACAAATTCCACAAAATCTACACACACAACCATCGACCTCAAAACACTGTCCACTCAAACACATGTAGTGATGGTATCCGTGCCATGTCACTCGACAAATTAGTGCTCGGTTTTTCTGGGCTCCTCTCTTCCATTTGTCCGAGCAAAACGCTGGTCCGTCCGTGTAGTTATTGGTCGCAAACTTCACGTTGCGTATTTCCCGAAACTCCCTATATACTGTGAGTACGGCTTCACTAAGATGTAGTCCGTCTAGGGCAAAGTCCTCTGTAAGGGTTCGTTTGCGACATAGTTCAAGAGCGAATGTAGCAGAGGCGTTTTTGGGTAGACCTAGCACGCGCTTGATATAATGTGCCTTTAAACGGTCTAGCCTTTTCAGATCGCTTACAGTCAGAAAAGGTGCTATTGCAGGCAGGCCGTATCGTATAATAGGGGCAATTTTTAGCCTGAATATGTTTAGCGCTATCTTCAAGTCGATATCTCGAAGTTCACCGAGAAGCATGACAGTGGCTGTCGCTTTGGCTAGTATTTTTTCGACATGTCTGCTAAAAGAGAGTCTTGGTGTCAGTGTAACGCCGAGATAAGAAAAGTGGTTGACAATCTCCAATGCAATGCCATTAATTTTGATGCGGCGGTCGGCTGCGGCGTATGCCCCTCCTCGGCTAAAGCGAACGACTTTTGTTTTATCTATGTTGATTGTTAGCCTGTTCTCTTTGCACCAATTAAATGTTATGTTTAGGAAATACTGCAGGTGTTCACGAGACTTTGCAAAGATGACTAGGTCATCTGCGTAGAAGGCGTGCGCAGCTTTTGCATCGCGTAGAAGATCCGATAGGGTTGCTATGTACATTATAAACAGGAATGGGCTAGCAGGATCTCCCTGGGCCAATCCTACCGTTTGCGTTATGGTGTCGTTGATATAATGATCTCCGTTCTTAACTATGATGGAGTTATAGTGAAGCATGTCCCGGATAAGGTTGTACATTGCTCCGCATATTAAAAAATGGTTACGAATGATTTCTAAAAGACGGTCCCTTGGAACAGAGTCAAATGCGGTCTTAAAATCTATAAATGCGGTATACGTCATTTCTTTACTTTGGCGACGTTGTTGCACATAGTTCAGCAGAAGGTTAATAGCATCTTCGGTTGATCTCCCGGGAAGGAATCCGTGTTGCTCAGCGGGTAGCTTTTCTTTGGCGCTATTATATAACCTTGACACTACAAGTGATGTAAGTATTTTGTACAGAGTGCTTGTCAATGCGATCCCTCGGTAATTTGTCGGGTCAGTAGCGTCTCCCTTCCGCTTGTATATTGGGTTCAAGAAACTCTTCCTCCACTCGTCAGGTATCTTACCTTGACTAAGGCACTTATTAAAAAGACTTGTTAAAACTGGACATATGGTACTAAGATTTGATTTAAAATGTTCATAAAATATCTGGTCCGGTCCTGCAGATTTATTGTTTTTCTTTGCCTTGATTGCTTGTGTAACTTCCGCTTCAGTAAAAGGTATAAACTCTCCTGGGTAGTCCATGTCGCGCAGTGTCACCTCCCTCTTTAATAGGTTTGTAAAATGTGTTTGCCACTCCTTGTCGTTAATTAGCGGGTTAGCTTCTTTGGGTCTCTTGGGTAGGAGCAGCCAAGGTTTCTTTACACTTTTTTGTATCAGTTGCAGGCGTTGATTTTCTTCGTAATGGCGCTTCTTGGTCTGCTTCAATTTCCGAAACATCCGCTTCATCTCTGTGAGTTGGCTAAGTCCATACGGGCTCTTGTCGTTATGGCTGCATATCCTGCGCTTAATTTCGTGACATTCTGCATCAAACCAGGCTTTGTGCGTGTTTGGTTTTGCCAATCGTCTAGCAGTAGCTGATACATGGATTGCCCATCGTATCGTCTTTTCGGTGGTGTTGATGTCGTCATCGGGTCGCATGAGTTGTATGGCCTGTTGGAGCATGTGCTCGTTTATTGTGCGGCTTAACTGTGGCATTGGTGCCACCGCTGATGGGCCTTGAGTGCGCGTTAGCTCAAATCTTACTTGACAGTGCTTGCGGTGAGCTGAAGGTATCGACCTCATTTTACAAACAAGTGTCCCCGGCTGGCACGCTGACGATAACACAATGTCTATGGCACTTGAGCCGTTCCAGCTTAGGTATGTAGCGACATTATGGTCGTTCTCTATTTGAAGTCCTAGGTCTTCTATGCCTGCCGTGAATGCTTCGTGACGTTTATTTTGCTTTGACAAATTACAGTTTGTGTCGCCTGCAACAATGATATGTTTATTTGTGTTTACACATAGCATGACGCATTCTCCTAATTAGTGTAATACATCTGTGACTTGCTTTTCTGGTGGGCTATATATACATATCAGGTAATAGTCGTTGATTTCTAACACTACTTCTCGCGACGTACACCGTAAAAGCCGGGTCCACTCAGTGGTCCATACCGCTACACAGACTCCCCATTTTGGACGCCCTCTGCCCTGCGGTTTTACTGCTTGACCGTGGAAAACTTTATGGTTTGGAAAAATTGTGTGATTTGTGTCTACTACAAAAGTCTCGGTTAAAAACATAAAATCAGCATTTGTAAAAAGTTGTTCTCCGGCTAACGCGCATAACGAATCAAGAGATTCTACATTCCACAATAAATATTTTGATATATATAGTGCCGGTTGTTTGTGTGTTTCTGGTAATTGCTGGCTTGTAGGTGTTGTTTTGTGTCATGTTGTACTCGACATATTGTCGTCGTCATTGTCATTTGGGCGACTACGTTTCCCCCCCGATCCATATGCAGTTTGCACGGTTCCAGCTATTCTGTATGGCTTCAACTGACCCCGATAGGGACGGAAATGAGTCCCTGCGGGCCATACTGCTGGGTCGAGCAGTTCTTTGAAGTTCGCTGCGTTAACTTGGACGTGAAAGCTATTGTAGTACGCCTGATTGAGTCCTGTCAGTTTTGTTATCTTTACGTCCACATCTGTACCTATGATACGGGTAACGTATTCCTTTAGCACGTCTGACGAATGTGACAGCTGGAGTCGGCTGACAAATAGAGCTTTAGTGCGCGGACGTTCGGGGATATCGTGGTCTTCTACCGCTTTAAGGTGTGTCATCTTGTTTGTGCCGGTTATCGCGCGTGCTACACGACCTCCCGGTCCGACCTTCTGCCATGCGTTGTTCTGACGTGTGCTTCCCTCTGTCCGCATTGATGTGCGCACGTTTTGCTGTAGGTCGTTGTAAGAGCGCCGACGACGTGGCGTGTCGGCTGCTAAAGTTGAGGGTGTATGTGTCGCGCTTTGTTGATGTAGATGAGAGTGGTGGGCGTTTCGTTGATGTTGAGTCTGTTGTTGATGCTGTTGTTTGGATGACTGGCTTTGAGTGCGGTGACTTATATCAGCTGACTTCGGTACAACTTTTGTCATATTAGTATTGATATTGGCCAGCTTCTTTGTGAGCTCGTCTATCCGTTTTTTCAGGCTTTGTAGTTCAATGGCTCAGTTGCAGTTTGGTTTTACTGTTATACTGCTGGCCACCGCAAGCGAAACCTCCTTCCAGAAACAGGACTTGCAATTTGTTTCATATTTATCCGGAATATGGTAAGCGCAGTGAGTGTGTACGGGTTTTGAACATCCCTCGCAAACAGTACGGTCACTAACCTGCTGGAACTGGCCCCCACAAGTAGCGCAGGGTGGCCCCGGGTTCATTTCGACGTCTCCACAGAGCAACAACAGCAGGACTAATGCTGCCGCTTTAAGAAGGTGTGTCTTTGTGAGTCGTCGTGGAGGTAGGTTGATGTAGATGTTCACCGTGGACTCCAGGCGTCTTGCAGTGTTCGTGGTAACTCTAAGCACTCTCACTGGGTAGTTTGCCTGTTCTCGTTCATTTCCTGGCCGAGTTTGGACCAGAAAGTATACTAATACGAGAGCGCGCAAAAACATCGACCGTTCGCATGCCGCCATCTTGGCTGTGGGTTAATAATAAATGCCCACGTAGAGAATTGATTCCCGTTTAGCTAGACAAAAACCCGCAAAACAGGAACACCGTAATCCGTATAGGGACAAAGTCGAGGGATTTTTTGGCTCCTTGTAATATATATACGAGGCGTGTTCAAAAAGTATCGCGACTTTTGTGTTTTTCAAAAATTATTCATTTATTCATGAATATCTATTTTGTCCCCTTCAAAGTAATCCCCATGAGATATTATACACTTGTGCCAACGGTTTTTCCAATCTTCGAAGCACTTCAAAAAACCATTTTTTTTTTATCTTGTTCAGCTCCTCCTTCGATGCCGTCTTTATCTCGTCAAGCGTAGCGTAACGTCGTCCTTTCATGGGCCTCTTCAGTTTAGGGAACAAGAAAAAGTCACAGGGGGCCAGATCTGGGGAATACGGTGGCTGCGGCATCATTAGTGTGTTGTTTTTGGCCAAAAACTCGCGCACAAGCAACGATGTGTGAGCAGGGGCGTTATCGTGGTGCAAAAGCCAATTTTTGTTCTTCCACAAATCCGGGCGTTTCTGGCGGATTGCTTCGCGCAAATTGCGCATAACTTGCAGGTAATATTCCTTATTGACCGTTCTACCCTGTGGCAAGAACTCATGATGCACCACGCCCCTGCAATCGAAGAAAACTGTCAGCAAAACTTTCACATTCGACCGAACTTGGCGCGCTTTTTTCGGTCTTGGTTCGTGCGGCAGCTTCCATTGAGATGATTGAGCTTTGGTTTCCACGTCATAACCATAAACCCACGATTCGTCACCAGTTATGACCCTCTGGAGCAAATTTGGGTCGTCGCGGACAGAGTCCAACATCTCATTAGCAATGTTCATGCGATGCTGTTTTTGGTCGCAATTGAGCAATTTTGGTACGAATTTCGCGGCGACCCGTCTCATGCCCAAATCATTGATAAAAATCGAATGGCACGAGCCAATCGATATGTTTAGGTCCTCAGCAACTTCTCTAACGGTGATTCGACGATTGGCCAATACCATTTTCTCCACTTCATTAATTTTTTCGTCTGTTGTTGAAGTGCTCGGGCGTCCGGCACGCTCTTCGTCGTTCACATCTTCTCGGCCTTCTGAGAACATTTTGTACCAACGATAAACGTTGCTTCGGTCCAAGGTAGCTTCTCCGTATGACACAGTCAACATTCGGAATGCATCCGCGCACTTAATTTCGTTTTTCACACAAAATTTGATACAGGTTCTTTGATCCATTTTTTTGAATAGGTAAAAATCGAAGACGATCCAAAACACGTGCAAGCAAAGCAGCTGTCAACAATTAAGTGAACATTCAAAATGGCCGAGCTTGTCGGCATAAGTGAGAGACATGAGTACCAACATAACGCCACAAAAAATCGAAATTCGAATATACGTAACCCGCGAAAATTCAAAAGTCGCGATACTTTTTGTAGACACCTCGTATATATATATATATGCTTAAAAAATTAAATGTATGTATTTATTATTACATCACCTTTCAGTATTGTAATAATAAATACATTTATTTTTAAGCATATATATATATATATATATATATATATATATATATATATATATTACTGCAAATTTTGCGGCTGTTGCCGCAAATTGTTGCTGCAAATTTTGCGGTTTTGTCTGCACCAAATATCATCATGAAACATGTCGGTCAGCGCCAGCTATCTGGGCGTTAGGTCGCTGACATCTTCCGGAGATGCATATACAACATATTCTATA
This sequence comes from Dermanyssus gallinae, assembly GCA_003439945.1. Taxonomy (NCBI): domain Eukaryota; kingdom Metazoa; phylum Arthropoda; class Arachnida; order Mesostigmata; family Dermanyssidae; genus Dermanyssus; species Dermanyssus gallinae. Next base: position 209,025 of record QVRM01001916.1, read on the forward strand.
TATGTCCAAGATTAACGGAAACGAATGCCGTTTCCGAGATTTAATCAATACGTGTAATGTAATGCAACCAACAATACCGAAATGTGATGTAATAATAAATAATAATAATAATATATATATTACAAGATGTCAAAAAAAATCCCTGAACTTTGTCCAAAAATAAATAAACAAGATTCACTAATAACCATACCCACAGAAAATATAAAAATAGCCGGACAAGGAAAACGGCGTTTTTTTCCATTTTTCTAGCGATTTATACCTATAAGAAAACTATTGAAATGTTGGTGTCATAGCCGGCGGCTTGCATTGTGAAGCTTAGTCATACAATGCTCAAATCCTAAACATCAATAGGTACAAACTCACTAAATAAATACTACTGCATTATTTTCGATTCGACTTCCTGTGCAAGTGGTCTGATCAAGCCAGCGAACGCAATCGATCAAAACAGATTTGTATGCGGACCAGACCGGTTCACCACTGTTTTTGGGTGTATTTATCTTGTATGTTGTTTTTTTATCACATCTTTGTCGTATCTTTATCTAATTGCAAAACACAATTGACTATCTGCAATAACTAATAAAAACCTACTTTAATAAAAACAACATGAAAGAAAGATTTGAATTTTTAGAATGATTTGCTATAAAGGAATATTGCCAAGTGTCCCCTTATAAAGTGATGACATTTCGTTACCTATGTCTCAAGTACAGCTAAGGCTCTGCCACAGAAGCACACAAAATGCAAGAAACCATCGGAGCAATGCCTATTTATAGCAGTTGCTGGACCAAAAGTTTCCTCAAGGTAGGATCATCTTAAGAAAACTTTTTATTCAACATCTGCTATAAAAAAGGTGCAAGACAACAATACCGATCTGTATGAAACCCTGCGTTTGGACATCATCAGGCACTACAATGTTTAGCACCTGGTGGCGGGCAGAATATATATATAAATATATATATATATATATATATACTCCACACTAGTCCATTACTAACGGCGCAAATGGGATTCAAAACGCCAATGCTTTTGGCTACAAAATTTTCTGTCGCTGACTGATTGTCCAGCATCTTGTGGTCCAGAATATGATGCCCGTTGGCGTGCTTTTTTTACGGCGACAGATATAAAATGTGGATAGGCAGTTTTTGGCTCCAGATCGGTCATTTGTGCAAATCCGGTGAGTAAGTGAATTCAGGATGAAGCTTTACGCCCTTGCAGTTATGGTGGCCACTAGCCTGCAGGTTTTGATATCCGCTGGCGAATGCGAAGAAGGATTCGGTGGCGGTCACGGCCATACGGTTGTGGCTGCGTAGTCAGACACGGATGGTAGTGGGAAGCTCAGTCAAACAACTAAAACCTACTAAGGATAGTAGGGGTGAGTTGTTTAATGATAAAAACTAGAATTATTATAGGTTGTATATAGTTAGATAAGACTTTAATATTTAGATAAGACATAAGTAAATGCATGTAAAAATAAACGCCATTTACAATTGTGAACGAGTAGTCTTCTATACGTTGTGCTGTACTGAATTGTATTTTAAGTATTCTTAGTCACTTATATGGCTGTCAGATATATGCAGCACACATAGAGTTGGAAAAATGAAGACAGTGGTTGCACTTGACATTCTTAACATTCTGATACTGCACCTGACACATCACTCCTGCGTTTGCTGAGTCTAAACTAATGATATAAGCTTTGCCGGTGTTACCACGGCCCGTTTAAAACAAACACACTTGCCTAGAGGCAGTTCAATTTGCGTGCATTCGTAGTTTAATTTACTTATTGCAACACTGGTTATGTACAATACGTATTGCATATTAGTGTTTAGCAGTTAAGTATTTTTCATAGCGAGAGCACACACATTTGCTTTATTATATATATATATATATATATATATATATATATATATATTCATTAGCACCTAAAGCGGTAACAGCTAGCGATTAAATCATTAACACACTTTTATTGGGATCCTCCAGGTTACTTAAAGGGTCGAGCCCGGTGGCGTGGTGGCTTAAGTCTGCGCCTCGCAACCGGAGGGGACACACAGGTGCGCGGGTTCGAGCCCCCACCGTTGCACCGATTTGTATTTATGGGGGTCCGTCTATGAAGCAATGTGAAAAACAGTTCCGTGGACGTTAAATCTTGGCTGTGGGTCAGCCCGAAAACTTTACTTAGGTTACTTAGAGGATAAGTGTTCTATATCCACGTAGTACTCGTAGGCCGTGTCGGGATTGAATCCACGAATCATGGCATCATGACTAACAACTGATTTCTGTCACACCGTCCTGCCGACACTACACATAGCCGGTTTGCAGAACGAGTGTTGTAATTTTTTGTTGACAAATTTGTTGTTGGCGCTATAATTTTTGTTGACTCTGTTGTTGCTGTTATTATAGTTGCAACGGTGTATTTGTTTTTCTTTTCTTGTTGACGTTGTTTGCAGTCATATAGTAATTGCTGTTCTTTTATTCGGTATTGGTTCATTTGTTAATGGCTCCTGCGGTAATTCCGGTTTTTATTGCGTTTAATTTTTGTTGTCAAAATTAACTTTTTGATTCCATGATTCTTAATACTGTTATTTACGAAAGAGTTGGAACGTAGTCAACATACCATAATAGATATTTTTCTTTCAACAAAAACATGTAACTGAACCACATCAATTTGTCACTATTCTGTGATTTGCTGATAGATATGCAATCATGCTATATGTTAAGCATGAAGCTTGCGTTATCTCACCTTCACTTTGAATGGTGTTAAACCAATTGATGCAGCAGACTTTTTCACAACACACACTCGTGTTTTCTTCATGTTCCGCTGTCGTGTTTTCGCTGGTGTTTGTGTTACGAAAACTAAAGCCATCAGACCACGTGGGCGCAAAGTCAGCTTTACTATCTTCATGTGCGATCTAATATCGCAAACCAGAATATTCGGAAATGTACGTTTATATAATTTGTTTTGTTTTAGCGTATAAACACAACTCTGCCGCCACGTTACGCCTTTGCAATCGAAGATATGACTCATATATGTTGACTCATAGTATCAGTTGTACTTTTTTGTGACGTGCTAGTTTAGCCTCTAGCTTACATCGTATGCATGGTAAGTCGATATCGCTTTAAATTCACAAGTCGGCTGTCATATCGACCTCGCTGGACCTCGCTGGTGTCCCGTAAAATTGCACTCATGTGATCGTGTGAGTCACGTTTTATCACGGTCAAGATGTATCTTTCAATGCTGCTACAACAGTAATTAGGTTGCGTAGGTCGGGTCCGGTTTACTAATGCTCAAGCGACGAAGCGGCATAAAAGTCTGGAGAATCCGAATACGTTGGAATCAAGCAAATTACACCAATCAATCTAGTTCGATTCGTAATAAAGAACTTCAGCGGACGGACGTAGGCTATCTAAGCCAACAAAAAATGCGTCGTAAGAACTTTCAATTTTTTTCGAAAAAGATGTTTAAGCTAATGGAAATGACAATTATAACATCATTAATGACAACAATGGCGTTAGCAATAACAACAGAAGACAGCAGTGACAATATTACGCACACATTGTCATCGGCACGAGACAAGTACCACTCAAAACAATAACCGTATAACAAAAACCACCACGAATGTTTCTACTATTATCAATTATTGTAACACTATTACCGTACTACATGTACTGGCACGACGACTCCCACTTTTACTTCGATTGCTGCTATAACCTACATAACTACATTTCATATAACTACGCAGCGTATGTTTGCAATACGATGCTAGTATCCTAATAATGTGATTGTTGCAGCGCCTTAGTTGGTTACGCCTACCATAGGTCCTGAACGCACCAAAATGGTTGGTGGTTGTAGATGTGTCCTTATCTGAAGCCGTGAGCCACCAAATGGGTCCCGGCCGGGCTTAGCAAGCAGGCTGCTGAGCCGGCGACCACCGCCGCGAACGCAGAACTAGACCCAGACCCACGCAACGGTGAAGCTTCTCATGTGCACAGCACACCCGTCGCCATTCACGTTAGCGGAGGCGTCAACGGAGATAGTGGTGGCCGGTCGTGAAACTGTGCATGTTAGCAAAGAAGTACGCGCAATATCTTCAAGATTCTGCATTGTCTACCGATGTTGTTGCAAACAAATACACTGAAAATATAACGCCAAAACTGTGCTTACAGATGACACAATTTTTTTTTATTTTTTATAAGGATGCGTAAAAATAATCGCGTATATATAATCGTCCACAGATAAAGGTGGTAAAGGGTTTTCTTCGTGTGGGCTGACCCTCTTGTTATCCTTCCTCAGACCATAGACTTCGACAAACAGCCCCAATAGAAGAGGGCTCTAGGTTGGTAATGATTTAACGCACGTGCAGGCCAATATCTGCAATGCCACTAAGCAGGGTCATCCGATCAAATAGCTGGTGCAGGAGCCGGCAGAATATATAAAATTTCGTCGGTGCCCTACACGAAGGTGAGACAGAAGATCGTGTACATCTACGGGACAGACAAATGAAGCCGCACTAGACCAATAGCCCTAATGCCGCGGCGACTAATAAAAGCTTTCCAGGTTTTTCTAGACGAATTTCAGTAGGTGCCACAGAAATGTTCGTTGCGCATGTATTTTATCTCTTCTTGACGACAAAAACTGTACTTCAAACAAAAACGGTAAAGTAACTTCAGTCGACAAAATTACATCTTGGCAACAAATATAGTAGATATAACCATAAATATTTACACTGCTCAAAGTGCACGCTATGAACGTAATAGAAAACACAAGCGTAATCTTTTGCTCGCTAGTCAATGTTCGGCACATAGTAGATATGACCATGTATTTGTATAGATTGATACTCAATGGATTGGCTTATCGTATTTTCATTGCGACCGCTGTAGTAGCGCCAAGGGCACACTACGCACGTAGACCAGAAAGCTCGTGTTATTGGTGGCAATAACATCACTAAGCATGTTACAATCTATCTGCAACAATTACCCGAAGTATTAAACGTCTACTAAATAATCGCCTAAACTTGCCAGCACAAAATACAATATACTAATCGATATATGTGCATTCGATCCAAATCCAATGTCACAAATAATTGTCTTAGCGACTTAAAATAACCCGACAAGGCTTAAACAGCAATGCAGATGAAGCTAAAAGCCATAATTGGCCATTAGTTCATAGTAGGCAGTCTTGGATATTCGAATCTACAGTTTTACAAACTTTACTTTCCCACTAGGCCAGCTTGCAGAGCAAACCATCCTTCCTGATTTCGCTATGATCGGTACTATAATATTATGATCCTACTGAACCAACCAACAAGATCTCACAAGATGTATATATGCTAGACTTCAACAAAAATGAATACATCCAGTATTGTAAAAAAACAACATTACTTAACGAACTCTCACTGATTCCTTAACAAGGCTATAAGTAATTAATACATATATTGTGCAAATGAGCATGCAAACAACGCAGTGGTCATATGCTTCATTAATTGCCATGAGCCCAAAGCTCAATTTTCAATAGGCGTAAGCTAAATGCTTCTTACAAACCTGTAAAAAAACTGGTCCGTTGAACGGAACATTTCCTATATTGTGTCCGAGAGATGCATACATTTCAACAACATTTCATAATGTTTGATAAAATATCGTTCACTACGAACTGTTACAACTAAACGACAACTGTAATCAACTTGCTCAAGTGCAAAATAATTTAGAGCGCAAACATCCAACGGTACCACTGTGTGCCTTGTGTAATGTGCAGAACGGCCATTTTAAAATTAAGGTAATTAATTAATTCACAAAAACAACTTGATCATTATTCATATGATGCATATGCTAACTCAGAGTCATTCATGTATTATCTACCTGGGTGAATTCAAAACTTTCTAGCTGATAAACAGTTAAAAAGTCCGAGATTAAAATCAGGATGTCTGTGAGACAATGAATAAGAATCATACGAGTTATAGGATAATTGTATAATGGTTAGGTAAAGCTTATATACTTAGTATTTAATATTGGATACGCATAAATAATCAAAATGCTTGTCCAAATGTGTTCGCGTTTTGAGGCCGAAAAGATTATTTACGAAAGGCGATGCTTGATGGTGTTTCAGATTCATTGAGCATAGATATACATTGAGATTCGGTTGCAGAATGCGATCGCGAAGTTAATGCAATGACTAGCAGGCACTTTCGGCAACAATCATATATAAAAAGTAACAATTATTCAGTTTAAGATTGAACGAACTTCGACGATTTTTTTCCACAGAACTGCCTGATGACGATGTATTTTACCTACGTTCATAGTTGCCTGACTTAAGCTGTAGAAGTTTATAGCTTGGCACATATGCGTCTTATCGGGTCGCTTCACCGATTCCAAAAACGAGCACTGAGAACAACTCTGGACTGCTCGATGCGTTTTTCAATGCAACCGTACTACAAAAATATAAGCATTCTGCCGTTCTCAAAACGTATCGAATATTCTCTTGTAGTTGAACTTAAGCGTATACTCCTTGGAGTGCATCCAAACTTATATGGTTTGGCAACATCAGCAACACCCATATATACAAGGAGTAACACATCTAAGTTGCTTACTCTGTCATACGCCAATTTCAACCAGTCAAAGCTGTCAATCTAGAAACAGTGGGGTGTCCTACTGGAACAATGAACCGGCCTCCGTCAGATTGACAAAGTCTCTGCTCCAATTTAAAAGTAATCTCAGAGAGCATTATCTTGAAACTCTGGTACCTGGTTAAAAGTGATATAAAAAATACAAACCGCGTTGTAACATATTGTAAATAGGTGAAAATGGCAAACATAAATGATACATTGTTATCTCATAAAAGAGGCTCCGAACAAGCTATGTGCTTAATGGAGCTCGAAATTAACATATGCAATTATTTTATAAGAAATGTCAATAAACAAATTCAAATTCAAAGGATTGGTTCAGTTACATGTGAGTCTAAAGGCACGATATTCATGTTGAAGGGCGCGCGTTCACTGATGTCAAGCGAAAGCGCGGGGTTTACTGATGTCGATAGCAGATCTTCGATCGGGGAAATTGCGATTCGGGGAATATGCGTTCCATGTTGTTTGTTGTTGTTGTTGCCGCAGTATTATGGTTATTTTGGAGCGCGCAAGCAGACGCCACTCGTCTCAGATATGATCAATATGCTACAGGTCAACGGCGTCAGGTCAGAATACGACGACACCACGCGCACTAAGATGCGCACTAAGAAGAAACACGAATCTGTGTAGAGAACAAGAGTGAAACTTAAACGATGAATAAACTAGGTCAAGAGGTGAGAGGGACAAGCGAAAGGTGAGGCGTGATTCGTAGTGCTAACCGAGATCGGACCGAATAGTCACTCGCAAACCAGCAGTCAACGGGAGTGGTTAGCTGCCACTCTATAAGGTAGCCGCGGGATATCTCGCCTTCGGGGAGATACCCAAACCCCAGTACGTACCACCTTCGCTTGGCTACCTCGGATCCTCGCGATCCACCCCCAGATCTAATTGTTGTCAATTAGTAATAAGCGTTAGGTACGTAACAACTTCCACTACGGAGAACTCTGCTGCCAGCTTATCGCGCATAAACGAAGTCAGTTCGTCCCATGCGCTACCGAACAATGGAACTTTGCTGGGAATGGCATTTGCACTTGCATACATTTCTCTAAAGTGCAGACAGCGGAGTTGATAGGACACGAGGACGATTTCACCCGTTTAATTCACCTGTGGGGCTCCTTGATTGCCTCTTTCAGTAGCTTCTCCTCCTGACGTTCAAGATATTGTCGTCGCGCCGTCTTGAGATTTCGTCTATACGAACTCTTGAACAGGTTACAGAGCGGCATCATGCACGCGTATTGTTTAGCCAGCAGACGGGCACGGATTTGCGCCACAGAGGTTAGTCTACAGCTTGTATTAAACCATGGCCGTTGTCGACGCGGGCTCGGTGCACAGACAGACGATGCAATCGCCTCTGTTAGTACACCCGTGTACGATTCGATGTCGGGGTTGCGCTGCACTGGGAATAACGCTGCAAGCTTTGGGCCGAACTTATTTAGGTCCAGTGCTTTAGCTAACCTAGCATTCCTTCGCGGCGGGGTCTCCATTTGAGGCAGTAACATTTCGACTCCTACTGGAACATGCCATTTAAAGCTACCACCATTCTGCAGCGGGTTGCTTTTTCCAATATAACAAGTTATATCCGAGTCTACGTTGGATGCAAATATATCAATTACCGAACTTCCCATAAAGCCTTCAAACGTCGGGACATTCGTATCGGTAATCAGACTACAGCTGAAATCATCGAGCATCGAGAGAAGAGCGCTAGTACGCGAATCCTCAGGTTTGTCCACTTTTGTGGTCGCCTGCCACTAACAGCAGAAATCCAACTGAGGGGAGAACGTGGATAGCCCGTGTAATTCTGTCAATCAACACCGTCGTGTGCTCGGCGTTTGATGGTCGGACGTAGGCAACCACAATGTTGCATCGGTTACCCCAAAGTACTATTGCATCATCTTCAGCCAATGCCACACTAATCGCGCCTACACTCTTGTTATAAAGTACGGACACGCCGCCGCTAGGGCGGTCTCGGCCAACACGTATGACTGCCGGCGAGTGAGCAGAGTAGAAACCAGGCACGTCAAACGGTGTGTTCTCCTAGGTCTCGATTAGAATAATGACATTGATATCGACGAAGACGGTGGAAGGAAGAAGCCCTAGGGCGCGGGTGGCGCCCTTTACGTTCCACTGCACAATTGTTATCTTATCGAGTGCATCTAACGACGTCTGGACCGTACTGTGATCTTGAATTGTGGATATCTGCTCATGTCCTGTAACGCGGGCATAATAAGTTGGTTAAGGGTTTCCGCAGGAACTACCAGTCGATCCTCGGCGATACGTTGAGTACGGGCCTTTGCGAGGATTTGCTTTGCCTGGTCTTGGCTCCTTTCATTGCCTCCCCCTTTGCCGAGCGATTTGACTGTCTGGGCGTTGGAGGGCTCATTGAGTGCTGCTGCCAGAAAGCAACTTGCGCTCCGGGACCGGCTTGATGTTCGGGTTACCTGGTATGCTTGGAATTGTCTTGTTCGGCATGGGCGGCAGACGGATCTTGATTCTTAAATAAGATGACGCGCAACGAGCGATCGCTTTCGAACACGCTTCTGCAGAGTCCTGAGCTGCCGTATACGAGTATATACCTCTGTGAACCATGGCGCGGTGCGAGTAAGTCACGTTACTTATGTCGATACCCCACTCATGACAGCGAGTGATCAAAGCTTCATTTGTTTCACGACACTCTTTGTGGAATTCTGATATTGTTAGCACAGAAGTCCGGGCGACTTTCCCTCATCTTGGCAGTGAAACCCACGATTCTGGAGAGAAACTCGTCCATCTTGAACTCCAAACATTCATTGTAACCATCGTGCAGTATCACGTGAATAGGTTGTTTATTCTCCTCAACAAACTTCTCGGCTACTTGAAATACACGTATACCGTTATGGCATACCTCAGTAAGCTAGTCATCGTAACGTTGAGCCTGGCTAGGGGCTCTAGATGAGGCGAAACAACGCAGATGAGCTTGTATGACACCGTACCGGAATCATCCTAATCTCCCAGAAAATAATGTGACAAGCTGGAGATGTCTTCCTGTTAGCACTGAAGCCATACTGCTGGTCAGGAATTATTCTCTGGTTTACTAAAAATAGCAAGAACGTTAGCTAAAGGTTTATAGGGCAGTGTTATAATAGCTTCTTTGCGATACCCTGGACTGTTACTTGCTTAAGGGGTTACCTTTACTCAGGACTTGTCTATTGGCAGGCAGTCACCTGTCGTGCAGTCAGCTCGCTAAACAGCCTCGCCTGGTACAATCGATACAATGCTGGAGGTATTCATTACGTTAAGGAACCCGATCTAGCCTAACCATCCTCTGCGTAGATACTTGTTCTATCAGCTCTGCGGCTTCGCGGACGGACACATTGCTTCTTAGTCTAAGTTTCCATCTAGATTTAAAATTTCTTTATTCAACAAGTTTCATCTGAATTACAGACTTTTACGTAATTCTAATCTACGTCTAAGATATGCCGTAAATAAGGTGATATAAGGTCTGATATAAACCGTGATATAAGGTCTGTGGATATCATGATAGTAACGGAAACGCATTTGCGGGAGATGGAAGTGCCGCCGGGTTTAAAGGGATATAATTGGTATGGTACAAATCGGAATACGGACAATGGAGAAAACAGGTTTGGGGGAGTTGGGATATTAACTAGGGATGCTATTTCGTGCGAAGAAGTTGTGAATGCCAAAATGAAGGATCTGGTGGTTATAGAGATACGCATGGAAGGGACAATCGGGGCCGTAATGGGGGTATACAGAGCGCCAAGCAACACGGAAGAAGAAGATGACCAGCTATTTGAAAGGGTATATAAAGTAATGGAGGAATATCAGGATAAAGGAGGGGTAATATGTTTGGGAGATTGGAATGCACATATCGAACAGCTAGATGGACGAGAAGATAGAGCGGGCAGAAGACTAATACAATTAGCAGAGTCGAGTGAGGCCCAAATTTTAAATTTGGACCCGCGGGTAGAAGGGAGATATACGTACACGCAGGGGGATAGAAAGTCATGCGTAGATTATGTACTGACGAAGGGTAAAATAGATAAATGGGTAGAAGAAATCAAGATAGACGAAGAGAAAACATACAATGTTGGAAGTGATCATAATTGGGTAGAAGTGAGTGGGAGGAAGAAGAAACCAGGACGCGTAGTTGTACAAAAGAAATGTCTGGATAAACACGAATGGGCACAGAAAGTAGAATATATAAAACAGCTCTTAGTGGCAAATGGGGAAAGGCAGGTAGACGAGATGCATAGGAATATTAAGGAGGCATATGATAAGTGTTGTAAGATAGGGAGGGGAGTTCAAAAGGGAGGAGAACGAGGATGGTGGAGTGATGAAATAAATACGGCAATAATGGAAAGGAAAAGGTGGAGTAAGGAGCATAGAAAGGTAATGGGAAGGGACACAGACAAGGCAGAAAAGTATTGGGAAAATTACAAGAAAGCCAAGAATAAAGCTCAAATGTTAATACAGGATGCAATTAAAAACGCAGACGAGAGAGAATTTAACAGGATTTTAGGGGCCCCCAAGGGCCAGCGAGCCAAACAGTTTTGGGACTATGTCAGACAGGAAAAAACAAGGATGACAAATAACGTCCAGGACAGAACATACACAATAGATGAAATGGACACCGCGTTACAAGCACTATTTTTTACGACTAATGTGAGCAGTATAGAAAAGACAAGAACTAGCACAGAAATTACAACCACAGCAGACGAGATCGAAAGCGTGTTAAAGACAATGAATCCAAAAACGGCGTGTGGTCTTGACGGGATTTCGGTAGGAATTGTACAGGCTTTGGGAAAAGAGTACGTGCACTATCTAACGAAGCAACTTAATAATATATTTGGAGGAGGCAGAATCCCGGAGGGTTGGCGCAAGGGAAGAGTTTCTCTTATTCCCAAGGAGGGGGTAGATAATGACACTCTACAAAATAGGCGACCGATCACAATTACACCTATAGCGTATCGAATATTTATGCAAGTGTTTAAGAATAGGATGCAGAGTATTCTGGAGACAAATGAGAAAATAGGAGAATGGCAATGCGGATTTAGGAAAGGATATAGGCTAGACGATCACCTTTTCCTACTAAGTCAGGTTGTCGAAACATCGAGATTGCGGGGACAAGGGTGTGTGGCAGGATTTTTAGATCTTAAGAAAGCATATGATATGGTGGACAGAACAAAGTTGTATACAATTATGCTAGAGGAGGGTTTGGAGAGAAGTTGGGTAGAGTTGCTGGAAGAAATTTACAGAAATAACACGGTAAGAATAATAATATCAGCCGAACAATCTAGAGAGTTCATAGTCGCTAAGGGGGTCAGGCAAGGCTGTCCGTTGTCATCGGTTATTTTTTTGATGTATATAGAGAGAATAGCGCGAAGGATTAATAAAACGGGTTTAGGGTGGCAGATAGGGGAAAAAGGTGTATATATTAAGACACCTGTGCTGCTGTTTGCTGATGATATGGTAGTGTTAGGGCGGGGCACTAGCGAGGTTCAACAAATGTTGAATGCATGTGGGGAAGCAGCGGAGGAACTAGACATGGTGTTTAATGAAAAAAAGAGCGCAATTTTAGTATTTAACGGAATTAGGGAGGAAAGAAAGCTTGTAGTACAGGGGAAGGAATTGGAGTATAAAAGTGAGTACAAGTATCTTGGGGTGACAATGACTACAGGGGGGAATTATCTAGAAAAAGAAGAGATATTACGGAGGAAGAAAGCTGAAAGAGGAAAAAATGCAGTAAGGTGTAAGGGCCTCTGGGGGTTTAACAAATATATAGTAACAAGGAATATATGGAAGGCCATGTATGTGCCAGGATTGACCTTTGCTAACTCCTCTCTGGTCCACAGCGCGGGGTTAGGAAAGAAGTTAGAAACAATACAAAGAGAAGTGATAAGATTTGCATTGGGTTGCCGTTTTAATTGCGCTAGGGAATTTCTTGAGGGCGAAGGAGGAATGTCAAAATTTATACAAAGGGAAATACAAAGTAAGCTAAGATTTAGTGTTAGGATTAAAAGTGTCACAAATAAAAGATGGGTTAAACAGATGCAGCTGGTAAAGACGGCACTAAAGATGAAAACGAAGTGGGATCGCAGAGTAGAATTTGCAGCTAGGGAGATTGGGTACAATAGTCAGCAATGGGCCACAGCGGGAATATCGGAGAAGATGGTGAAATTGAGGGTGAACAAGTCATATACAGGCAAATGGAAATTGGCGATGGGTTCCAGATCGAGTTTGGCAAGTATATATGGAAAGGAAAAGACGGAAAGGGGCGGGGTAGAATGGGTATACAATAATTCAAGAGCGAGCGGGCTATTGGCAGATGCCAGGGCAGGGATGTTGGATACAAGGATACAAAGAGCTAAATATATGGAGGGACAAAGTACAGAATGTCGAGCATGTGGGCTAGGGAAGGAGTCAATTGAGCATATTGTTAAAGAATGTACAGCTCTAGGGGGAAGCAGAGATATAGAGCTGTCGGATGCCCTAGCTCTAGGACCAAACGTTAGAAAGGACCTTGTCGATATTACAAAGAAGAGGCTGTCCCAATGGAAAGCAAATACTCAGTAGGTATGGAAGTGTACATTGATTATTCAGATGCATAGGTAACATATATGCTGCCGCCCTAAGCGCCCCTGATAAAAAAGGGTGACATGTGTATTTAGGTATGCATGCCAAGCGAATAATAAATCAATCAATCAATCATGCCACATACGTGACTACCAATGCATATACTTTCTAAAAAGATATTTATTCCTATAACTTTACTATATTGGCACATTAGAGTGTCGAAAGATTAAGGCTTCTACCGACGCGCTGAATCAGCTTGAGCGTAAGGGGGCCTGCAGCTCTAATAGTCGCAAACGCCAACGGACAAAATTCTTGCGGATAATTAACACTTGAGTATTTTCTGCATTTGTTAGCCTTAGTTAACCTGGAGGCATGACCTGCTCGGTCCGCACCTGCACCGACCATCGAAAGGGCTAATAAGTCGGTTACAGCTGCATCCCAAACAAGCATGCGGCCACGCTCAAAGGGCGTCAAAGTTAGGTCTTTTTCCATCATCCCTCAAAAGACCCGGGGGCTCTAGAACATACGGGAAACCGGCAGGTCTAAATGTGCGACTAAATGTATAATTTAAAGCGGAGTGACGTGCTCGTCGGCCCTCACTCAACGCGCATGACAGGCCATGATGAGCCAACGCGTCCACAAAATCACCACGACGACATCGGCGGGGCACGACTAGGTCAACACCAAGCCGCAGCCCTGCGCTTATGCGCGTCGTCTCGTCGTCTAACAGAGTCCCAATTTGCGGACAGGGTACGGCCTGTAACCAAGCCCCAGTCCCTTGACTACTAACAGCTCGAAGCCTGGCTCCATTAGTAACAGAAGGTGCTCTATCAATCAGGCTTGCTAGTCGCTTTTCTTGAAGGGTGGCTGTCCAACTGCCCTGGTTATCCCTATCACCTGGAGGAGAGTCAAATAACAACGATAATTCGTCGGTCAGCCTTTGAAGTTCAACGATATAGGCATCCCACCCGTCACTGTTCAATAATGGTTTAACCCTGTCCGCCGCCCTGGTCAACGACGACGCGATTGCAGATCCTGCCATCATGACCGCGTCCGGCACGCCTAGACCGCCTAAAGAAACCGGGAGCATTACCTGTTCCTTTGCCGCATCGGTCAGCTTAAGATTTAGTATGATCGCTAAAATGTCTAAATTAAGTCAATTAAATTGCTATAAGAGCTCTGGTGATAACAATAGGTTGCAGCCTCTATGCAAGTGTGTTAACCTCGTGACTGAAAAATAAGATTTAGGAAGGAATAGACCGCAGTGAGCCCTCAATTGGGGTAGTCTGCCTGTGGCGAAGTCGAGTTTGTCTCTCCGACTGTCTAATGCCTTTGCAATGCCGTCTGGCAATTAGAAGACACCTAGCAGCTACAGATTAACCTTGTCCACTACGCGGCAACCCGGAAGTAAGTTAAAAAGGTTACTTGAATCTAATGGCTCAAATTCTTTGGGAGCTGTGCCATATACTTCACATTTGACCGGGTTCAGTGTCAGCCCGCTAATCGCACCAAAATCAATAACTTTTCGGATATCATCAAAAACGGTCGGGAGGTCCGCGCCCAGAACCCCGTCATCCAAGTACCAGGCATTAAGGGGTAACTGCAGTGAATTCACCTTCCTTGATACACAAACAAAAAAGTGGAAGACCCAGGGGATCACCCTGCTGAACACCTGTCTGCGATAGCATAGCGCTGTGGGGCATTACCAGGTGGGATGGTTCTGAACCATAGACCAGGTTTGTCTGCTGAAACAGCAATGATGCCCACGACTTGACGCCTCGACGCAAGTGGCCTCTCGGAACATTACCGTTGGCATTTTGCGCGATTGCAAAAATGCACGGACACAGTGGACTACTACCTCTGTACCCCCAGGGGTAGCGAATCCTAGCTGGTGTTGACCAAGAGTTGCTGAAATAGCTTCCCTGTTATTGTAGCAGCCGATTTTGGCCGTCAGTCTGCGAACGACTGAGGAACAAGCGATCGGACGTAATGAGCCATATTGTTTTCAATGCAAACATCCGTGCCCCAAAGATGAGTGGTAAAAGTCAAGACGAGGGCGGTCCCATCTGAGTACATCAACCACTTTAGCAATGGCGTCCGCCTGTCGACCGGCCGTGCTGCCCATCAGACAACAAGTCCTGCAACAGACGGGGTCGTGTAAAGTCTAAGCCGACTACTGAACTTCTGCTAAATTTCTTTATCGCACTCAGTATCTCTTCACATAAGTTTAAAGAGGGCAGTGTAATTGCCGGCGGTGTGGGCATGGAGAGATCCGTAGGCACATCTGGATGTTTGTAGCGGAGAGCTTCTGTATTTTCGTTGGCTGGCGCTAGCACATCCTGGGAGCTCACCAATCTGGCGGCACCGGAGATATCGCTTTCTGACAGCTTGACCCTCACTCGTCTGGGAAGATCATCATCGAGGTGAGTCATCACTTTGCGTCCTGATCCCTCGTGTGTCAAATCCCTGAGCCTTGATCCCGATGAAAAGTCGTAGGCTCTTCCTGACCAAAACAGACAGGGATTGAGCATCCTTTTTGGCCCGAGGGAGTCGCAACACGACCGGAGCGAAGGAAAACAAGGAGTACCAGACGAAGAGGTCGTTGTCCTTGGCGACATTTAGGAAGACCTTAGTAAGCTCCTTCGCAACAGTGGACCGCACAGATTTAGGTAAAAAAAATACATTTCATCTAATTTAGTGGAAATAATATTTGTAAATCAAATAGTGTTAATTTAAATGGTGGTGTATTTTTTGACAACTAGCCATTTCCTCGCAAAGTTTTGGGAAAATCTAAAGAAGCTAATTTCAAGCAATCGCAGCTAAGAAAGTATTCAGTTGTGCGCACGACGCAAGTGGGAATTCAGTCCAGCGCGAAATTAGATAGTGAACCTGCAAGCAGGCCATAGTTTATAACATGCTTGAAAATCTCGCTTTGCACATCGTTTCAACAGGTCAGGAGACGGTAGCTATGCGGGTATACGTTACTCGAATGTTACCCTTGTATAGCGAAATAAGCTTAATTCATTTAAATAATTTCAAAAATTGTGTTTGCCTGACGTACATGTCGAAAGAGTGATCTAGATTTATTGAAATATAATATATAGCATTGTTTAGTTCCTTCGATGTGACACTTTTTAAAAGAGTTCTTTAGATCTGCATTCATTGAGATTGATTTCACACTGAAGCATGCAACCAACTCGGAATCACTTCCAGCTTTTGATTTCAAGAAATTTCTTTCAAGCTCTGAATTAACGTTTGTTTAAACGACCCGTTTGTGGGTCGCTTGCGCATCAGCTGTAAACCATACGACGAAATAGGCAAGAAAGAAACACGGTCGAAGGGCACAGTCAGTTTCTACAGTCAGCTCAAGGGAGTCAAGCGCTTAATGGAGGCAATTTTGTGTTGCTCGTGCGGTATTAGATGCATAGCTTACTTTCATTTTTTGAGAAGAACTATACTTAAGTAGGCACTGTCTACATCCCAGCGTGTTGAAATTGGCCCACACGCTTGCAACGCATTAATAGAGGGTAGCATGTTATTTTCCAGGACAAGCAGCAACTGAGCCTTCAAAAGGATTCAACAGTTAGGTTGAGTATTCATTACATTCTCTAGTCATTCAGATACTCAGGTATTCCAGCTTCGCAAAAACGTATTAACCAAGGAAAATTTTCATCTTTGGAAGAAATGTACTATGCAGAGAAGCACTATTCCAATTCAAAGGACGGGAACTTGAGTACAATGGGTGTCAACGATCTTAGATGGGAGGTCACCGAACGAAGTGGAATCGAATTTGTCATGTCAAGCTTGCACAAGTAAAACCAAATACATCTACTTGTTTAGTATTAGTTTAATATTTTATAACTTCTACTCGACGTTGGACGTTTAACTAGAACATCTAGGGCACTGATGGCTCAACAAACAAATAAAATCAGTGGAGTACCTTCCACAAATTTATTGAACAGTTGCGTCTACATTACAGGGCGTATTTAAGTAAAGCGTGCTAGTAAGTAATACTGCCTCTAGAAGTGCCCGGCGGCATATAATCGGTAAGGCATATTTAACATTAAACGTGCTAGGGTTCTAGTGTTCGAGTATTGCTGCTGGAGAGAACGCTTTTATTAGAAATGTCCTTCTTACATGGAACATGAGCGTGACTCTACTGTAGAAGAAATATATTTTATATAACAGGTAACTCATATATTGAATTAAGAGAACACTTTTAATGCAGAGATCTGGTATAGTCTATAGAGTTGTCAGTTGGTGCTAGATGCGTACGCATATGTGAGAACACAGTTGTCAGTGTATATATATGATTGACGCGTATTGCTTACAATTTGAAGAAAATACGCTATATATATAAATAAATATATGTATGTATATATATATATATATATATATATATATATATATATATACAGGGTGTTCCTATTTGTGTGTCCAAAACGCTAGGGTATGGTCAAACTCGGTGAGAAAATCATGTTTGCCAATGGGTGGAAGCCGGGAAAACGTTTTGTTTAGAAGTGAGGATGAAATTTATAAAAGCAGTTATTCTACCTTTTTTCTTCTACATAGTTGTGCAAAATCTACGTTTGCGGGAGAACCAGTCAACGCACAAAGAAACCGATCATACCGGCGTGTTTGGTGGAAAATTCTGCACAATAAAGTATACATTACTAGCTTGCGTAGCAAAAAGCGAATAACCAGATTAAGGAAAGTCATAAAAAGTCAAAATGTTACGTTAACGCTTTTTTGTGCAACACCGTAATTTTTTCCATTACGACCAAAAATGCACGTCCAAAAGACTACTCTCAGGCAATAGCAGATTTAATGCCCACTACATTCGTACCAAAGTGATGGGGCTGCGTTACGTATTTGCCAAGTGACTAAGCTTTTTCGACAGTCATAGTTGTTATGTTTCACGTTGAAGTTTTCACGTTCAGAACCGTAGCATTTTGCCAAGACGTTTCCGCCCCCTCTTTCCATTAGAAAAAAATATTCTCTTGCTGAGTTCTACCAAACCTCAAAATACGTATTTAACTTTCTCATACACCCTATGCAAGTATGCATGCCTTCGCTTTCGATATGACTGTCAAAAAAGCTTAGTTACTTGGCAACTACGTAACGCAGCACCATCACTTTGGTACGAATGTAGTGGGCATTAAATTTGCTATTGCCTGAGAGTAGTCTTTTGGACGTGCATTTTTGATCGTAATGGAAAAAATTACGATGTTGCACAAAAAAGCGTTAACGTAACATTTTGACTTTTTATGACTTTCCTTAATCTGGCTATTCGCTTTTTGCTACGCAAGCTAGTAATGTATACTTTATTGTGCAGAATTTTCCGCCAAACACGCCGGTTATATATATATATATATATATATATAAATATATATATATATATATATATATATATATATATATATATATATATATAAAAATATATATATATATATATATATATATATATATAGTTTTTATAAATGGTGAACTTACAAAGACAAGCTTGAATATAATATATAGATAGGTTTTATTATATTGTGAGTGGTTTACATTTGTACAGAGGTTTACAGCTCCTCAAAGCCATCAAAAACTAGTATGGAGTACTTATATTATATTGTAGTCAAACAAGCTCCGCAGCAGCTTGTAGAAACAGACGCCAGACGTTGCTTGTTTTCAAGCTGTCGTTATAGTGAATAGCTCTTCTGTTATACAGGGTCATTCAGAGAGTTTAGTACTTCTTTCGAGGTTTGATAGAACTCGGCAAGAAAATAAGTTTTCCCTATGGAGGGAAGACGCGGAAACGTCTTGTTTAGGAGAGAGAGTGAAGTTTAAAAAAGTAGTTTTTCTGCCTTTTTTCTCTTGCATAGTTGTGCGAAATCTACGTTTGCGAGAGAACCAGTCAACGCATGAAGAAAGCGATTACACCGGCGTGTTGGGAGGAAAGTCATGAAATGTCGATATTTTACGTTAACGTCTTTTCATGAAAAATCGTAAAATTATTCCATTGCGACCAAAAATGTACGTCCAAAAGACCACTCTCACGCAATAGCAAATTTAATGCCCATCATTTTTGTACCAAGGTGATGGTGCTGCGTTACGTAGTTGTCAAGTCACTAAGCTTTTTCGATAGCCATATCGAAAGCGAAGGCATGCATATTTTCATAGGGCGTACTCGTATGAGAAAGTTAGGTACATATTTTGAGGTTTGGTAGAACTCAGCAAGAGAATACATTTTTCTAGTGGAAGGAGGGGGCGGAAACGTCTTGGCAAATGTTTACGGTTCTGAACGTGAAAACTTGCACGTAAAACATAACAACTATGGCTATCGAAAAGGCTTAGTTACTTGACAACTACGTAACGCAGCACCATCACCTTGGTACGAAAATGATGGGCATTAAATTTGCTATTGCGCGAGAGTGCTCTTTTGGACGTACATTTTTGGTAGCAATGGAAACATTTTACGATTTTTCATGAAAACGAGTTAACGTAAGATATTGACTTTTCATGACTTTCCTTAATCTGGGTATTCGTGTTTTGCTACGCCAGCTAGTAAAGTGTCTTTTGTTGTGCAGAATTCCGAACACGCCGGTGTAATCGGTTTCTTCATGCGTTGACTGGTTCTCCCGCAAACGTAGATTTCGCACAACTATGTAGGAGAAAAAAGGCAGAAAAACTACTTTTATAAAGTTCACTCTCTCTCTCCTAAACAAGACGTTTCCGCGTCTTCCCTCCATAAGGCAAACTTATTTTCTTGCCGAGCTCTATCAAACCTCGAAAGCAGTACTAAACTCTTTGAATCACCCTGTATATATATATATATATATATATATATATATATATATACAAAGTCTCCAAATGGGCTCAAGCAGATAAACGCTGTACCGCGCACCTCTTTTGAGTTCAACGGGCACATCTCTATGTGGCGTTCGTAAAACTCAGGGCAGCCCATGATTTTCAAACGGCGTCTTCTGTGTCGTTCGTTTTAGTTATTATATAATGCACCATTATTGGCATACTTAGATGGTGTATTAATGCAAAATACGTGAAAACTAATAATTTTGTATTGAGTGTGATTTAGTGTTTACAAATCAATCGAACCTCATCTACTAGTGTAAGACTCGCAAACTCACTAAACCTGGATTCCTCCCCACCCTCCCCCTCCCTAGGCTCATTATTACTTTGGCATTACTTCGAAGCCGCGGGAGAGGCGTCTTTGCCGTTCTCCTTCAATCAGCTCTATATCTGACTATCATCCCGCATGTCTACCTGCGGTTGGATGCCATTTTGTAATCCTTCCTGTGAGGGTGCGTCGAGACCATGAGGGTCTGGCTGCTCCCCACCCCCTCCTTGGCTCCTCGTTTTGACCACGCTCCCGAGAGACCCGCTCAAACCTCTCCCGCCTGGCCGTTTCCTTGGCTGTCTTGAGTGTCAAAACGGCGTCGAACATGTTCGTCGCCTCCCTCCATGCCTCCGCCGAAGTCACCATATGGGCGACCACCTCCTTGATGGGTCGGCCTCTCACAGCGGTTGGTGCTGCGTCCCGTGCTTCCCTGAGAGCATCACACCGCAGAACAGTATGCTCCACGTTGTCCGTCTCTCCAGAGTCGCACAGTACGCAGATATCGCTGATGGTCTTCTTGATCCCTGACATATAGCTCTGAAACTGGCCGTGTCCGGTCAGAACCTGAGTCGTCCAGTAGAAAAGCTCCCCGTGTCGGCGGTCATACCATACCCTGAGGTCCGCTATCAGACTCTTGGTCCAGCTCCCTGTGGTCACACCGGGTCTTACCTGCACCCACTCTTCATGCCAGGCCGATATGGTAGCACAGGTAGTTTTATTTCTTAAATGATCGATTACAGTGATTTAAAAGGAAGTTTTAAGAGTGAAAAAAGTGTGTATTGGCTTATATTATTTAGATAGATTTAGAGATATTAGATGCTGTGTCCGCGTACAATGGGTTAACTAGTTGAATCATTAGTGTATACCTTGACCCGGGCGCCATTAAGCGCCCAAGAGACTGACCTGAAGTCAATGGGCAATGGCTGGCTTGGATGACCACCGGACCTTGAACTGTCGGAGGCTAGGGCAAGCTGGGGTTGGTGCACGGGATATGGGAATTCTGGGAGCGGATAGGGGCTTAATGTTTGCGCTAGTTTCCCGCTTTCCTCTGCCGCGCCAAAAGTACAGCCGAATGTAAGCTTGGTCCTGAGCATAATATGAGCGAGTCTGGAAGTACTAGTTGCCGGTAGTCAATGTTATTCATGTCCGAGCAATGACGCATCAACTGTACATTGGTCGATATCAGTTTGAAAACAAATTGGCCAAAAACTACTTTAAGCTTGTGACAGTGCTGACGAGAATCGTCCGGAATTTGAAATCTACACTGTGAGCGCACTTGTATAGAGCATCCTTAACAAACGATACGATCCATGACGTTGATAAGCTGACCTGAGCAGGATGCACACCCAGGAGACCCTTGCTTGGCCGATGCTTATAATGCTTCACGTTTGTTGAATCTCCACCACTGTAGGTGAAGCCAAGCATTCACTGCCTCTATGGAAGCTCGAAAGACAAGGATTTGCACATGGTATGATTCGCTTCGATGTATATACGATATGTGATCGAATTAATAATTGAAACCTATAAGATAATCTAGAACGCGTAGAAGTTTGAATAGGTACATTAGCACTCGTTTTTTAAACTAAATTTCTGATAACGTGCATTACAGGTGTTGGTATAAGAATATCGTTAATTGAAAACTCGGTAACTTCTTTACTGACAGCATATATGATTAGTTAAATACTTCTCTAATTGACCTAGAGTTCTAAAGATAAGTGTGTTATTTTAAACTTGTTCTGAATAAATATATACGGGACAATAAAATAAGTTATTGTTCCATGTTTGGATTTAATGCGGTGAAGTTATTGAAAGGAGGCTTTACAATTTACTTGAGTAGGTTTAATTTTTGAGCAAGTGGTCTTTAGAAGCAAAAACTGAAACAAAACAAAATCTTCTTGTACATGTGACAGTTAAAGGAATTAGATAAGAGTGAAGCATATAGCTTTGTTTAAACCAATTGCCAAATATTTACCTGGTCTTAATTTTTTTCTCGCGTTCGACTAGGCAGAGAGTAGATGTGTTCAACATTTGCTCCCGCTAATTTGATTCGTTTCCCCTGTCCAAGTGTATGAAAAACTTCAACAGTGACAGAACAAAGTGAGAGGTGTCGAGAGGAGTGCGAGGCCCACTCTAAAGTGCACCACGCAGTGCTGCCGGGGTTTCAACTCCACTTAGCCTGACAGGCGATCGTGTTCGATTCACAACGTCATTACAACGAGCGTCTGTTTACGTTTGGCGTTGCTTTGCGGTCTCCTAGCGCGAGAGACCAGTGCACAACTAGCTGACTCCGTAGACGAGACGGGAAGACGGTAAGCTCAAGGCTTCTGGGCTCAAGAAGCGCGCGTGGCGCTAGATTTTAATTTATAAATTGTTTTAATTAAATTGATTACACTTTTAGTCTTACTTAGTTAAAATTACTAACTTTATAGTAATCGATTGCGTATTCCAGCAGGGGTAGTAGTGCCCCGCCGCCCACCCTGGATATATCCAGGTTGCGACAAGGCTCAGCTGACGCGAGCATTTGTGCTGATAACACCGATGCCGCAAAGGAAGTTGGAACAAACACCCACGATGCGCCGGCGATAGATGTTTCCGGTGAACCGAGCCTATCCTTACTGAATATCCCTGCGCCTGGTCCAAAAAGTGGAAACGTCACGGCAGAAGAGCGCGCCATGGGCTCCAAGCGGAAAAACTTTGTCTTCATTCTCTACGTGCGCTGAGGATGACAAGGCTGTTGAGACAAATTACGACGGGTTTACTCAAGTGGTAACCCGCAGAGAAAAACTGACAGCGTCCCGCGCGCAAAAAAGCCTAGCCAAACTGAAGGAGAGTATATCGTCCGGTGAACTAGGAACATTCAAAGTGACTATCCGAAGACAACCTTTCCAAGACGAAGCTATAGCAGAGTTCCCCGAAGGTTTGTTATTATCGACGTATAAACACATACGCGACGTGACTCCCGGATGCAGAATATCCGGTGACAGGAGATCTATCATTGCGTGATTTTTGCGAATTGAAGACGCATCTCGGGTGCTTTAGATTTTAGCCCTAGGCAACTTACCGGTGATCACACACAGCCCATTCCTATCAATCTTTAAAGCCAGGATATACGAAATTCCAGTATCAATAACCGAAGAGGAAATACTACGCGAGTTATCACCACTCGGAGTCAATCAGGAAAAAAGATTGTCTCACATGCGAAACGGAGCGAGAGTTATGCTTAGTAAGGTGATTCTTTCCTTTACGCGCCAACCTCCGCCATCCGTATGTCTTGGATACCAAGCTCATCAAGTAGTTCTCGAGCCCGACCAACCCCAGCTATGTCACAAGTGTCTGAGACCGGGACACTTCGCTGACAGGTGTACCATGGCCCAGATATGCAAGAGGTGCGGCACTCTTGAGCATTTAGCAGCAAGCTGCCCCAATTCAGCACGATGTGTGAACTGTCGTGGTGCTCACGCGGTGGGTTCATCTGCATGTCCTCGCTTGGCTTACCTCCGAGAAAGAAACCGAAATAAATTCAAAGCCCGGACACTGCAACAGGTGAAGGTGCTACATGCGGCAGCCGAGATTACTGACATGTCCCCCGTATCAGCCATGTCTGTAGACAACACAACTCAGGCTTCAAAACAACCCTTTTTACGCTAGCGTCGTCCGCGGGATCTCTCAATCACACGAAGACCCTACCTCGCAGTCGTCACTCTCGGCTCCCATATCAATCCCCACCAGGAAAGGCGAAAGTTTGACAGGACGGTCTCGCCGGCGGACGCCCGTTGTAAGGCATCGCCGAATTAAAACACCCGTCAAGCGTACACGCAAAGCGACCCAGGCTGTGCTTGGCCCCAAAGGCGCCTCCCTTGGACTGTCTCAGATTTTTGTCAGGATTGAGCTCAGACTTATCGGCAAAATTCAAGGACTTATAAGAGCTTTTGAAGCCGCTGTTACAGCTGCTACCGATAGTGGAAAATCTCGGACGAATCGTACAATCATGAATGATCATGATCGCACAACTCATGACAGAGAAGCGTCACACGCCACTCCATCTACTACCAAATGTCTGCAATGCGGCGGGAGATACACGCGGCGTGGCCTAACGAGGCATATATCAGCCAAGCATCCCACCGCCACTGAGACTTTCATCTCCATACCAACCACCTCTGTGTCCTCTCGTTTGCAACCGGCGTAAATTTTAGAGGACATTCAAGCAGTTATGGAGCGAACCAGGCTGATCCGAATTGTACCAAAGTCAGTCAGGTGGCAAGCGCCCGAGGCACTTACCCGTGTACTCTCAGCAGTCTTATTTGATAATGACGTTAAAGCATGGTACGGTCTTTTCTCTTTTGCCCCCGTAGAGCTTCGCCTACTCCGCGCAGGAAACAATGATGCGTTATCTCTCTCAGTCATCATCCGCAACAATCTTCGCGACTTCTCTCGAGATATGCGCCGGTCAGACGTGATTGCCACTTCGCATCCTCGCACCTGGACTTCTGAACCATTCAAAACTGACACCGTGCGCCAGTTCATTATTAAACTCTCCGAAGGTGATGTTTCTGGTGCCGCCAGACTTATTGTATTCACAGATACCTTAACGCCGGGCATTGACCGTATAAAGGCCTCGCGAGAGCCACACCCATTAGCTGACCAGATCTCCTCTACCCGTCGTCACATCAAAGGAAGATATCTAGGCGGCTATTAAGAACGTCTCTAAGAGCTCTACCGCAGGGTTAGACTTTAAAAGATCCCGGTTGTTAATGGACCTTCTTTTCCCGTCCCTCGAAGGCGTCGCCGCCAGCCTGCTCTTCGCGTTGGCAAAGGTTGTAGACATCCTTTTTTAAAGCACCCCTCCTTCTTCCCTCCGGCTATTGATATTTGGCGCAAGACTATTTGCCATGCAGAAAAAGAACGAGTCGGTATGTCCCATTGCGTCGCGCTACGCAGGCTCGCCGCGAAGATCGGATGCAACCAAACAAAGAGGTTATTTCTCACGCAACTGGTGCACACCAATTGGGATTCGCGACGCCGACTGGGACCGAGGTAGCCAGTCACGCAGCCCGTGTCTTTCTCGACTCGCGCAAACCTCCTGGGATCTTTATAAAGCTCGATTTTAAAAACGTTTTTAACAGTATACGACGCGATTACCTCATCAAGGCCGTCACCTCCCACGTCCCTCATCTATTAAACTACGTCGAACTAGCGTATCGGCATTCTTCCCATCTTGTCCTGCCTGAGCTGCCACCGAACTGCAGCAGGGGGATTTCGTCTGCCACCGAACTGCAGCAAGGGGATCCCTTAGCACCACCCCTGTTTTGTCTGGGTATCAAGGATCTGGTGGATTTGTTCAGGAGCCCGCTGAACCTCTGGTACCTTGATGATGGTTTATTAGGAGGAAACGTTTGCACAGTTGCCGAGGATATTTAACGGGTCCTGGATTTCAGTGTTACATCCGGGCTGGAGTTAAATCCGACCAAATGCGAGATATGCCTCTTTGGCCCTACCCTTAAGGCCTCTGAAGTACAGTCACTCCGAGACCTCTTGCCCGGCTGCAAGCTAACCGTCAAGGACAACCTGGAGCTACTGGGTATGCCATTTGCCCCGAGGGGCTCCCAGCAGCAATCGAGCGCTGGAGATTGGAACTAGAAAATGACAATTTGACACTGTCTACCCTCGAGTCCTTGCTGATTACATCTCTACCACCTAGCGCGAGAGAACAGACATTACTACCCGTTTCTAAAGGGGGCCTCGAGGTACCAAATTTACTGACCTTGGCCGGGCCTGCTATGGTCTCATCAATGCTTAGCGCGGAAAACAGGGCAGTCCTTCTTTTAGATACAGCGGGAATCGGCCAGTTTAGAAACCGCCTAGCCCATCTTCAGGAGAACCTTGAGGCGCAGTGCGGGGGTAGGCCTGAAAACGTACTATCCCAGCGTGGCTGGAGTGCCATTTTACACGATGAGGTACAACGACGTCTCTTTAACAAAGCTGCCGACGACACAACCGTATCCGCCAAGGATTCAGGCGCCTGATTACATGCACTTCCCAGTGCCCCCATAGGCACCCTTCTTGATGATGAGTCGATTCGCATAGCAGTAGGCCTACGACTAGGGGCAGACATAGTTAGCCCCCATCGGTGCCAATGTGGTCACCTCGTCGGTAAACTAGGACATCACGGACTATCGTGCCTTATTAGTGCAGGCCCACGCTCGAGACATGCCGCTGTTAATGAAACCTTTAGCAGAGCCCTTAGGTCGTGCGGTCGTCCATGAATTCTTGAACCCCCAGGCCTCGGCGCGGAGGACGGCAGGCGTACAGATGGTATGACACTTACACCAATCGAGCGAGGCAAAATGCTGGCTTGGGATGCAACCGTTACCGACTCCTTAGATTTTTCTGGCCTGTGGCGGCGTATCCGAAGCTGGTTATGCAGCCTACCTTGCGGAGACTAACAAGTTGAGAAAATACTCATCAATCAGCTATCCCCACAAATTTTGCCTTCTCGCGTTTGAAACGCTGGGTGCCCCTGGCGTTCGGACCAAGCAGCTGATCCGCAAAGTCGGCACCTTGTTAAACCTGTCATCCGGTGATAACAGGTGGTCGCCCTTTTTCAAACAACGTCTTGACATACAACGTGGAAACGCTGCCTCCGTTCGGGCCTAAAGTGGTCTCGGCCTAGCCTCATCGAAACGGACACGTGACAGTCACAATGCGCGCCCACTAGGCGCATTGGCTTAGCTAGTCTATCCTGATGTGTGTAACATATACCTTATGTTTTATACGAAAAGTAAATTTATCAACTAGTATATATGGAGCTATCTTTCGCACACGAAATGACAGGACATCGGGGACAACTTGAGCATAAATAGTGTGCGTACGTCAACATATTATGTGGCAGACTAATAAGTCAGAAATCTGTTAGCGCCATAGGGCGTATGTAGAAAGGGTAAGTTACAAATTAATATATCCCTCCTTTTCAATACAATCTGCTATTAAGACTATCTGCATCCGTTACGGCTTCAGAATCATTGCGAAGCAATTTCTCAAATAACTAATTTAGATTCAAGAGATGATAATTCAAGATTCAAGAGATAATAATAAAAAATAAAAAAATAAAGAGATGATAATTATAAGCCATATTGGTACGCCGTACTAAGGGAAGTGACCCAATCTTTTGACGCGTCAGGATAGTTAACAAAACTGAATTTCTACTAGCGCGCTAGCAGTGATACTTGAAAGCATTTTTAACGAAGGCAATGTTATCCGATAGGCTTGTTGCAAGACCAGACGTTGAAATTATTTTTTGTTGTCCCTAAACCCGTGGCTGCGACCAGAGCAGAGCTGTGGTCGTCATACATCGTAGGAATTTACGCATTCCTTCTAAACGTTCTATCTATCTTAATTTTAGTCCTACTATTTATTTTTGTTAATAAGTTTACACCGAAGAGCAGCATCCAACCAACCGAAAGAACAGAGGCGCAACGTTAAATTGAACGGCTGCAAACACTGCGTTCAGCCCGTTTTCTTCTTTTTCCAGCAACACCCTTTGGCGCGTTGAAGCAGTTGCGCCCCTCTAGGCTCCTTTGCCATTTTGACAGCACAGTTTTCCGCTTCATTGTTTTCGCTATCGTTAAGCCGTATGTTGCTGTCACGCTAGAAAAAGCTAGCTGTTCACAGGACCAGACGCTCATACGCGTTCAGACATGCATAGACACGCATCAAAAACTTACATCCGCACACCACACGCCCACCGCACGCCAACATATACGCCGCGTTTAACGGAGGAGAACCGAGTCTCCTCGGAGCATTTTAGTTTAAGCGCCAGACGCGCCCAATAGCCTTTTTTCTGTCTAACCAAACGACTGTCATGAGTCCTCAACACTCAGCTGATGACTGTAGTCGCTATGAGCTCCTTTATCGGAAAAGGGCCGCCTTGTTATGGTCACGGGTGTAACGGTAGTTGAACTAGTAGTAGGGTAGTAGGGACTCTTGATGACCTAGGTTCGTTCGGTCGCCCAGTGGCGTTTTAGGTGCTAACAAAGATTACTTTATGCGCATGCACCGCATGAAGTAAAAACGCATCTATTGCAAATAAACTTTAAGTAAATGCCTCATGGGTCTACTAGATTTCACCATGGCTAGCGCAACTGTTGGTATATAACAACCACTAAAGTCATCCGATTTTGATGCGGTTGATCAGTGCAAATTTGTCTCTAGACTGCCAGCTGCTGTTACAAGTGATCGGTTTATCAGCTTTGTTTGGGACGTAACGTAAAAATTCTAATCTGTTGCTGCACAAATATCAACAATTCAGGTTTTATTGACGTGCCAAACAAATTGGCAGTCTGTCAACTTTCGTTCAAAATATACAACGAGTATATGCACAAATCAGTTGTGTGCAAGCTATAAAGCAACAAATTGAGCGTAATTAACACAATACAAGTTTAAAACTGTATAACTTACCTAATACAAGTATATGGCCTATATAATATTCTACGTTTAATAGTAAAACATTTCACTTGTCACGTGTTTCTTCGTTCTTCTGCGGCAAAAGAAGATATCGTTTAAAAATAACAGCCCGGCCTGCATTTCGAAGCGCCAGTGGTAGCTCGTTCCAAATGGTGGGCAACATATAGCCCAGGGAGTGCCGAGGTAGCGTGAGTCTGAACCCTGGCACCCTGAATTGGTCGCTGTGACGCTGCAACCGTACTGAGGTAAGAACGAACTGGAAAGCACAATCTGAAGAAATTCCATTGTTTTGCACCTTATAGCATCGCTAACTTTAAACGTGTCAGCTGACCAAGCTTGAAAAGCTCGAGCCTAGTGTACGAGGGAGTCAGACCCGCACAACTAGAAAAACCTATAATGGCTCTAATCGCGTCATTCTAAACGAGTCTCAGCTTATCTAGGGTCGTGGAATACGTGGAGCAATTGCGTAAGTTAGAACTGGCTCTATAAGCGCTTTGTAGACACGCACCTGAAAGTCCCGCGAAGCCTTGGCTCTCCACGAACGCACGAGTGGGACCACCACGGCTTAGCAGACCCTGATACCTGAGCGCACTTGACTGGCCCATTTCATATGCTCGTGTAGCACAATGCTAAGGCATTTTGCTTCTGAGATGAGAGGCATAGCAGAGCCACCTACTCGGAGGAAGACATTACTAGTTTTGAACTTCTGTCCCGATTTGAACCGCGTCAAGGCCTCCTTCCTTAAACGAGCTCTGGGTCTAGCAACGTCGCTTCAATCTACTCGTGACGAATCCCTTTCTTGCAAACCGCAGGGATTAGGAGGACAAAGTGGCGGACATTGACGTTGAGTTCCTTAACACGGGGGCAATGAGGAATAGTGGGTGGAAAGGAACACATAAGCTAAACAGACATGTTGTGACCCGGTTCGCCATTCATGGTTTTCATTACAAGCTCTGTGCGGAGCAGGGTTTCCATGACCCGTGCGATAGTTGTAAATGCTCTAGATATATAACAACCACTAAAGTCATCCGATTTTGGTGCGGTTGATCAGTGCAAATTTGTCTCTGGACTGCCAGCTGCTGTTACAAGTGATCGGTTTATCAGATTTGTTTGGGACGTAACGTACAAATTCTAATCTGTTGCTGCACAAATATCAATGAATCAGGTTTTATTGACGTGCCAAACAAATTGGCAGTCTGTCAACTTTCGTTCAAAATATACAACGAGTATATGCACAAATCAGTTGTGTGCAAGCTATAAAGCAACAAATTAAGCGTAATCAACACAATACAAGTTTAAAACTGTATAACGTCTTATGGTAGCCAGAGCCTGCGCAAATTTTATAATAAAACCCATGCACAGCGAATCGAACGGTAAGGTGACGAGTTTCCATATCTATTTCTAGAGGACTAACTGGAAAATGCTGCACGCACGCACGGGCTTTACATAATTATAATTAATTAATATAACTAGTTAACTAATCATTAGGATTTGCGCAGGGTGATTGATGGCCACACCGGGGCGTTCAATAAAACTATTAACTCAGCCGCCGACATAATGAGGCGCCGTCTTAACTCCCAAAGGTTGTAATTGTTTGGTATCAGCCGAGCTATCGTGTGCGAGAGCTTAGTAGCCTTTTTCACTTACCGGGGTTTTCTCCGTAGCCGGAGAAGGCTCTTTTTTGACCCAATCAGTAGGATGCTCGTGGTCTAGGTGGTCTAAGAGGCGGCGTGGTCTAGGGGACTAGTGCGCTAGTCATGGTTGTCATCTCCCGGGGTGTCGCCGGTTCGATCCCTGTTATTGGTCGAATTTTCTTTGAGCGATGCTTATTGAGAATAGATGATAAACCATACCGCTGAGAGTCAGCGGCCATGCTGTCACAAGGACTGTTGGGAAAACCCTAGATATCTTAACATGTCTGGCTCTCGGTGCATTTAAGATATACCTCAGGTTAAGTGCCAAGCCCGTAGGGGACGGAGGATAGTCTAGAATTACAAAACAACCTCCTTAAAAAAATGTCTTTTAATCATAGTAGGATGCTCTTACTTTTATTCCGCGCCAGTATAGGGCCAGCCCCCTTATGAGTTTCCATATTGGAATCAATCTAAGAGTTCGAGGTGAGGTCTGGCGTCATAAAGAAGACTGGATCGACATAAGCCATTTTCGTTCTTGAGCTCTGTGCAAGTACAGCTTAAACGCCTCAATAAGAGGCATATTGTAGCTCCGCTGCGAAGTCTCTGTGAAGTAAGGTGATCCAGCCGCCACTTAGGCAAGCCGGTTGATGCTTATTCTCTGGACATCTAGAGTGCGTTTGAGGAATGCAGCTTTGAGTCTATGATGATCAGCAAGGTTTGCTGGGGTGAGGTTCGGCCAGCTGTTGGGCCTATCTTTACATCTAAGAGTTGCTGAGCTGCTTCTAAAGAGAGCTACTGGCTTTTGAATACTGTGAAATGACAAAAGACCCTCACGGGTGATTTCCTTGACCTGTCACGGAGAACACAACCCAGTGGTTGTTAGTTTGATACTAAGGTAGGCGAAGTATTTCACACACTCGTCAGAATTCCTCTGAAGACAACACATATCATCGTTAGTCAGCCGTTCGCCTCCCCTCAAATTAATAGCGTAAACTTAATACTTTGGCGACCATCCAGGCGATTTTATCAGTGCCAGATATTTTAATTATTATACAGAAATTGACCTGCTTACAATAATGCTACGACTTCCTGGCGTTTCTTACATAGAAACCTGATGATGGTTGTTTAAGACTCCTGTTTCCTGCGTAGTGGAGAGCGATTAGAATCGAATCCACTGGTAATAGCGTTATTGTTGATGTTTATGTAAAACATTCAAATCGATTCTCCAGCGGTATGAGAAAATTGCGAACACAAGCATGCCAGTGCCACAACAGTCATACCCAAAAATTGAGTTGTGTACTATTTTTGCTTTCAACGAGGATTAAGTGCACAAGGTTCCTTTGAAGGGCTTTGGTCGACCACAAGGGATGGAGCCAACCTCTGGGAAGTGTATATGAATGGTACAGAACATTTTGAATAAGACATTTCAATCTGTATGACGAACCCTGTAAACGACAATCTAAAAACAACAACGGGCGACTTCTTGCGGAGAAGCAAAGAGCAAGCAGTCGTCGTTGACTTTCCTCTTCCAAACCCATGCTTCTTTGCAATGCCACGCCAAGATGACGGAGGGAGTGCGTTGCTTTTCCCCCTCGGGATGACGCTCAAAATATTTTTTCTCCATGACGAGGACCAAGGTTTACATTTGTGTATCTTATTGAGTAGAGCATACAGGGCCGGGACCAGCAGCATTGATTGGTGTTCATTTTTCACTTGATCCGGACCTGGTACTTTATGAGAATTTGCATTCAGGATGGCGCTAACAACATCCTCGTTCCTTTTTCAGCCAATATGCTGTCTCAGTCACCTCATTTCACGCAGATATAAGTTAGGCACATAATGGTAATATTGGCTGCGTACATCTGCAGTTCGTTTTGACTCCTCAGATGGAGCAAGCTAAGCGACGGTCCGGGGTTAGTTTTGAATTATTTTTACATTATTACAGCGGCAGCATAACGTTTAATATATGCTTGAACAACATAATGCTTAAACGTACGCAGCTCTGCGTTTATTTAAGGAACGCTGCACCTGGATCGCTTCTCTGTGGGAGAAGATTGAAAAGGAGAAAATGCAGTGCAATATATAAGGCGCCAGACTTGTTCTGGCGCCCTGGGTACTGATGTCCATCAAGTAATGTGAGAGGTAGGGGTTGGCTATCATTGGGAGGAACCTCAAAATATGATCTGGGTTACACCCTCGATTCCCGTTACGGTCGGTCGGACCGTTGTTAGGCTTACTTCGCCGTTGCCAGCAGTTGTTGTTGTTGTTAGCATTGACCCTCCTTATTCTGATTGCTCCGTTGTTAGCTGATCGTTGTTGACCCTGGCGGCTTTGTTTACCACGACGAATTTGGTGGATCGGTTTTCTCTTGACGTCGTTTGTTGCCTCAGCCAGTGGCTGTTGTTTGCGAAACATTGTTGGCGTTGGTGCTCTTTTTCGAAGTGCGCAGCATGGATGGCAAGGAATTCTTAACTCCAATGAATTTACACGAATATTGCAATAAAACGTTCGCAATCTTATTCCCTGAAACCACGTCGTATCAAAATGCTTGAGACAATATTGGTGCTGCTTATATATTTGTTAGGTCAAAAATTGTGGCCTGTGCATTTAAATTGTAACATGGTAACTCTATATTACTTAGCAAAGCTAACAAGTCCGTTATCGAAGCGTTTACTCTTGGCTATAAACAGAAGTTGACACCAGAGCAAGACCATGTCCGAGGTGTTTGTCCCTTGCCTTAACTAGAAAAACCCTTGGAGAGAGCCCGCGTTTTATCAGTTTCTAGCTTAATGCACTCTGCATGAGTTACAACTAAGGTGTTAGCCCCAAAGTCCGTCATGTGAAGTGCCGGTGAAAATCTGATAAAGATCATTACTGAATGGTTTAAGGGAAATTGGAAGATCCTCAACCACTTTGGGTGGCGGGTCTGGCAGCACTTAAGATGCATATTCCTAATTATTATAGACATTTTTATCCCCGGTTCCATTATTTCCAGAGAAGCTTCTCGCCTTCCTCGGCGACAATAACAAAGTACGAACCGGCCGGTAGGTGTCGTTGACGGGTTTGCCGTCGTGACGGGTGACGAGGTGACGGACAAAAACCAGGCAGCATCTTTCTAAGGCCGCTTAAGCCAATAGACGTGTTCGGTGTCGTTTGCTGCCGAATGGAGGCTTAAGGTTTTAAGTTTTATCTTACGAAAACATATTTGCCCTGTATAAAAAAAACGCTATTCTAGAAACAACCACTAGTTTCTACGAACTACCTGGCGTTAGGAGAAATTCACTCTGCAAGCCTCTCTGCTTGCTCTCGAGCATGCTCCTCGATATGGATTTGGAGTTGCTTATCAGTTCGGAGTTAAACCGTAAGAACTAAGAATGTTTGGGATGCGCTTGAGCGAGGCTCTAACAAATATCGACACTATAACATCGACACACTCGCTGTCTCCATTGTGCAGGTATTTGCAAATATGGCTCGACCAGATATATCTGGGCGCATGCAAATTTAAATCGTACTCGCCTATTTGACGATTAGTTACGTTATTCTTGCAGAAGTACGCAAACTGAAAACAATACATATGTGACCACGCCTATCGTAGGACACACTTTTTATGTGATAATAAAGGTGATTTTACGTTATGTTCATACACTTGCGAAGAGGGGAGGATCTAAACAAGTTGATGATGCTTACTAAGAAAAGCTCGCGAAAAGGCTCCAAACCGTACAAGTGAAGGTGAAGGAAACGTTTTTCTACGCGGAGAAAGTGAAAAATCTTAAAGATAAGGTGGAACCGGGGAGCGCAGGAGTCGCTGTCCTTATCAGCGATATGAAACAAAGAAGGTTTTGCACGCCAGGGTGAGCACTGATTGCATAGAGAGAGACTTACACTTACGCTGGGCCATGTGCCGTGTTTGTAAAATTGCTAAGGTTCATTGCATCTTTAGCTGCCTATAGAATGGACATTAGGCTCAAAAAATCAAGTAGAGGATAAGCAATGCTACCTAAATACGGTACAAAGAAAGACAAAGAAGCAACTTTGTATTTGCTGCATCTTTAAAAAGATGTATATATATATATATATGTGCGTCTGTTCGGATGTATAAAGTTGGTATAAGACGTTTATGATTGAAGCGGCTGCTGATATCAAGCAGCGACCCTATGATCACTACGACTACAAAAACAGCCAGAACGATGCGGCTTACATTGCAGCGCCACGAGTGATGACGGCCTAGTGGCCTACGGCACAAGCGTCTAGGAACCAAGAGTTTCTCCTGACAAGCCCACGCATGCATCGGCCGTTCGGGGTTGAAGAAGCAGCAGTAGTCTATGCGCAGCGGACACCGAGATGGCGGGCGCTCTGAACACGCCGCCCAAACGACGATGACGAAGGCACGGTTGTCGTCGCTGCGCGACCTTTTAGAAGGCTCTCCCCGGCCGATGCGTTGCAAAGTTTGGCTTGCGTCGACACGTCGGACGAACGTCACGCATCAACACCGTACTGCGCGCGTGCCACTCTATCACGGCCGAAACAAGCCCGTCGTTCTTCGCGCCGTCTGCGTTGCCGCACGACAGCCTCAGCCGTGGCCTCAACTTTGCCGTTTGCTTGTCCTGCAATGTTCTGCCGGAAACAGGTTCCTGCCGTCCGTGTGAACCAAAGGCAGACTATCAGAAAGCCAAGTGAGGGAAGGGAGAGAATGGATGGTGACGGCGGGGGAAAAGGCAACCTCGACTGAAGCCACTTCCAGCCGCACTGCACGCACAAAACGTGACTCATAATAACCGCCGCGGCGGCGGCGACGACGACGACCACGGCAATGATGATGATGATGATAATAGTGTCATTTCCACACGAACGTTGATCTTGCTGCCACCAGGACTGTTGGAAAATCCATAGATACCTCAACGTGTTCCCTCATATCAATTCCTGCGGACAAAATCAGAATAGGGTCCATCAGAACGGACCCACGGACAGACGTGGATAATACTTGTCTAAAGCAAAACTTAAACGTGCCACCTTTATTCCCACATGAACTGCCTTGTGTGCGTATTTATGTCATGCGCGTGTTTCTGCAACACGCTGATTAACGCATAGCGTCAAGGTCGTGCCGTTGTTGCTGCGGCTGCTGCTTCGTTGTTGGCTTTAAGCCAGTCGTTCATATATATATATATATATATATATATATATATATATATATATATATATATATATATATATATATATATAGTTATATACTTCTTTGCGAGCGTTTGGGAATCTTCATTGAAACCGCTACACAAGAGACCGATTACTGGTCTCAATAACTACACAACACGTTCGATGGGGCACATTTAAAAAAAAACACGAAACGCCCTTTGAACATTACTGGATTAAGGGTAAGCCCTAACTATCTGATAAAGAGTATTTAAACTTACTAAAGCTCAGGATCAACGCACTACCAACGCGTGCCAGATTGGCCAGGGGACGCCCGGGCTACAACAAGCGTTGTAGGCACGGGTGCCATGCGCCTGAGACGTTGGCTCATGTCGCTCAGATGTGCGATATAACACACAACAAACTATAAAGTGACATGACGACGCCAGTGATCGCGTGGCGCGTCTTCTGCGCGAGAGGGGTCATGGGGTGGTTCGTGAGCGAGTATTCCGTCGACCGGGCGCACCGGGTTTAAGGCCCGACCTAACAACACCTACCGAGGTCTGGATTTTAGATGTTCCTAAGGACGGCGCTCCCCGACCCGCAAAAACCTCGCAGATTCGGATCCATCAGTATCTCTATGAGTGGTGTATGGGACTCCGAATCTGCGAGTACGCTCTTGGGGCTTGGCATCAAGAAGAAGAATCTTATGGATCTTACCGTCTTAATGTTGCAAGAAACCTTGAGGATATACCGTTCAAACCGGGTGCATAAGAGCGGGGGCTACCAACAAGCAAAGACACAGACAGCTGACTCTTAACCTCACGTGACACCTTTTTACCACAAGTTTTATTAAGGCGAGCACTGCCAAGTGTGTAAACGTATTGTAAATGATTAATAAATCATCACAATATTTTCTATACACTAGTATATATTCGGCGCATTGTTTTCGAGACAGAAGCCTCAAACATTGTAATCAATAAACATCTATTAAAAAAAACATAAGGAAAAGTGTGGAACATAAATGTAACACAATGTGTATGAATCACGATCACTCGGTGGGACCTGATACTTACTAAATTAAAATAACGTATTTTCAATCCTTACAGGACAGGATTGTTATACTTGCATCATCTGGTGGAATAAGCACATCGACTTAATTTTCCCATTCGTTGTAAAAGCAGCTTGTTCAAAACACTCTTCTGGTCAAATGTGCATAGTGAAAAGGCACAAACATGGCCTGATTCTTGGTGTTTCAACAAATGGGTGCAGGACGAGCGGTGCTGCACAAATGCATGTCAAGAAGATTGAAGGTTTTTGATGAGGACTACCGATCATATATATATATATATATATATATATATATAACTTAAGTGCAAAGGCTTACCTAACACACTTTGAGCTGTTTATCTACCTTCAACTGACTATTTCAGCGAGATTCATACCGCTTTTAATGATGATGGTGAATCTGGAGGTGTGAGGCGGACAAGAAACAGGACGGCATGTCGTGAAATCGCACTCGACAATCGACAAATTTCTACCAGGGAATAAAACTGGTAAACAATTGTCCAAATTAGTTGCGGTAATTTTCAAAAACATTTTTAATGTAAAAGAGATTTTGAAATTAATTCCAAGAACATTGGAATCCCTTGTCTAACAATTTTAGCAGCGCAGTTCTATGGCTTATGTGATTAGAATAGAGTTCTTCAATAAAACTATCCTATCCGGTTAGCTTTCATGCGTTATCGAACGACTTCTCGCTTCTACGCTCTTTAGTTCCTTCGATCTCCAAAAAGTTTGCCAATCTCACTTGCCCATTGTTAAGTCCCCCGTACCCGAGCTTGCAGGCATAACTGCCAAAACGTAATCGAGCGACCGTACGTTCTGCCACAAAAATGCTGTTTTCAACGGGGCTGCTGTTTCCAAAAAAACCTTTTAGACATTAAGCTATTTTTTAAACACTACACTTAGACGATTCAAGGCGGGTTTCATCGAAGAGAATTTATTCGCTATCTTTAAGACGGGGTTCCTACGCGTAGAAATGTTCAATGGAACCATCTTCGAGAGAAGCGATCTATACGACTTCCCAGATTTCTTCCTAAAAGGAAGATTGTCATCTTTGATAGCAGTCATCCTTGATAGACTAATTCGAACCTCAAGACCAGATGAACTTTCATTGACTAGATCTCACGGCCTACGCGTAAAACGGTTTCGTAGCGCTAGGCAATGCTGACGTTACTGAATATTTAGCCAAAACGTATATCTCGGAATAGGCATACCCGTGTCAAAGAGAGCATGATGACTTCGCTACCTTTGCTCCGTACCTCCTCTATCTGAATCAGGTAACTGGAGAGCCGGCA
This sequence comes from Dermanyssus gallinae, assembly GCA_003439945.1. Lineage (NCBI taxonomy): Eukaryota > Metazoa > Arthropoda > Arachnida > Mesostigmata > Dermanyssidae > Dermanyssus > Dermanyssus gallinae. The sequence continues at coordinate 246,904 of QVRM01001916.1, forward strand.
TGGAGCACCACCTTATGAGAGAAAACGCCAGGATCACCTCAGCAGGTGTAATCCTGTTAAATTGACAGGCTGCTTTGTCGGTCTGAGTATATACAAGTTTAATGCAAACTACTATTCGAGCAACTTACCTCCTGGTATCGATAACACCCATATTTTCAAACGCGGATAAAATGTCCTCATCGGAAACCCTCTGTCGACGTCTCTGGCCCCGTAGCTAGCTAAATTACGTCATTTCACTAGGATAGCTGCATAATGTCTCGTTCGTCGTCGTAAGCCAGACATCCATATGTTCACACTATGATTCCAGTTTTGACTATAGATATAGCCGAAAATTTGATTGCATAAAGAGAAGCTTCTACTATTCGGCTTGCAGGTAGGGACATTTTAATTTCTACATCTGTCTCGGTACAATGAGGAATAATTAGGCCAAACAGACACTTCGATTGCTTAAATGATTTAGTACGTATGACATCAATCTCCTTCTAGTGGTATTTTCATTGAGTAATGTGTGATCTTGTGTAAACCCGAGGGCACTGTTATCAGACGTGCCTGCTGCAAGATCAGAGGTTGAGCATTTTTTGTCGTCCCCTTCTTGTAGCCGCGACGAGAAGAGAACCATGATCGTATTGTAGAAGTCGGTCGAGACGCGCTCAAATCAAAATTTGGCGACGGCTACATATGCCTTATAAATATATCCACCGATCTTACTTTTTGCTCTTACTATCTCTTATTCTCGTTACATTTTATATTAAAGGGAACAGAGTATAAAGAGCGGTCATTTCTACGGAACACTCCTTCCGTCTTAATATGTCAGCTATCGTCACGCCATGCGCTGCTATCGAGTTAGAAAAAGCTATCTGTTCGCGGAGTAGACTTGACGCTTGCATGCGTGCAGAATACCCGTACTCATACACATACAGCCACATACCACGCACGCACACGGCATATGCACAGATGAGAATCGAGCCCTCTCTAAGCATTTTGATTTGAGCGCCGCACGCCTCAAATAGTTTCTTTCGGGCTAACTAAACGAATCTAACGAGGCAGCCTTAACCAGCCTGTAGGCGCTACGAGCTCTTTCCTCGAAAAGTGGTCGTCCTGCTAAAGTCACGGGTATGACGATCGTAAAAGTGGCCTAAGATGCTATCAAAACCCTAGGTTCGTGTTGGCAAACATTACTTTATACTGATGCACTATATAAAGTGTAAAGTAAAAGCGCGCCGTATGAAGTAGAAATATCTCGAATTGAACCGAGTTAACTTAAGTAAACATAAATAACGCGTTTGTTAGGGACGTCCATATTAACACATGTAAAGTTCACAAAAGTAATGTTTCTTTTTAAACATAGGCAAATAAAGGCGAACGACTTAATTAGGAAACGTTGTATAGAACAAGAGCCACCAAAAGGATATACTAGAAAATGTATGCTTGCGAGGGAGGCGGGGAGGATGCGTGATGCCGACGAAGAGAAATCCACGAGAGGGCTCAAACTGTACAGGCGACGATGCAATAGGCCTCCTCCTACGCGGATAAGATAAAGCGCCTCAAATGTGGATGATGATTGACCCGTGGAGGGCAGGAGTGCAAAGAAAGATAGTTATTCAGGGTAAAAACGGGGTACGGGAAACAAGGTCGCGAGATAGCGCTGCCCTTATCCGCTGTATTGAAACAAATACAGGCTGGACGCCCAGTCTAGGACAGGCGGATCCGACGTGTCGAGGAGATTTAGGAATCTTGATGAAAGCGTCACGTAAGATGAGATATGAAAGGCACTGGCGCCAACCCTGAAAGGAGCGAGGAGAGTATGCACCAGATCCCATAGACGGGCTACTGAGGAGCAACTCGATGATTATAGAGTTACTCGTTAAACTTGCGCAATTTGATTGAACAAAGTAAAGAAGCAAAATCGCACGACCTGCTCAAAGAAGTAGAACGGCAGCCATGAGAAAAAGACTAGCAAATATTTAAAAACAAATTCGAAAATGCGCTACCAAGGCTCCCGAAAGAACTTTTAGAAGCGCAGTACGGATTCCATTCCGAGGCATCAAAAAACGAGAAGCGATCAAGGTCCAGAAGGTTTCTCTCGATCCAGGATTGAATAAAATTTTAGACAAGAATTTTTTTAATGATAATCGGGAAAGCAGCGAGATCAAATGGTGTATCACCCGATAGCGTAAAACACCTCCAGCTAAAACGTTCCAAGTTACGCTCTCAAATTGCAGAAAGCTAACAATGGAAAGACTATTCCTAGGGGAATTGAATGTGGCCAGGCTGCTACTGATACCCAAACCGCGAAAGCTAGAATGTTTTATATCTTATTTTTTATTCTTAAAATATTTCTCCAATCCCCAGATAATTTTATTTATCACCAGCCGTAATTAACCAGGCCTCAAAAAAATATCTCCCTCCATGTAGTTGTCTCGCTACTTTCTACAGTGTTTACAGATTTCATCAACTATTATGTCAGTCTGCTGGGTTTCATAAGCCTAAAAAAGACTGCAAATGCCGTCGTTGTGGTTGTCCATGTCTCACATATCACCTGGCCGTCTATACTGTCTCTGTCTGTATCTTTGTTCAACCCGGTTTTAGTAACCCCCGCCCCACCCATGTCGACATCTTATTTTGCTACGAACTACAGTGACTCTCTTATTGATTCTAATGAATATGACATATACATGCAGCTTTTATCTCTGAAACCCAAATGCAGCCATACACCCGATGGCATCCCACCTATATTTTTTAAAAAGCTAGCTATCTTTTTAGCGGAGCCAATAAAGCTTAATTTTGAACGGTCATACAATGACGCCGTAGTTCGAGACATTTTCAAACAGAGTATCGTCACACCGATACATAAAAAGAGACCCAAAAAGCGCATTGAGAATTATCGCCCTGTGGCTCAGTGCTCCATTGCCTGCTCAATTTTTGAAAGGATTTTAGTCAAACACATAACCAACTATATGACCGTGAATAATCTTTTTGATAGTTTCCAACACGGATTTGTGCCTTGTCGTTCTACGTGCACCCAACTATTAGAAATGACAAACGATTGGGCCTTGTATATAAATGCCAAAAAAGACTTTCATTGTATATATTTTGACCAGAAGAGTGCCTTTGACAGGGTTGATCATAGGCTTCTTATTGACAAGATGAAGACGCTCCAGGTCCACTTACAGATTCGTAAATGGCTTGCCGCTTCCCACAGGGGAGCTGCGTCTCTCCTTTGCTGTACACCGTATTCGTTTTAGATTTAAAATCATACATTCCCTCGTTTTGAAACATGGCTTTTTTATCTGGAGTACAAGTTTAACATGACATTATTGCCCACCGCTAATGTTGCACGAGACCTCGGTGTTTTAATATCAAGGGATCTTACATTTTCTGCACATTTACGAGAACTAGTCAAATCAACATCTATACTTGTGAATATTCTGTTTCGTTGTTTTATCATCAAGGACCCAAATGTGTATATTCGTTTATATAAAGCAATTGTGCTATCTAAACTTTTATATTGCTCACCCGTCTGGAGCCCACACCTGTGCAAGCACATAGCCATGGTCGAAGGCGTTCAGAGAAGATTCCTAAAAAAGCCCCTGTAGAAGATGTGATATCGAGCCGAATGCTGTTAACCTTCCGTCGCTGTCGATTTTACTGAAGAAAAACGACACGCGTGCGCTAGCGCAACTTGCAAGTGCTGATCTTATCTTATTGCGTCGTATTTGTAAGCTAATTTAGACACATTTTGAACATTGTAATCATTTTTAATAAAATACTAAATTTTTGTCCCGGAGTATGCACTGGATACATATGTTAATACAATTACTTGTTATACGGCGTTGTATTCCTCTGCATATTATATATATATATATTTTTTTTTCACGTGCTTGCTCGAATACCTAAAATTAAATTATTTTTTAAGAAGGTTCTTTTTAATTCTAGACTTTCCTCTGTCGGTGTAATTGTGGTTAGGTATTTATTTAATGCATCGAGGGACAGATATTTAAAGAAAATCTAGGGTTTCTTCAAAATTTCAGTAAAGCATGGTCGCGGCCACGACAGCTCTCAGCGATATGTTGTATCATATGTTCTCAATGCGCTCAAAGAAAATTCAATCAGCAACAACTCTCCGGTATATGACAACCATGGCTAGAGCACTAGCATCCCCTAGACACGCTGCCACTGTGTTCGGATATTTCTGGAAAGATGTCTGAAGGTGCTATGAAACGTTTATGATTGAAGCTGTTGCTCATAGCAACTGTTGTTGCGCCGGCAGTGATATTATGATCACCACCACTAGAAGAACAGATAGAACAATGCGTCGTGTGCATGCGGCGACGCCAACCAGGACGACGTCCTAACGGCCTACGGCACAAGTGCCTAGGGACCTAGAGTTCATCCTGACAAGGTCACGCAGGCATCGGGCATTTGGTGCTAAAGGAGCAGTAGTCTATGTGTAGCGGATACCGTAATGGCGAACTCTCTGCCCCCGCCGGCTAAATGACGAAGACACGGCCGCTGTTACCGCCGCGGCTCAACCTCTCAGGAGGCTCTCCGGTCAGGCTTTCCGAGGCACGAACAGACGCCAGCCGTCAGCGACGTACCGTGCATGCCTCTATCACGCCTGAAACACGCCCGTTCGTTGTTGACGCCAGCATTTCCACATGACAGCCCTAGCGCCGGTATCAACCCCCCGCTTGCTTGTCCTGTGTTCTTGTTACCGGAAACGAGTTCCTGCCATCAAGTTTTCGCGTGACGGCCCTTGTGAACTACAAGCGGATGACTAGAAGGCCAACCGAGGGGTGAGAGCAATGGCGATGGGGAAAATAGCAAGCCCAAAGCCGCTTCCAGCAGTTCGACGCAAAGCATGACTCATAGTGACCGCCACGGCGACGACGACCATGGCAATGATAATGATAATTGTACCCTTTTCACATGAGCGTTAATGTTGCTCCCACAAAAACTGTTAACGAAACCGTAGATACGAGCATCTCACCATGTTCCCTGATGCTGCCGCTCTACGCATCTCTAACAAAAACAAGTGACATGTACATTTAGGAGTATATTTGAAGCGAATAATGGATCTAAAGCCATTCTTGCAGGCAAGGTAGGAACAAGTTCCTCCCGATGGACACGGGTGATATCTTCAACGGGCAAACTTCACTCCTCCACGACTTGTCTTGCGAGCGTACGTATTTATGCCATGAGCGAACGTATTTTGTGTCAGTCGTTTGATCAACCAGCACGTAGTAGGGGACATTTGCTTAACAAGGAAACTGCCGCGATAAATCTGAGAAGAGTTAGATTATATGCGAAGCAGCATATATATATATATATATATATATATATATATATGCCATGCTTTTACTTTGCTAACTGTCTGATATAAACTAGCCTCCCTTTTCTCATTTTTCATAAACGACATGTCTTTTGTTGACATCTTAAGTTGCATTCATCACAGTGGTTTACTACGCATTACCGTTATAATTACTAGCCGCATAGTACGTCTGAACAACAACACAATTTGTAAACCAAAGACAATCCGGGCAATTATGATTCAAAGCGAGACTCATCGTAATATGAAAACGGTTACTTCGCTAATCGTTTTCGTCAAAGCGATTTAAATATGCCAAGACCAGAAAAATCTGTTTTATAAAAAAAAAAATCCGGCGAAGCCATAACCACATAACGAATACACGTGCCCAGAATCGTTGGAATTCATCAACACCAGCATGCATATCACGTAGTGATAAATAAAGATAAACTTCCGGTATGTCTCATACAACAATTTTTCGAAAGAACGATTTAAGCGATTACACAGAGAGATAGAGATTCGTACTGACTTCAGTTGTCAAACAGACTTTAAAACAGTGCCTACAAATACCAATCCTTTGGCAAAAGAAAACTTAAAACATCCCTAAATCAATCGATATATAAATAACGTGGATTCATCCTATTAGCGAGCACATAATGCTAAATATATTACTTGGCTCAGATATCCCTGTAAAAAATGCTATAATTGGCCTGGTTAATTTGTCTTTTATTAAAAACGTGGTTAGCTTAATTAGTTATGCACCAAGCGTATTTAATCAGAATAATAAGGACATTTATTGAAATGTGATGATTGGTTAATTTATAATTCGCTCTGTCTATAAATGTATGTGACCCTTTCATATCAGAAACTCTTGAAGCAGCAAGATATTATTTCATTTCTTCTTGGACCGACCACGCTCGTGATACGACAAGTTTATCTGAAAGCCAAATGAAATAATTTGTGTCTTGGCGTCTGCTGATAGTGGTACCTCTGGAATAATCGTAAACCCATTCTACCATGCCAAATTCTCGCTTTTTTTTTGCCCCTTTTCGGCTAAATTATATCTGCCCTCATCGCCTGTTTCTAGTTGCCCGTATATGTCTGTTTTACCCTCGATTTCTTTCGACACGGTCACTTTTACCCGTCGCTGACTATTGTGCCCAATCTCGCTGGGAGTTCTACCGTGTAATCCTACCTCGTTTTTAATACCAATAGCGCTGTGTTTACCATCTGAATTTGGGTAACTCATCTTTCATTTGCGACTTTGTTAATCCTATTACTAAAACTTAACCTTCTTTAAGTAAGTTAAAGTTCAATATTAGGATTTAACTAAACTTAACTTGTAATTTACTTTGAACAAGTTTCGACTTCCCCCTCAAGAAACTCTCTGATTGAAACGGCAACCCAATGCAAAGTCCTATACTTATATTTGCAATCCTTGTAACTTCCTTGAAAGCCTCGCACCGTGTACCAGAATGGCATTTGCAAACGTCAATCCTGGTGCAGACATAGCTTTCCATACATTCTTTTTTACTATATATTTATTAAAACTCCAGAAACCCTTTAGGTTTATTGCGTTTCGAGTTTGCCTCTTTAAACCTTCTACCTCTGTATAATCATTCCCTGTATAAAGTGCCACCTCAAGACATTTGCACTTGTTAGATATTCCATTTCTCTATTTACCTTTCGCGCAGGACATTAGATATTCCTGTCTAATTCCCTTAGCGACTACGAATTATTATTATTATTATTATTATTATTATTGGCGCCAAGGAGTGCGGACGTGCGCATACGGAGCTCCGAGGAAACACGCCTATCCGTGAGTGTGCAGGATGATAAACCCAGAAAGTGACATACCAAAGTGATGCCTGTAACTCAGTGATCAATTCGGTCTCACAGGAAGACCAGCAGCAATGGCTAACAAATGTCTTCCCTACGAAGAGGGGTGTCCAAATTCATGCAGGAAGGACTCATAAGAAGAAGATAGTAGAGTTTAGTGGAACAACAGCGCTTCGGCAGGCCGCCGCCACTACTAGCAGCATCTCACAACCGCTATCTTCTCTTCGTGCTCCGCTAATACAACCTTTTTCTCACCCCGCCAGCCAACCGCCAGCGAATGGAGGGCCGCCACCTAGCCAACACCTGCCACCCTCTTCTCCCTCTCCTCTTCACCGGTTACTAGCCAACGCCAAAATGACACGCAAGATGCTGCGCAGGATTACAAAGGGAGCCAGAATCCATCTGCGCAGGCTCCTCCACCGTCTGCTAAAAGATGTCACAGAAAATAATGACGAAACGAGCTGGACCGCGCTGCTCACCCTCGCTCCAAAAGTCCTCCATGTCGACAAAAAAGCTCAATGAGGTCATAGTCTGGCCAGCGTAGTCAAGGAAAAAGTAGCCCTTTTCGGAGGTGCAGATCTCAATCGCATAGAAGGCAAACGTGTTATGACGGAGAAAGCCCGCGCTCAGATTGCTGCTCATAAGCTCTCTATGGATTTTAGTGTGCGGAGCGCCATTAGAATATTGTCTTCCGACGACACGATTGCATCCGTAACGGAGGAGTCAATTAGTAAGATGATGGCAAAGCACCCTCCTGCTCCTGCAGGGGACGTGGTTCCACCGTCCCCTATCGGCTTGTCAGCGGTAGCGTCGTGCTCGAGCGAGGATGTTGCCAAGGCACTTTCCATCTGGTGCGGCAGGAGGACTCGACGGCCTTACGCCCGACCATCTAAAATGCCTTTTTCCTGCCAACGGAGACCACAACGATGTGCTGGAAACACTTGCCAAGATATGCGACATCATACGTAACTAGCAAGTTCCGGAGGCTGTGAGAAGCGTCACATATGGCGGGTAGCTCATCGCCCTGAAAAAGAAAACCGGGGGATACCGGCCCATAGCCGTTGGCTGCGCTCTGCGTAGATTGGCCGCAAAGGCTTTGCTTCCCCAGGTCAATGTGAAAAACTGCAGCCAGATGGGGTACGCCACTGATAATGGAGCGGAAATAATTGTTCATACGGCTCGCACCTCTCTCGAAAACAACGAGAAATGTTGTCTCTTAAAATTAGATTTCAAGAATGCTTTCAACTTAAACAAACGGGGGCACCTCTTAACAGAGGTTTCTAAGCACGCCCAGGCTCTCTATTTAATAATGCACCAGGCGTATAGCAGGCCGACTTCCCTGATGTACGGTGAGATTGAAATCACGTCATCGGCCGGTTGTCAGCAGGGGGACGTAGCATCTCCTCTTGCCTTTAGCCTGCTTCTGCATCAGTATGTCAAGCAGGTGACATGCAGGGACCCTCCTTGACAACGATCCGTCGGTGTTACTCAGAGACATCAAGGATCTTAGAGCGTTTGAGCAATGGAGCGGGCTGCAGCTTAACCCCTCTAAATGCGAGCTTTTCCTTCAGGGTTTTGAAGACGAAGAAAGACAGCAGGTAATCGCGGAATTCAACAGCAAGCTCCCGGGCATCTTTGTAAAGGACCGGTGTGAACCCTGGCTGAATACGGACTTCACCTGCCTTCCTTCTGCCATCTGAAACTTTGGATCTCGACGACCAAATGAGGAGAGCCTTGGAAAACATTCTTGACCTGACACTCGAGGATAAGGCATGGACGCAGACAATCCTACCGGTCCGGCTGGGTGGAACGAGCATTCGCTCGGCCACGGACCTTGCTTTGCCCGCCTTTCTGGCCTCGTCCCATAGTGCGCCTCCGCAGTGGCCATTACTGCCGGCGGATTCATCAGCCACCAACAAGACGCCGTTCGGCTCTGGGACGCGCGTCAGTCTGGTCGTCCTTCTGAGGAACAGGTGGGCAGACAGAAGGGGTGGGACTAAATTGCCACTCGGGCTACCCACTTAACTCTTTTGTCGGCCTGCGAGTTAGATGTAGACAATATTAGACTGAAAGCATTCTCATTTGACGCCGCAAGAGCGTGGCTCGACGTATTTCCCTCCGAGCTTGTAGGCAGTAAGCTGGCCGACGACCAGTTTCGTGTCGCTAGTGGTCTTAAACTTGGCATTGCCATGTTTGAGAAAGAGGAATGTCCATGCGGTGGAACAGTGGATGCGCGCGGCCTGCACAGGCTTAGCTGCACTAAACTGGCGGGGCTTACGCAGAGCCGCCACGGTGCCATCAATAACGTCCTCGGGCGCGCCTTTAGGCCAGCCGGCTACCGCGTCACGCTAAAACCTGGTGAATTGCAGAGGGACGACAGGCGTCGACCGGATGGCCTTACCAGCCGGGACTGGGACCGTAATCGGCCTGGCTTGGGACGTCACTGTCTCTGACACGTACGCCCTCGGATATCGTGCGCTAGCCAGCGCGGGCGTCGGCCATATCATTCACCAACGGGAGATGCACAAAAGGCGCCTTTACGCGCATCTTCTTGAGGACCATGTGGTAATGGCGTTTGGTCTCGAGTCATCTGGCGTTTGCTGCAAGGAGGCACTTAAACTGACAAAAGAGCTTGGGAAAAAGCTCTTTGAGGCTACAGCGGAGCCAAGATCGAGCGCGCTCCTCCGACAGAGGGTGTCATTGGAGCTTCAGAGAGGCAACGCCAAGATGATGTTGAGTGGTCGGCAACACTCGAGCAATAACAATGATGTTATAATATTAATAAATTAGTAATAATAATAATAATAAAACCCTGTTTCAAAAAAAAATATAATTATTATTATCCAGAGGAAGAAACGCAGCTACAGGTCGCCTACGGTCAGGACCCAGCGCTCCCGCCGTTCGAAAAAGACCCCGAGAACAAGTAAGTCTCGCCAGAGCGCCGATACCGGTTCGTCGCTCTCGGGACTGGCTGATCTCCTGCAGGGAACTAGACCAGGATTATCTGCCGTGTTGAGGTCTCTAGAGGAAGCGTTGCGACCTCTCATGGGACTGCTTTCCGTGTTGGGCAAGTTAAAAGGTCTTGCCTTGTAATGACAGATCACAACGACAACGCGCCTAACCGCGGGCCCGCCAGTCCGCGGTCCGGGCAGTCGGACCCCAACAGCGCCCCCTGCCCAACCTGCGGGCTTTCGTTTACACGAAGAGGTCTACGTCGACACATAACGACCAAGCACGGAGGGGTTGCCTATAACATGAACGACGAGTCACAGCCCTCGAACTCTCGGTTCACCGCAGATGGGTTAATCGGCGTTATTTAAGATGTCACTCGCCGCTGGCGGTTGGAACGCATTTTGCCAAAATCAGTACGTAGGCAAGTAACCGAAGAGTTCACCAAGGTCCTGTACTCAGTCGCAGAGAACAACGGCGACACGGCTTGGCTTTCTCTGTTCTCCTTTGCGCCTGTTGTCCTCCGCCTCCCCGTTGGTGGGAAGGATGACCGGTCATTAGCGGTTATCGTCCGGAAGAACCTTTGCGACTTTGCTCAGGGGAGACGGTTTGATGATGGCAGTAGCCCTCCTTCAAACCTACGTCCCCGGCATCGGAGAGTTGACACCGTCCGGCTAGCCATTACCAAGCTATCGGAAGGCGACGTTTCTTCGGCGGCCAGGGTCTTAATATCAGAAGACACGCTGGCACAGAAGCCCAGCGAGACGGCTTTGCTGTGGGATAAACACCCCCCCGCCCCTTCAGCTCTGTCCTGGCCTAGCCTTCCTCACGTGCCCTTGCCATCAACCACATCAGCCGACAATGTTCGGTCTGCCATAGAAACGTTTTCGCGAAGCTCAGCCGCGGGCCTAGATTTTATCAGACCACGGCTTTTACAAGATCTGCTATCCTCCGCTTTAGGAGCTGCCGCCGACCGACTTGCGGCTGCCCTGGCCAAAGTCGTTGATCTTCTTCGCTGGGGTTCGCCGCTCTCCGAATGGCGACCGCTTATCTTTGGTGCCAGACTTTTCGCCCTTAAGAAGAAAGATGGCAGCGTAAGGCCCATCGCATGTTCATCTGCAATCCGGAGGCTGGCGGCAAAGATTGGCATCTTAGAGAACAAGGCAGACATCTCACATGCTCTTGGTGTCCATCAGCTTGGGTTTGCGACACCGGGAGGATGCGAAACCGCAGTACACTCGACTCGGTCCTTCCTGGAGTCACGCTCTGAAGCTACCCTTGTGGTCAAGCTTGACTTCAGAAACGCCTTTAACAGTATTCGGAGGGACCACTTATTGAGTGCGGTAAAAGCCTATGTCCCGAGTATGTTCCACCAGGTGGAACTAGCTTATAAAGAGCCTTCCTGCCTTCTCCTGCCGCATGATGTCATAATGTCGCAAACTGGGGTGCAGCAGGGCGACCCATTGGACCCCTGTTCTGCCTGGCTGCCAAGGAGTTGGTCGACTCTCTTGAATGCCCTCTAAATGTATGGTACTTGGACGACGGTGTTCTGGGTGGCGCCCCCGATGCGGAAATGAGAGACATCCACCGAGTCATTGAGTTTGCTGAGCGGAGTGGCCTGGCCCTAAACCCTGCAAAATGTAAGGTCCATGCTGTTGGAGGTGCTGCTGACTCCGAAGTGCTAGAGGCTCTCCCAAGGTGCAAGACCGTCGGCACGAATTTAGAGTTGCTAGGCGTCCCCCTATTCCCGCAAGGAGTTCCGGATGTCCTCGAGAGGTGGCTGGTCAAGCTAGAAAATGCAATGTCACGCATTCACTTGGTAGGTTCTCACCGAGGCCTTTTTCTTCTGAGATCATCATTTTCGACTCTTCGTCTCAACCACTTGTTTCGAGCGGCAGACTGTTCGCGAGCTTTAGGAATCCTTGAACGACTCAACGACCGCGTGGTGTCTACATTAGAGGCGTTGTTAAACCTCAGCCTATCTGCTCGTGCGCGCCAACAAGCTCTACTCCCCGTTCTTTGGGGTGGCCTAGGGTTATCTGATGCGACTGTCTTATCGGAGACAGCTCTGGCAGCTTCCCTCCATAGGTCTATGCAACAGGCAAGAACCCTCCTGGATTCTGTTGCTCTCACGGACTTAGAAGCCCGATTGGAGACAAGCCACCGCAGAGTAGTTGGCCTATGCGGCCACGAGCCCGCCGAGGCTGGACACCAGAGAGAATGGACAGCAATTCTTTATGAGCAAAGAGTCGGAAGCCTCATTGCGGAATGCGCCACGGACGTTGATAAGGCCAGACTGCGCGCCGTCTCCTCCAAGGGGGCGGGCGCATGGCCCCCCTGTGCTCAGATCGGGACCCTGTTAGATGACGAGTCGGTAAGGATTGCGGTCGGACTTCGCGCAGGTAGGCGAGCAAGACACCAAGCCTTGAACGAAACCTTTAGCAGAGCTCTACGATCCAGTGGTCTACCGTGCGTCCTGGAGCCCGTCGGACTAGACAGAGAGGGCGGAAAGAGACCTGACGGTCTGACCTTAACTCCGTTCGAGCGCGGAGGCATGCTGGTTTGGGACGCGACAGTTACTGACTCATTAGCCCCTTCAATGGTCAGTGCTGGCGCGGCTCAGGCTGGTCATGCATCGGCTCTCGCCGAGGCAGGCAAGGTTAGAAAGTACCAGAACATCGGTTACCCGTACAAGTTTCACCCACTTGCCTTCGAGACCCTTGGCGGGCCGGGTCCGTCTACTCGCAGTTTGCTACAGAAGGTCGGGAAGCGGCTAATTCTAGCCAGCGGAGATAAGCGAGCAAGTGATTTCCTCAGACAGCGTCTGTCGCTGGATGTGCAACGGGGCAATGCGGCCTTGGTTCGAGGAACCCTCCAGAAATGGCTGGTCCCTAGACTGGATCCCCTGTAATGGTGCACACGTTCGCAGGGACCCAAATGTAATGGTCCGACCGTGAATGATTATTATTATTATTATTATTATTATTATTATTATTATTATTATTATTATTATTATTATTATTATTTAATATTATTATTATTATTTATTGTCATTCAGTTATTACAATTGTGAAGTATGAACGTTTATGCCAGGTTGGTCCTGCTCCGGTCGCTTTCTATCAATTCATGGCGCCTATGATGGAAGCCACATTTCCTCTACAAACGGCCAAAGACATCATCTGTCTTAAAAACATGGCCTCGCGTCGATCGCCTGTAACTTCAGCTATGCGTTTTCCGATATCTTTCAGGATTTTCGCTGTACCTGAGCTGATGGGGCCGAGCGTCTCTAATGTAATGGGTACAAAGTGGTAGCTTCTAGATAGCTCGAGATACTTCTTTCGTTTTTCAGAATCCGCGCGCTCGGCTACCCATCCCGATTCAACGGCGCTGTGGTGTAAATACGATAAGGCCGCTGTGCATGAGACCGTTACATCCCATACAAGGCTTTTTCCGTGTGACCACAACGGGATGGTGACCCCGTCAGGCCGCAGCTCACTACTGCCATTAAGGCCATTCGGCTCGGGTGTAGATGGTATCCCTGCCCTTCTAAGAGCTCTTCTAACTATGGCGTTAAGTTCAGCGTGTCTTGTAATTCTGCCGGAACTTTTCAGACAGCTTAACGGATGTAACCCGTCAGAGTCAACAGGTTGGCCGCATCGCAGACATGAAAAGGGCTGGCAGACGGGGGCGCCTATTCTAAGGGCTGACACCATGCGGAAAGAGTTTGGGTCCAGCATAGTGCCAAGCTGACAGGAGCGCAGCGCTTGAAGCCAGCCCCCGCTGAAGGGATGTTGAGCCGCTAGAAATTATCTAGTTTATTATTATCTTATTATTATCTTAGCTTATTATTATTATTATTATTATTATTATTATTATTATTATTATTATTATTATTATTATTATTATTATTATTATTATTATTATTATTATTAATATTATTATTATTAGTATTATTATTATTATTATTATTGCGTATTTGCATCATTACCATGCAAAGGAAAAATTCACACTACGCACGTACGACGGCAGCTAGGTTTAATAGTGACACTCTGAACAAAGGTTGTGTTGGTGTGGCATCACATACGGACGCTAATGGCGAGGGTTTTTGCGGTTTTCAGTGCAATGAGTGAATTCTCGGCTTGTACTCGCTCGGCCGTCTCGACGTGTCCTCAACCGGCTCAAGAGTATATGCGTTTCGTGCTAAATGCATACGCTGGCGATATCCTCGATGCCATTTGTCTCAAATATAAGGTAGGCATGGCTGGCGTCAGGTTAACCAACACGCCAGCAAACATTATTGAGAATGACAGCAAATTATACTTCATTTTGGGAATGACAGCTAATTATACTTCGTCTTGAGTGTGACAGCAAATTATACTTCATCTTGGGAGTGACAGCAAATTATGTTTTATTTTTAATTCCTAAGACATCGCAAAGCAAGGTAGATATTCACGGTCAAGAACGGCTATGTCAGTCAAAGGCTATTCGCCTCAGTCACTATTGGCGTTACGTCAGCCGATAGGAACTATGTGTAGGGTGTCTTAGCACTACAGTATGCCTGACACTTATATGTTAATTACAATTGAGTATCAACAAGATAATACAATAACTCTTAATTAAGTGATTTAAATTAAATATGCCCACCATATCGTGTGTAGCTCAATCTGAGTAATAAATAAAAAAAATTATATATATATATTTTTTTTATCTTGAATAAGAGTGTTTTATACAATTTAAAAACAAATATTTTTTAATTATAATTTATTAATTCCAATACATATAAATAAATACATATTTATAACAAAACTGTATACGGACACCCATTTTCTGGCACTTTTTCACATAAACAAGGCACATTAATGCACGCTTCAATAATCTGAGTAATAAAAAAAAAATTATATATATATATTTTTTTTTTATCTTGAATAAGAGTGTTTTAAACAATTTAAAAACAAATATTTTTTAATTATAATTTATTAATTCCAATACATATAAATAAATACATATTTATAACAAAACTGTATACGGGACACCCATTTTCTGGCACTTTTTCACATAAAC
The DNA here is from genome assembly GCA_003439945.1 of Dermanyssus gallinae. Classification (NCBI taxonomy): domain Eukaryota; kingdom Metazoa; phylum Arthropoda; class Arachnida; order Mesostigmata; family Dermanyssidae; genus Dermanyssus; species Dermanyssus gallinae. The sequence continues at coordinate 262,061 of QVRM01001916.1, forward strand.
GAGGCACATTAATGCACGCTTCAATATAATCGTTACTTTGGTAGAGGGGTTACTAGCGTACACCTTGCTCCTAAAACATAAACAGGAAACTCACAACGGCGTTAAATTGTAAGGTCTTGAAGGCCAGTGAATGTCTTCCCTACGCGAGATCACGTAATCGCAGGATTGTGACAACATCTATTTGAACCAGAGTTCACTCGCATGATTCCATCAAAAATCAGCGAAAGTTAAACGATAACACCGCCACATTGCTCTGCATTGACCGCAGAGTGAAAAAAATAGAGTCAAAATATCCCTTTGGAACCGAGGCCACACCAGACTGTCACAAACGGCACATGTAACGACTCTTCGTAAATCACGTGAGGACTCCAGTTTGCCAGACACAACCGTTTTTTGTCGAACCCGGTGGCGTGGCTCGTCGTTTTGCTCATTCATACTTACATTTGATAGAAATCGGCTTAGTCGTAACATACAATCATCTTCACAAAATCAGCATCACGTTGAATCATCCATAAAGACTGGTTGGCGAAGTTTTCCTAGATGATTATTAATCGCTTTACTAGACGCCCAGTATATTTTTCGGAAAGGCAGATCTACCAATGGAGCCCTTGATAGGGGCCTGGAATGAGCAGGTTGGGAGACCGCACAGGCCCCCAAAACGATGGAGTTTGTACTTCTTGAATGCTAAAATGCTTTCAACATAATGAACTGAAAAGTAATGGCACAAGCTCTAAAAAAAAGGAATATCTGCGTATCTCTGCCATATGATCCTATGTGGATGAACGAAGTCTGGTTGCAAAGAAGTAAGAAAACAGAGGTAATGCCAGGACCCACAAGTTTCGATTCTGGAACCTGATTTCTGGAATTTGGCCTATGACGGGGTACTAGACATCAACAACTACTCAGAAAGGGTCGAGCTGTTGGACTACGCGAATGACCTAGCCCTGATGGTTACGGCGCAGACTGAAGCGACCCTATAGGATACAGCCACTAAAGATTTATCGATGGTGACGGAGTAGATGAGCCGCAGTCATCTGACGCTTGCGCTGCATAAGTCCGAAGCACTGTATCTAACCGGCTGGAAGAGGACAAAAATAGTTTGCCTTATAGCGGGCCTTTCCATAGAAGGTAGGAAAGAGAGAATGTACCTAGGAGTGATCCCCGCCACGGGGTTACTCGGATACTCGGAGCGGCACGTGTAAGTGACAGAAGTCCAGTGGACTGCCTTAAACCTGGCACAGAATATGCCAAGGAATGGGAGAGTATTAGGGGGGAACCGAAGGCTACGAACTTCGGTTGCCAAAAAACAATCACTTAGCCGAGTGTACCAGACGGTCTCCAAAAACCGAAGACCTCTTGATCCTAGCTAAGATCCTGCCATGGGACCTACTGACAAGAGATAGAGGCAAGATATTTCTGGAGGAAAATCTGGATCTCGCCAGGAATAGGATTGCGGCCTGGCAGAAGGGGTAGGTGCAGCTTATTCCAGAGTTGATCAAGGAGAGCTGGATCAAGAGTCTGATATCGGACCTCAGGACGTCGTATGGCTGCCGACACGAAGAGTTGACCTACTATACAGCTCCGTTTCTGATCGGTCACGGTCAGATCCAGAGCTACAAGGTAAAGATGAGGACGCCTATTTCTCAAAGGTTTTATATATATATATATATATATATATATATATATATACAATGTATTCTCACACATTTCCCTTCCCTTGCGCCTGCTTCATAAACCTGTATCACGAAAACAGGCTGGATCGGATTTCTGTACCGGTCTTCTATCGACGCCTACGAAAGAGCGGCACGCGGTGACGACCGACTCGAATGGAGTCACCGCTGCGGATAAGCGGGTTGCTAACGGCGGTGCCACTAACCGCAACGCAACGATGCTGGTGCCGGCTGGACCCGATACCGCTACACCTTCGAGCATCGCTGGACTGGCGGGAGCCGTGACCTCAAGACAATCGAGTCATCGACGAACGTCACAGTCCTCTCTGACCAGCAAGCGTGATGGCAGCCAAAAAGGGCGATTTATAACGTTTCTTGCAGCTACCGTGCCCCTGATGGAGGCCATCGGCTGAGCGGTGATGGCATTTGACCATCAACAGCCAACACTGGGCCCACGGGCTACGTTGAATAGGCACTGGCTTGGCACCGAACTTCGTTTAACTACTTTTGGCTAGCCGAGACAGAGTAATATCACGACCACTAGTTTACTACCTCTACTTGTGCCTAACAAACACGCCACTAACGTCAAACGCAAGTTAAGGAAAAGTAATGTACATAACAACGACAAGCAGCAGTGGTGCTGGGGAAAGGGCAGGAGCTAATTTGGCCGATGTTTCGAGCTTTGCCAATGATCTATTCCTGTAAAAATCTTATGACAGGTATCCGCCGTGAGCTATTCGTGATTAACATTTCGCTACTATCTTGTTTGCGATTTCGACAAGTGTGAAATAAAAGTAAAAAAGAAAAATACATTAACAAAACAGGTTTCTATTATACTATTAATAAAAATAGATAGTAAAATATTGGTCGATATATGCCAATTAAATGAAGTGCTGTTAAGCTGATCATTCTAAACTATTTATTTTCTTACCACCCAGTAATCCAAGAAACGAGGTTTTTATCCAGTGTCGCGAGATGGTTCTGTTGGATACAATGAATAATACAATCGCATAGACAATGACGAGGTGTACCCATTCCGGTGAAAAACGTTGTGATCGAGTTAAAAAGCTTGTGTAAATGAAATAATTCCGTGTTATTTTGTAAGCTATTTAGTTACATTTTTATATGCTTGCCTTGACTCCAGTTTATTGCATGTTTTATACCCAGCTTCAGCCAAAGAAAAGGAAGGCATATTCAGCCGTCATAAACACACGTAAATTGAGGAGGTGATATTTCCATACGGTCTCTGAAAGCCATTAGGAACCCAACAATTAGGCGTCAAACGCTTTTCCAAATGCCGTATCTCCCATACAGTCTAATATCGTCCGCTAACATAATATTAATTTAAGTGTGGCGCCTCCCAGCCAGTTTATGTGGAGGGTATACATTAACAGTTCCAGAGCAGTTCGATCGGAAGTTCGCTCAGATCGGGCTATATTTTTTAGACCGTCGCAAAACTCATTGGGACGCACCCAAATTGTCCGCGTGGACGGAAATCTCATAATCCATACCATTATCCTGCAATCGATGCTAGACAGATTATATCATGCTTTGTGTAAGACCGACTTAAGATCCAGGTACGTTGCATAAAGCATCCAAGTTGATGCATACATCGATTAGCCTAATCGTGCAAAATACTATTTAATTGTTTTCTTTAAATCTTTAGTTGCCTTAAATGGGCTGTACAACTAACTTGCCAGATTGAACAGCAAATTCATGTTTAGTAATCAATTGTTGTTTATTCGCATTGCACTCGTAGTTAGCGACTGCAGTAGATTCTCCCTCAGCTCTCACAAACAGTCGTCGAATGTAGCGGTATCAGCTCTTAAATTATCCAAGCCAATTGCAGATATAGTATAGGAGTTGATTATTGAAATTGCACTCGGGTGGTATTGCAAACGATGATCGTTTGTAATCTCAAATATATACTCTCCGTTCTTAACTTACAGTATATATATATATATATAATATTAAAAAGTAAAACTCCAAAACGCTCGGATATCCTACCAATAGTAATCCTCTACTAAAATGTCTTGTTCAAAGCTAAAAGCGTGCGATTCTGTCCAACTTTACGGCAGGAGAGCTTATTATGGCATATATATATATATATATATATACATACATATATGTGTATATATATATATATATATATATATATATATATATATATATATATATATATTTATATATATATATACATATATACATATATGTGTAGCTTACCATATACTTAAGATGGTGTGTAGCTGGTGTGTAGCGATGGTGTGTAGCATGGTGTGTAGCTTACCATATACCACCGTGCCCTCGCGGTGTTGAGTTCGTCGCCTATGCCGACGACCTGGCAATCTTAGTCACCGCAAGGGATGCGGAGCTGTTGGAGGACCGAGCAAATGACGCCTTAGATGGGGTTAGCCGGTGGATGAAGTCGCACCACCTGATGCTGGCACCGGAAAAGAGCGAGGCGGTTTTGCTTATTGGCAGAAAGCACTGCCGGGAGCTGGATATCCGTGTGGACGGTCACATGATCCAAATACACAAGCAGGTCAAATACCTGGGTGTTATGCTCGACAGAAACTTAAGCTGTACAGCCCACATTGATTAGGCAACGGCCAAAACGCATCAGGTTGCGGGCAAGCTCGCCAGGCTAATGCAAAGAACAAGAGGGCCCTCGGAGAAAAAGCGCCGTCTTCTAGCATCAGTCGCTGACTCAATTCTGCTCTACGGGTCAGCAGTGTGGGGACCAGCTGCACTGAAGACCAAGAAGAATAAGAAAAAGCTAAGGAAGGCGCAGAGAGTGCTGGCCATCAGGGTCGCCAGAGCGTACAGGACGGTGTCTACAGACGCTGTGCTGGTAATTTCCCGCATGATACCTTGGCCAAAACGGATAGAGGAGAATATCCTCTTATACCGGGACCAGACACTTAGCAAAGAAGATGCAAGAATAAAGACTCTGGCAAGCTGGGAGGCTGAGTGGACTGGGGCTAAACGAGATGCACCAGGGTCGTGGACGAGGTCAATAATCCCAGATCTCATCAAATGGTACCGATGCGAGTACGCGGAGACGACGTACTACCTAACCCAAGTTCTCACCGGTCATGGCAGCTTCCAGACCTACATGGTGAAGATTGGAAAGACTGAGGTAGACATATGTGTCTTGTGCGATGCCGGCGAGACCGACGACGTGGATCACACGCTTTTTGCATGCAGAGCTCTTGAGATCACGAGACAGACAACCCGCTCACGGCTAGACGTGCAGTGCAATACGACGAGAGACCTACTCTCAGGGATGCTCAGCTCGAAAAAAAGTTGGGAGGCGGGCTCTGATTTTGTGGAGACTGTTATGAGAGAGAAGATAAAGCAGACGGAAGAGAGGCGGCAACGCATGGAGCGCCGCCAGGCTGAAGATTGAGAGCCAGACTACCGGCTCCCTACATGCACTGAAGTAATACCGCAAGTATCCCGGTCATGTAGGTTAGGGGGTCACCAGGTTTTTAGTGGGTTTGTGAGTCCCACACTACCCAGACCAAAGGGTGTGCGTTATGCATTTTTGTTCCTGGCCCCTGTAAAAAAAAAAAAAAAAAAATGTCCCCGGAGTTCAGACAGAATCGGAATATATATATATATATATATATATATATATATAAATACCAAAACTTGTTATAAATAGTATTTGCTCTCGCAGTCTCGTATGCTAATTAATGAAGTGAGGAGCGTTCTGTTCACTTCTTTAATTGCCCGAAGAAAGCAACGGGCATGGACGGTAGCCCATAAGAAGCCTTTCAAATGCTAACACAAAATCGTCCAACTTTTTTATTATTCCAATAGTGGAGGCCACTTCGCGATCGGGCACTTCCTCGATCGCTGGGAGGAGGCCCACCTTGTCCTGATTTCTATAATTGCATCTTCTTTTCTTTTGGACCCCCTGACATCCTGCCACTTTCTCTAATGCGGTCCAGCCTTTTATCCATATACGACTGACAAAGGAACCGGACGGTAAAAACGATCTCGGAGTTCTAACACGGCTTTCGCTTAGGGCACCAAACACATCACGCAATTCAAATATATTTTAATCATAGCCGAAACCCAGAAAGGAACTCACCCAGAAACGAAATCACACTGTTTGGCAACCCTATTTAGCATCAAAAACGCTTTACACTCTATGGTGTTCCATAAATGACGCGCTAGCACGTACTTATATATCGCTCTATCTCAGAAACATGTAGGCATCTTATTTGTCCCAACGTAAAGTCGCCCTTCAAGCCAACTGTCATATCCTGTCAGCGCAGGGGTCCCGCAGGGCTCCGTACTAGGCCCAACTCTATGGAACATTGCGTACGACAATATTCTGCGTCTTTCTCATCCCCAATGTTAAATCCATAGCCTATGCAGATTATCGTGATCACGTCGCGTGATGCCGAGGAGCCGAAGGCATTTCCATGTCCGCACAAACTTTGCTTAGCTCCACACAAAGCTGTGGCAATAATTCTGAGCGGGGAGAAACGATCCTACGGGTCATGGTATTTTCAGAAGATGCGTGAGTCACAGAGAGTACATACGGGCTCTGTCGCCAGTATGCATTCTCTGTGACTCACGCGAAGCAATCTACGTCAACCACACATTCGACATATGCATATCTATTTCTGCTACTGCTGCTGCTGCGAATGCTGGAGCATCATGAATGATTTGGCCGCGATCATCATTTAACGGAAAGATCTGGTACAGACGATGTGGCTACGCTACCCTAAAGGAGAAGTGGAGATTGAAGTAGTACAATGTTACAGTTTTCGCCTCGACCTGAGACCTTTAGGTGAGAGATTGTCAGTGGGCATAATGCCGACAACATCGACATTGAGTTCCACAATGCCCGTTACGAGTACGAGAAAATAAAAAATAAAAACATTTTTCTTTTTCATCATTAAACAAGAAGTATTTTGTGCTACCTAGAGTCAGATTAAATTACCACTGGCGAACCGGTGTAATCGCTACGTATTATAGCCCCTTTTGAACCAGTGCCCAAATGAAGGCAGACAGACAAATGACATTTTTTCGCGTAAGTCGACAGGGGAACTCCTGACCAACAATCTTATATATATATATATATATATATATATATATAACCCCCGCTCACGCTAATCCTTTTTTCAATTCGGGATCCTATTTTAATAGCTGAACGCTTTTCTGGCAGCGGCAGTGAGCATTTTATTTTAGCATGTCGAGTTTTGTTAAACGCTCGCCCAGTCACGACGTGAATCGTATATACAATTTGATTTCCACGCAGGACTTTGCGTTAGCTGGGAATGGGCACTGTCCAGTGATTATTAGCATTATGGGGGGGGGGGGGGATTTAACATTGACATTGGCTGTGCACCTCAACAGCTCACAATGTCCTACTGGGTATAGCTTAAGTATTGCTCTACTACTATATTCGCCTGTATGCCCTATTGCCCTGTCCGTTTTATAAACTGTGTTACTTGTCCGTCGTTGAATGCGTGCCTAGGCCATACCTGGGTTGCTGGCTATGACGTTGTTCTCCAAAATATCTATTGTGTTCGCAGACACGGGCGAGAGCCTTTTCTGACGTTGGACTCATCCAATCATTAAAGTCGTAGAACCGTGCAAGTAGGTTATGCCTTTTACGTACAGCCAGACCATAGGCGACGTATATTCGGTGCTGAAAAGCAACGCCGTTTTACAGCTTGCCTGTGTAACGAGACGTTTTACATAAGTGAATACCTGCCTTCGGGTTACTTTGGCTGACCGGAGAGCAGAGTGGCAAAGACCAGGCCAGCTAGCGAAATGCTGAGAGTAGACAGAATACATTGGGGAAAAGGATATCGCAAATGCTTTTGCGGCCCAGGGCACTGCAAAGCCTGATTGTTCACAGGTGGCGAGTTGCCCACTTGAATTATTTATTGCAGCGAGCCTGCCTCTGGCGCCGCTAGTGCAGTACCATTAGCTTGCACATATTCAATGCATGTCTATTCGGCAAGCAAAGTTTCCAAGATTCTTCGAGCGAGCTTAGATTGTTGCGCTGTACAGGAGAGTAAGTGCTAGTGACCCACATAACTACAGGCCTACCGCCCAAGCGCGCTTACGAATTTTCTTGCTAAACTGTTCGACCGTTGAGCTAAACAGCAGATTTATAAACACGTTGAAAACTATAGCCTGTTTGGAGGCACGCAGAGTAACTTTCGTGCTGCGCGCTCGATCGAATTAATATTTAGCCATCGAACTGGTTTACCCGTCGTAGCGTTGCCGGCGACAATGCGGTTTTGCGAGTGTTCGTCGACGTGGCCAAAGCATTTTATTCTCTACGACATGGCATTTTCTTTGGGGGGGGGGGGGGGGTATTCGTTGCTTAAAAGCCGATGACAGAACAATAGCCTGGTTTGCTTCGTATCTGAGGCTCAGAGATCTCCAAGATGAAGATCTTTCGGAGAAAGCTGAAATACAGGCTGGAGCCCCTCAAGGTTCAGTGTTAGGCCCAGTGTTTGTTTCCGTTAATATATTAATGTTATTTTGTCTGCCATCCGCAACGTATCTTTGTTAGAGTCAGACTTGTACCTCTAGCAGATGACACGCCCGTACTATTTGAAGTATCAAAGAGCTCACTTAATAAAGGCATCTATAGGGTAAACATAATATTGCACAGAACATGGACAGCTTTGCTTTGCTCCGTCTGAGCTTACATGATTCGGAAATAACACTTGCTGTGTTCCAGTCTGCGCACTCTTAAATTAGTGTCCGTTATGGAGGAGGAGATACAAACGATGCCTTGCTATACTAATATGATCAAGTCAGCTTTGGTACCCTTTGGCATCCCACTACAGATGACTTGAAAGGGTCTCTTCTAGCAGACCATACTCCTTACATTTTACTTGATGTCGTCATTCCACAAGAGAATACGATGTTCGTAAGCAGCGGTAATATCGCGACGCCATGGCTCTACACGTATAGAAGAACATGGACAGATTGGGTGATGTCGTAGGAATGCCCTTCGTGTAATCCTGTATTTTTTTTCAATTAAACTACAATTAAACTATACTAAACACTTGAACAAAGTGAATTTTATAGTACTCACCAAAATTGAAGCAAATTTTCTAAAAGGTGTGCTAGTAGTTCATCGCACTGACCGCAACCAGCTTGCCTACCTATTGGCTTCGACACCACTCTTGCGAAAGGTCTTATGTTTTTTAGAGGTTTTCGACAACCATACATTTGTGGATTTTAATTGGCGTTTTTACAAGATTAGAGCGACGACTACGTACTACTGAAAGGGTCCATGATATAAAACTAGGTACTTCGTTACCGTGTTTGCAGTACATACATTCCGTATGAAGTTAAGTATACGAACTAGCTTCCACGAAACAACGACCGAGTACGAAAGCAAGCTAAACGGAGAATCGTGTGATCTGTATCACTTCCAACAGTGTGCAAACGCTATACGATTGACGAAAGTGAAGTATAAATGCTGTAATACAAATGTGTATAAGCAAAATACTGGTTAATAAAGTAAACATCTCACCCTGTGAAAACTTATCAAACTGAACTGCAAGTAGTGATTATCGTATGTAATAAAATAAAAGTATCTATGCACAGATCTATACTTATGGCAGTTAAGTGCATAGTAATTTACACTACAGTGTTATCGTGACGTTGGCATGTTGCACACAGCGGCTAACCACAACGACACGAAAGTTGTTTCAGTTGCTCAATGTGTGTGTTGACTCTCATTCGGATACATCATCTTCATGCATGAATGAACTAAAGGATGTCTGTCGTCTGCAGGTAACTGGAGTCTACACACTTTCTGGGCCGACTCTCAGCCAAGATTTACGTCCATGGGAAATACCAATCGGTGCAAAGGTGGGGCTCGAACCCGCGCACATATGTGTTTCCTCCGGTCACGAGGCGCAGGCGAATGCATCCTCCACGCCACCGGGCTGGAGTCTACATACTGCTGTATCGAACACGAAGCACGAACTTCAATATATGGCCCGAGTCGTTCTTACTAGGGCGATGACATCTACTACTACTACTACGATTACCGCTGCGTAGTAGCTGAATTACATGTAAACAACAAGGGCTCCAGCAGAAGGCCAAGCTGTGCCTCCCAAGTTCTAGAACGTGGGGCTGTTGTTCCCTCCTCTCGTGTAGTCAGTAGCCGGTAGGGAAAGACGTAAGGATGGCAGGCCGGTGCTACAAGGCCCGGGGGAGGAAGGGGGGCAGGGTGATAATGCACCGATCGTCAATGAGCTAACGAATCGGTGGTCGGGGCTAAAGGTAGCACACGTCAGGCACAAAGGCGTGGCCTTCGTGCGGCATTACCGGTGGTCTACAGGGCCTAACACAGCGATGCTGCGGTGGCACATTTATTTGGTGCTTGAGTGTAGCAAGTGCGCAACTCCGAGCTCTGGCGATGACATGCGTGCGTTTTCTTTTGTTTATGAGTTGACAAAGTTCACTAAGACGTAGAAAAAACTCGTATGTATATATATATAGACACGTGGCCTAGTCTTCGCCCTAATCGAATGCCGCGATTGTAGCAGCAGCATCACCACTGCAAAAACCGCTGCCAGATGAAACGCGAATTGAAAGACAAGATACGGAGATATTTGCACATTTCAGCGGGCTTGCATATCGTTTATCCCTCATTCCCTCATGTGTCTCCATTTCGCCATTCTCTTCCCCCCACCCACCCTCTATTTTTCAATTTCTCCATTCCTATTCCTCCCTTTCCCTTCTATCTCTCAATTCCCCTATGCCTATTTCCCATCTCTCTCTCACACCAATTTTCTCTATGCCTATTTCTCGCCCGCCCCTCTCTCTATCGCTCTCTCATTTACCCCATGCCTATTTCTCCCTTTCCCCCCCGCTCTCTGTTGTTTTTGCTCTGTGTACATCAGCAATTTCGAAATTTCGCTGCTTGCTGCCTCTCCCCCCTAAACTGTCGGCAGTACGACGCCTGGCGGCTTAATCGGCTTAAAGCTGTGATCTTTCAGTGTGTATGCCGCGCGTGCTCTGGCCTGTTGGCTCATCATCATCATCATCGCCGTCATCATCGTGACGTAAGGTGACGTGCCGCCTGTTTGCCGGGCCCCGGCTCTCGTTCACCCTCGGCTTCTCTTGCTGCTGCTGCTGTTACTACTACTACTATTACTACAACATGCACCTGCTCTATATATGTGTACCTAACAGCTGTGCTAGACTATCCTCCGTCGCCTACATGGGCTTGGAACTCAACCTGAGGTATATCTTCAAAGCACCGAGACCGGCCGGACATGTTAAGATATCTAGGCTTTCTTTTCCTAACAGTCCTTTTGGCAGCAGCATGGCTAACAGCTGTGCTATTTGTCCTTTTTGGCTATCGGGCTGTTTTCCTGTCTGTCTGTCTGTCTGTCCGTCAGTTCGTCCGGTGGCATGTTGTGTCCTCACCACCCGTTCAGACTTTAGTGGAAGGAACGCTCTCCTTCTCACTTCCCTCATATCTACGCCGCCGCCGCTCGCCGCTGCTGCTGCTGCTGCCGTCGTCGCTGCAGCAGCAGCTTTTCGCTGTCCTTTCCCCCCGCTCGGGCCAGACCATCGCCGACTGAACTACCTACCAGCGCCGCCCGGCTACGACTGGGATGACAACACGCGTCCGGCAGTCTGTCCGTTCCGCGTTCTAGCGCTCAGAAGAGCGTTGTTTCTGTGGTTTCTGTTGTTGCAACGGTTGTTGTTTCTGTTGTTATTGTTGCTGCTGCTGCTGTTGTTGCTGCCGTTGTTGTTGTTGTTATTGTTTTCGTCGTCGTCATCATTAGTCATTGGTGTATGCGGTGGACCGGCACGGCGCTTTGATCCGCGTTATCGGCGCTGGAACGCGGCAGCTTGCTCAAGTGCTTGGTTAGCTTTGGCAGTCGGCTCTGACGACGAGTTAGCTAATTGATTGGTGGGTGGGTGATGCAGTGGGCTAACAAACAATAGCAGTAATATCAGTAGTAGAAGTAGTAGTAGTAGTAGTAGCAGTGACGTATCGGGAAAAGTCTTTGCTTGTTGATATTGTAAGCTATATGATACATAGAAGCCATGTTCATGTTCTACTGTGTTGTTTTTTTTCGTTTTTGTCGGTGTTGTTGCTGTTGTTGTTGTTGTTGATGTTTTTGGTATTGCTGTTGTTGTATTCACTTCGGTTGCACTCGGCTCTCGGATTGGTTGGAGGTTGGTTGTCGGCTGTGGAACACGTTGATTGCTGATTGCATTCGACGACAACAACGGATAGTGTCCTCTGCTACTGTTGCTGCTGATAGACAGAAAGATAGATAGATCTGACATCAATTAATACGTCCCCCGCCAGGCCGGTGCTAGAATTGCACACAGTTCAGTTCTCTCAACCTCACCTGCATGGCTGTGTAACGTCGAATGAACGGGCGTGCCCACGTGTACACGTGCCTTATTGGACGAGGCGCCGGACAGGTGCCATACTTGCGTACACTCTGCTGGCTTTGCCGGCTAGCCTCTGATGGTACGAACAAATATATATATATATATATATATATATATATTTATGTATATATATTTGTTGTGTTGGTCCTCCTCGAACGGTTTGTACGCACTGTCCGGTCTCCAATCGTCGTTCTCTGTCGCCGCGGCGACCTTCTTCCGCGCTGTCACAGCAGTCAGTTGGATTGAGCTTTCAGAGACTTCTTAGCTTCGCGACACTTCGTGACCTGCCGAGCCGACTGTGCTGTCGTGTGCCGCGTGCCGAGTCGTAGACGATTGCCTGATCGTTTGAGGCTGTTTGACGTGAGGTGTCGTGGTGTCGTTAAGTGCGTTAAGCTACGCTAGATAGCTACAGTAGTGCCTGAAAGTCTTGAAAGCAGCTAGCTCTTTCCCCTGGCACAAACAGCAGCAGCAGCAGCGGCAGCGGCAGCAGTAAGAAGAACAACTCGATCATAAACGCCGGCTCTGCCAGGAGCCGGAGGCAACGAGAAACCACGCAGAAGCACATCAGGCGATTGGACGCTTGGTCGAATAGGCGGCCAGCACAGATGATGTAGGTAGACTTCGGCACCTGATCACCATCATCGTCATCATCATCCGACCGAAGCTCCGACCAGCCCAAAACGCGAAACCAAACAATCGAATCAACAACAGCCAATCAATAACACAGCCAGCCAGCCAGCCAGCCAACTAGACAGATAAAAAGACCAATAACGCGCCAAGTAAACATCAAACAGACGGACGGACAGACAGAAAGACGGACAGACAGACACACAGTTGTCATAGTCAGACATCTCAGATCACCTCAATCCCTCATCACCGCTGTCGCCTAATACGAACTACTACGCCTACTACTCCAGCTGAGCGAACCACCTCGCACACCTCGTCATCTTCTCCGTCACCTCCGCTCGTCGCCGGAACGTCGACGGCCAGAATTGGACACGACGAATACATACACACAGACCGACCGACCGACCGGCTGGCAGACAGATCTGCGTATTGATAAATACAAACATCTCGATACCGATCGAATTTTGACCACGCACCACGGCGCGCTTCTACACTATCTTGCTACAAGCCTATCATCGTAAGGGACGGAGGATGGTCTAGAATTAGAGAACAACCCTCTTAAAAAATGCTACAAGCTACCTATCATCGTAAACACCACGAGCACGAGCACGACTACAACCACCACCACCACCACCACTACGACCATCGACTCGAGAACTACTGTGTTGTTGTTGTTGTTGCTGTTGCTGTTTTTGTTGTTGTTTTTGTTATTGTTTTTGTGTCATTGTTGCTTCCGTCGTTCGTTGATCTCGTCAGCTGGTACGTGTACGAGCGACTGTGAACTTACTGACTGGTGGTGGTAGTAGCAGCAGCACCAGTTGTTGTAGTTGTTGTTGTTGTAGTTGTTGTTGTTGCACCTGTTGTTATTGTTGTTGCATCTGTTGTTGTTGTTGTTGTTGTTGTTGCAGTTGTTGCTGTTGCAGCTGTACTTATTGTTATTGTTGTTGTTGCTGCAGTAGTGAAGAACAATCAGCTTGCCATTGAGAGAAAAGAAAGCAGGAACGGACGGTCAGAGGGAGAAAACAGCGGCGTTTGAGTCGATCATCATCTGGCTCATATCGTCAGGCTCGTCTCGGTAACCGAAATTGTCTTATCGTCGTCAAGTGTGTTGGTGTGCGTGCGTGCGGGTGCGGTCCGGTGTGGATGTGGACGGCCGTATGCCGGTGTCTCTCTCTCTCTCTCTGTGAGTGTCTCGGGGGGTTAAACGTCAACTTGACTATATACTCGTTCAATCTGTTGCCAAAGTCGTCGATTCGAACCCCGCTCGTTCGGAAACAGCACGCAAATGCTGCATGCATGCGCCAAGACCATTCGTAGCGCGTGAAAAACCCGACCGAAACCCGACCATAGTGAAGTGCCAACCAGTAGTTGCCGGGTTGTTGTTGTTGTTGCTGCTGCTACTGCCTGACGGTGAAGTTAAGCTTACGTAGTTCGACGTGGATGGATAGCTAACTGTGTGGCAAGGTCCCTAACAAAACAGACGTTCGATGTTCCTTCTGTATGTGCAAGCGCTGCCTCTGCCGCGCTGAAAACCGAGATAGATTGCGGGACGCGACGCGACGCTCCGCTCCGGACGTTACCATCCGACAGTGAATGGGTGAACCTGCGCTCTGATTATCTCTGGTGGTGTGGCTACCGGTGTGGATCCGTGCATGATTTCAGACTCAGGCTGCGACAGAAAGCATACGTACTGCTTTGGGGGTACTGTGTTGCACTGTTCCCAACGTGTAACACGTATACGCACACACACACACACATATATATATATATATATATATATAAATATATATATATACACACTTTCGAGTTTCTGCTGATGAAAGGGGCGGTGCGTGAGTCTGTTTATAATTGGTGTCTCTTCTGTTCCTCTGCGTCCGCCTCCGCCTCCTCTTGTGGATATGTGCATGTGCGTATGATTGACTACTAAGTGCTAATTCCGCCATCTAACCTCTGCCAATAGATCGGTCGGTCGGTCGGTCGATTGATTGATCAATCGAGGTGTGATGAATGCCGTCGGCGGGATGAGTTCGATTTAGAATTTGAGCGGCCAGTTCCCAACCCTTTCGACACCACCGAGTTACTACTACTGCTATTGGTGGTGGTGGTGGTGGTGGTGGCGGTGGTGGTTGTTGTTTCGATCCGGAACGGTCAAGAGGAAGAAGAAGTAGCAGCAGCAAGCAAACAGGTGGATGACAAGAATCGAAATTCGTTTTAGCTATTCCCCACCCTCCCGCGGTTGGCGGCAACAGCGGCGGCCAACGAAAGGGGTCGTCGTTGTGTCACGCACCATATATTGACGGAGACTATACAGAGAGACGTTGCGAGACAGTGGAAGACGGACGTGACGCGCGAGGTTCGACGTAGCTCACAGCACACGCGATACACGCGTGAGGATTCATACACGCGCGGCGCCTGTTGCTGCACCCCGCGCTGCGAAGTCGCGCTGGGCCGCACCGATAGTGGCTCTGCGGCGGTCACGGAGGCGGTGTTGTGATCACCATCACATCTCTCAAGGTCTCGCTCTCGACGACAAACTCCACACGATCCGTCATCATGAAGTGGTGAGTAGCATCATGAAGTGGCGCCATCATCATCATCATTATTATTATTATTATTATTATTATTATTATTATTATTATTATCATTATCATCATCATTAATCCTATTACTATTACTATGACCATTGTCTTTTGACGTCAGCTCGAATGCTATATAAATATAGATGCGCTACTTGAGTGCTATATAAATATATATATACGCTACTGTAATTCGAGATCAATTTACAACAAACCAATATAAACGACTACCTTATTGTACCTGATTTGAGCTGAGAGGTGAGAAACGGAAGCTAACTACTGCTTCGGCACAAGGCAGCATTGTTGCATTCACAAAGCATCTATTTATAGTAATTATAATAATAATGCTATGGTTAATATCAACTATTCTATTCATTATAGCGGAATTGTATTTTTTTGCAAGAGGTTCCATTTTTGTATAAAGCAATAAACCTATAGGTATAATGGTAACGTAAACATATATTTGCGAGTTGTATATATATATATATTTCGAATTACCGTTGATGTTTTATTTGTCAACTGAGACAATGCGTTTATGTCAAGTGTTATCTAGCTTCTCCATGAAGTGAAGATTATAAAATGAAGTGCCTGAAACTATGCCCTGCTATAGTTTTTGTGTCCCAGGGGGCGCAACAGGCACATATACGTATACTAACCGACTTGTGGTCGCTGTGGTCTCGTTGCCAAAAGGCACCACACTCTAGTTTGCTGCTATTTTTCTGTAACTGGCAGGGCAGGGTGGACGCCATTCTCTAAAACCACATACAAGAGCGTTTGCGTTGGGAATAACCCACAAATTACTTACGTAAGAATAGATGACGTATTCTCTCAGCGGCTAATTTGAAGATGCCAAACCTTGTAGTAATCCCTATAATTAATTGTTCTGGCGGCGCATAGTTCTGTAATTGTGCAATTCATAAGAGATAAACAACTTTGATAGTCGCACATCCGTTTTGCGGTTCTTTTGCCTGGCACACACAACCTATGCGATTTTTGTTTGATGTGTTGATGTGTTAATCATTAACAAACGTAGTTATAGGCGTCCGTAGAAACCGGAACATAATAATAATAATAATAATAATAATAACAGCAACAACAACAGCAATAACGTTATGATCTCCTATAACCCGAAATGCAGCGAAATTGTCAGCTAGTTCGGAATCGAATTGAAAGAATGCCGCCGGCAATCTGACCGATCGGCCTCCGCGCCACGTCGACCTCTCTCTGTATCTACACTATAGCCGGTGACGGCGGCCAATCATCAACCCAAAATCGATTTCCGCGTGCCGTTTTCGGTCAATAACATTCGCGGCCAAGGGTCGTTGTTATTTGTCATGGTAGCGATGCGATCGTGTTTCAGATCGCCATGACTGAGGCTGATGGCTGCCTCCTCATCTCATTGTGGCTTCAAGATGGCCAGCTTTCGCAAAAGCTGTTTATGTTGCTGCACGCAGCTGCCCAGAGAGATGGTATATATATATATATATATATATATATATTATATAATATATATATATATATATATATATATATATATATATATATATATATATATATATATATTTATATTTATATAAATATATATATTGATATAAATATATATATACATATATATATATATATATATATATATATACTGGCTCAGTGTGATATTCCACACAGAGCAGCGCGGCTCAATAAAGGTACGCCCAGCGTGCAAAATGGTGACTATTCTGGTGCGCTCGATTACTCTGCTATGTGCCTGTTGCTTTCTGTTTGATGTGTCAAGATGGATAGAGAGAACGTGTTCTGTAACTAGAGTTTATCATACTCATTTCATCCGTTATCATGCATGTTGCGTTTGTCATACGCGTGTCACAGGTAGCTAGCTCTCCGAATGACTTTGTGTTGTATTTAAAATTGTCGACCCCTCATTCTATAAGCAGCATCTGCATTTTGGGCGGTTGCATCACGGTCGCAATTAATTAGGTCCTCTATAACTAAATGTATTCGGCTGAGGCAATCCAAGTGGGATCTCTATTCAAGCCACAGCGATTTAAGCTCTATGTCTGATCTTTGTAATTGTATGCAAATATATACTGTTGCTATAGTAGCTATGGCGTTGATCTAGTACAATGGTATTTCGCAATTTTTTCAAAACGAACGACAACTTAATGAGGCAGTTCATTAAGGAATTGCGTAATTGGAGACTTCAGATGTTGTCGTTTCGGGCGCTACTAATAGTGACGTGCACAGAGCAAGCAAGATATGTTTTGATCATTCTGTCTGAATAACTAAAGGTCGTATTCGTTCATTTTCGATTTGAAAATGCGTCGATAATGATTCCAGACGCTTTACGGCAAGCGGTTACGCAGGATACTCACCCATCACAAACGAAGGCAGTGCTTCTGCCATACAGAAGGCGGACTGACTTCCTTTCAGCTTACAGGCTTAACAGTGGCTGACACTTTTTTCAGCTTCGTTCGATTTGCGTTGGCACAGACGACGAAAAAGGCTGAAACGTGATTTCTCATACATTCTGCAGCAACGGCTACGTGTGAGAGGGCTGGAATAGTGCAGCGAAGTGCTAGTGCACGCGGCAAAGATATAGGCTAGCCTCGAATATCCCTCTAACTCAGCAACTGAGTAAAGGTTAGATGCAGGGCAACACGAGTACAGTTCAGATGCAGGACAACAGGAGTAAAGCTAGAATGCAGATTGAATTTAAATTGATGTGTTGCAAGTTGCCTAAAGTCGTTAGCCTGAAAGGCGTAAAGAGCTTTGAACGTGCCACGTTTGAGGGACCGCTGTCAAATCGTAATTTTTCTCACATAACGTGTGATGTTCTGCTGTATAATTTGGCTTTTAAAATGTTCCGCGTAGGCGTGGGAGGACAACTTGTTCTATATATATATATATATATATATATATATATGTGAGCAATGAACATGCTCTGCCTGTTGGCTGTACTTCTTTACATGCAGCTCTCTACGAGGACTTATTAAATTTTATAGGATGCAGAAACCTGTTTTCCACGGGTTTACCTTTCTAAAATAATGGTGGTATGGTGGCGCGAGACACTTCTCGCTAAAGACACAACACTTAAAGCGTGCCTGTAGATTGGAAAGTTAACTTCTTTCTGGAGCGGCTACGTCTTCTGGCTAGTGGACAAGCTAGCGGTTGTCCTTGCGATTGATTTCTTGCATCCACGGTGAAGATCTTCTCATTAGAGGAAAGTCGAACTCGGCCTGCTGCTTCATGGTTACGAGAATTCAGCAGCAAACCACGCCGAGCACGTTTATTGGCCTTAGAGAGATGCCGCCTGACCGTTGTGACGTATGACTTGTACCTAAGGTCCACTTTGCTGAACAATCAGACGAATGGTGGCCAGGACAAGCAAAGTTTGGCACAGGGAGGAGAGAGAGTACGACGAATCTTAATAATGCACATTTAAATTGCTTAAAGGAATCCTGCATTTCAATAATGGCGCCCTCGTTTGTAGACCTTTTAGCAATTTGCTGTATAAAAACAGTTTTGCATTTTTAACAGCCGTAACGCGGCACACGGTGCTTCTGGGGCTATTATCATATCACACCGGGCCCGCTCGATGCAAAAAGCTTCAACAAGTGTTGCTTTTCACTGAAATTCCAGAAGCGCACGTGCTCCACCCGCCATGGTTACTGCGTATTTGCAGTGTAGTTAGTTAGTGTAGAAAAACGAGGCCTCTCCTGCTGCCAAAACGTGCACATCTGTTACCACGAAAATGAGGGCAGACTTTTAAAATGGATCCCAATTTAAGTGGATATATATATACAAGTGTATGCTTTTCATGTAGAAGGAATACATGCTTTAGGCGCGAAGCATGGATTCCATTGTGATCATACCGACTAAGAAAATCCCCCTCCTCCTCCTTAAGCTTCATACTGACAGACCGCCCCGCTCTGCAGTTTATGATTACAGGCTAATGAGTAGACATAGTAAACATATCATGGTTTGAGTGTGGTGAATGCGTGGATCTGTATCAGTCTCTTCCGTATCAACTATTCGGGGCCACCAGTCGCGATCCCCATCTTGGCACGGCACGCCTGTGCCTGACGCCGATACATTGCATGTGTCCGGAATCGTCGATCGAGAACCCGACACAGGAGACGCGGGTCTGCGTGTACCAGTTAGCACGTCATGACTGTATTTTCGGCCTCTGGATTCGATTATTACAGCTACTCGCCGCTTCGCCGCAGCTTCTCGATGCGCTTCTTCTCTAAAATCACTTTTTGTTCTAATGTTGCCTTAGCAGAACAGTTTATTACAGAAACGAAATGTAACTACGGCAACGGATTATATTACTTATTACGCACGAACTGACTCCTTCTGAGTTTGTGGATACCTAAGGAAAATAGACTTTTGCGGTGCCTATCTTAATGCTCTTAATGCCTAGTCAGCATTAAGCCTGCGAGCCAGCCGCTTACTATTTGAACGCCTTATTTGTATATATATATATATATATATATATATATATATATATAGAATCAAGAATATCATGTTTTGTGATAAGTACGTGTTCTCCATTTTATTATTGTATTTACTCATTTTCGCTTTCTATAGCACCTTCGATTGATTCAAGGAGGCTACACGAATGTGTATGTGACGACTCTAGCCATGAAATGCATGAATTGCATCCCTTGAAGGCACTCGGCTGAACTCAAGGCACTATGCAGAAATGAAAAAAATCGCAAGGGGCAAGTAGCTTAAAATCGATCAAATCCCTTGGAAATTGCAAAATGTATGCAAAGACCATGTTCGCAGTCTACGTAGACGTTTCATTCTTAAAACGTTATCAGACAGAGACTTCGGATAATTGCTGTGTGCTTTGTCAAAGAAACACGATACTGTTGTTGAATCAGTTATCATGCTATTCGATAAATGGTACATGAAGGAGAGATCTGGTCAGCATACGTTACTTTATATATATATATATATATATGATCTTTACTAAGAAGACACTACTCTCGATCCGCAGATTTCTTTGCTATCATGCTTGTGATTAGATTTGTGACGAAAGTGTCGCCACTATAGCTGTTTGCTATTATATGAAATAAGCCGACTAGCGTTTTATATTAAGCACAGATCTGTTGTGCCGAGCGGCACAGCACCATTAAATAGTCGATACGCTAGATGTGCGAAATCTTGGAAGGCAGATGGCTTTTAGTGACCATCTATGTATGGGAGGATACGTGCGCGTGATACGCAACTAGCAATCTAGTATCTAGTTTAGCGCATAGACGAAGAACTTATGCCATCATAAAAAAGAAAACGTAAACAAAAATTACATAACTAGAACCTGTACACACCTACGCCCTTTGGGCCGTATTTGCCCCCTTTCCATTAGAAGGTAGTCGTCTGTATCGATCCGCACAAAAATGCGTCGCGTTCTTGCGGCTCATGACTGCAAACTCAACAACCTAAAGTTCAACTAATGTTATTCAGTTCAGACGCGAAGTATATCTAGACGGTCCGTGTTCATAACCCGTCGCCATACACACACATACAAACATCGTATTAACTGCTTCATAATAGGGAGATCTGCGTGATAACGTGGCTGACAGGTGACAGAGCTTAAATCTCAGAAATGTCGGTGCTACGGAACTTTATGGAGCACCGCTATTCACATGATAAAGAGCCAACCATTCATAATTTCGACGGTTCGAGGAACCACTCGATCTAGACGTACTCAACAGAAACTCAAGCGTTTAATAGACCTACACGGGTACAACAAGTGGGAATTTGCAGGATATGTTTTTTTGCACATGTAGTCGACGGCGTGCCTTCAAAGAAAACGAATGCTTTCTTTATTATTTCTGCTCAGTTACTTAGTAGTATTAAGTAATTAATGGCTTCCGCTTGCTACAGCACTGGCTTCTTAGCGTAACCTTATTCTAGCTCCCTGCTAGGGCGCGCAGTTGCTGCTCGTGGATTCTAGACATTCCTATTGTCGAGCACAACTAAAATGTAACCATAACCTGTCCGATGTCAGCTTCAGAAGTGGCATGTTGACATTATCACTACAAATCATCACTAGTTCTGTTTCTATACTTCTTGCCGTCGTGGTGGCTATTAATTGTATCCGACTCTCGAAATCGTTAACGTGTAGATGAATATACTTTACTCTATGTGTCTTCTGTGAACCGCTGTAGAGACCAGTATTTTGCTCAGCTTTTAGCGCCCTGTAAGCATAATGCATCCATGATACCGTGTAGCCTCGGAAACGATTATTCTTGCATCATATTGCAATTACGCTAAGGTGTGCTCATGTGCAGTTATCTTGGGACAACTGCCCCATTGCTACCTACAGACGGAACTAGGCACTCAGAGAACCAGTGTTCGCTGTTTGGGTGCTTAAGTGTGTTTACAAATGCACTCCGGTTGTAGTTTTCTTAAATTGTCCGGTATCGAAACGTTCTTCTACGCATAATAGTTTCATCAGTTTACAATGATTTATTCTCGAGTCACGAGACGTTTGGCAGGCGTCGACTAGCACAAGGGCTAACAGAGTTAAACGGCAATGTTAAAAAAAAGACGCTAGCCTGAGTTCTCCATAGGTAATAGTTATCTGTCGTAAGGCACGAACTAGTCTGTCTTCCCCGCCTGGCACGTTTGGAATGTTTCCTCGCTTTATGGTAGGAAAGGACACTGATCAACGACGACCATTCGTTGTCGTCGTCGTTGTTGTCGTCTTTGGTGGGTGTCCATCTAGTGTGGGTCTCAACAACACGCGTCTGCTTAGGTCTGTGTAAGGACGACTAAGTTTCGTTGGGCGTAGGAAGGAGTTTGTAGGATACGCATTGTTGTTGTTGTTGTTGTCGTTGTTGTTGTCGTTGTTGTTGTTGCTGTTGTGATGAGGCCGTTATTACTCCATGATCGGTATGTCGTCATAGGTGTAGCCGGGCGTTTCGTAGTACGCCTGATATGCGATATACGAATAGTACGAGCCGGGTATGAAGAGCAGACTACCTAGCAAGTAGAGGCCGTACATCGACTCATCGAGAGACTTCGGCAGAATCGACAGGTTGATCAGCACCGCGAGAGTGATCAGGATCGAACCTGTGAAGCGAAACAGACAAGAACAACAACAACGTCGACGACGACGTCGTGGTGTGAAGAATTATAACGATGCTCTTGGTTTGTCTGTTTATTTTGATTATTTATAACTGCGCCAGACAGAATGACTGTGGCTCATATGACGCACTTCGTACGTTTGACGTGCATGCATTGCGTATGTATCAGTACGACAAAGTAATTAGTCGCTAGTATCGTGTGTCGCGCAGAATACTGCAGTCTGTCTGGCTAGACAGTCCTTCGTAAATGGCTATGTGATATCTTGCGGGATAAAAACAACAATAACAACAACAACCACTCCGAACGAAATCTTCTTGCTGTAAATGATTTGCATCACAAGTTGTACGCTTACTAGCGTGAATGTATGCTTGTCGTAAAAATTCTACTTCTTCTGCGTCTACGAGGTGGATGCGACAGATCCTAACCGTTCACCTATTAATATAATTGGCTCACGAAATGTGTTATGCTCAGCTGACAGCTCGTAAAGAAGGTCATCTTGTTTTGAGAAGGGAGCCGTTCAGGCTAAGCCGCAGGATCTTTGCCGATAAAAGCTATCCGAATACGCACGACATCATGGGTAATAATCGTAATCTAATCGCTGTTGTAATTAAATTTCATCTGATACATGAGCAACTGTTTTGATCAACAAAACGAGAAAGAGTGAAATATAAAAACAAGTTGGTACGGAAATGGCTGCCAGTGAGACCTGTGCAAAATACTGGACAGGCGGGTGCCGACTAGAAATAAAATCATTCGCAAGTGAAAGCTATGATGTGTTTATATATGCATACGTGTGTGGGTGGCATTGTGTGTGCACATATATATATATATATATATATATATATATATATATGTTCGCAGTTAGTGATTTAACTGCAAACTTCAGAAATCTATGAAAAGTGCCTATAATACAATTACTGTTACAACTTACCAGCAACAAAAAGCGCAACAGCCATGCCAATCGATGAATACGGAATGGTTTGCCGATGTTTGGGTTTTTCAAATTGCTCAGGCGAGAAATCGTCACTTCGCAGCCGTTCATATCCATTGTTCAGCAGTCGGAACCCGCTTGAGGAATTCCCTGAATTAGTTACAGAAAGTGAAAGACGCATATACACACACACACAGGAGAAACGCATACAATGTACTGTTAATAGAGCTGTAATTGCAATCTACATAAGTGTGTTTAATCAAATGCCAGGTGATGCGCATTGCATTGGAAGTGACCATGTAAGCATAGCATATTTTGTTAAATTAAATAACCGCTAAGAAGGAAGCCGCGACCTGTAGTTGCAATTGAGTAGGTCGGGAGGATAACCAGCAAGAAAGCAAAAGTAGTAGAACTAACGGTGATCTTGCTGTTCGTATGAAACATAGAAAATATATCACATTTGTGCATTATAGCTTAGTTCGAACTGACAACAGGTCCGCATATTGTTATATATAGATAGCTGGTTTGAACGGCTTTAACGGCAAGGCGATGTTTCACGAGGGTGAAAATCCGAGATTCAATGCTGTGCTTGCTCGGGTTTGGCCACCTTGGGATTGCCTCCAATTAGAGGAAGCGTACGTGAGAGACATAATACCATCCCAGTTTCACAGTTTGGTAATGGCAAGACGTGCAGTTTGGTTACGAATTGCCTAGACCTCTCATTGAGAGTGAATGAAACTTTTCGCTCTGTCGAATTGGCCGAAAACCATAGCTCCGCTGCATAGCCCTGGATATCTAGGAGCAGGACGCGATGCAAACGCATGAAAGGAGAAATAGGAGAAACGTGTCCATAGCTCATGCAACAATGTTTAGCTGCCGCTCACCACTGTTTCAAGAAACGTACCGATATGCTGAGACCTTGAAATGTATATATATATATATATATATGTTTGTAATTATTCTCGCATTTCTTAAAAGATTAGACATGATTAGTGGTTACGCAACGTCTCACCACGAGAGACAAAAAGAAAGTTACCGCCCGAGATGAAAATCGGCCCTGATGATAGATGATTGTCTCTACTCCATATATATAAATACATATACAGGTCAGCGTCTGTTATTACCCGGAGCGCACAGTTTGCACGTGCGTACATGTACCACAAAGAGTATAGAGCCTATGAGCATCGTCGGTGGTTCTCTTTTTGTCTCCTACCGATTAGATAAAGATCCTCGAGTGTCATACTCAGTATGAACTACGTATGAACCTCTTCTCACACACGCTGTAGGACTTCGAACAGGCTTGTTAATAAATGCGTCGTCAAAATGACCGAAAAACAAAGACAGCAGAAAACGGAAGCCCCAGAAGCGAGAGAACACCTAGCCTCCTCAACACACACACACACACTCACACACTAACGATTTGGAGGGGCAGTCACTAAGTCACTTCAACGTAACCTTCGGACCCCACACCCGGAGACTAATGGCCTGGCGGGGGGGGGGGTCCCAATGAGAGTAAACGAACGAAAACGTGTTACCTAAGGAACAATGCATTCGAAGAACATAACGGGGTGTAACATTTCTTCGGCGATTCTCGGGGGGGGGGGGCGGGGGAGGGGGAGACAGCAACATTTGGGGCGGAGGGCTTGTGGAAGGGGTGGCGCGTGGCAGGGGGTGGAGTCTGTGTAAGGATAAGAGAAGCTTAAACTAGATCGACACAATCGAACGGCCATTAACGTGATTAGAGCGTGTCGAGTAGCCATTAACGTGATTCGAGCGACTGCATACTTGCACACACTCTATATAGATAGAGTTTGTGTGTGCCTCGGTGTGCAGCTGCGCCTGTGTGTGTGACGCTGGAGCTGTAAGCTCCTGTTGCTGATGCTGCTGCTGCTGTTGAGGAGCATCTAGTTTTTTTTTATTACTGCGTTATCATCCATCCATTAATCTATCTAGCCATCGTTATATCTATCTATGTACCTATCTATGTATCTATCTGTGTGTCTGTCTGTCTGTCTATAAATCTATCGAGCGGTCGATAGATATGCCGAGTCGTTCGTCAACCAACGAGTAACCAACCGTCAGTTGCGGCGAGCCATCGCTGCCTGTCATCGTCTACTTTGAGGAGGATGGCTGGCTATCTATCGATGGCGGCACTAGGCAACGGTATCGTCGTCTGAATGCTTGCTAAGTAAGTCGCAGACGTTACTGTCACCACCACCATCAGCATCCGCATCATCATCATGATCATCAAGATCGTCATCATTATTAGCAACAACAACAGCATCAGCAACAGCAACAACAGCAGCAGCAACAACAACAGTAGCAGCAACAGCAGCAGCAACAACAGTAGCAGCATCATTTTCATCATCGTCAACGATATAAAAAGATGACCGAGAGTGATCATTTATCTGTCCCTTCCCGCCGCGGCCACCCACCCACCGCCGGTGTGTGGCCAATATCCGTTCCAGTATCGTCTTGACCGTGATAGGAGGAAGAGGAAGAAGATCATTCGTGCCGTTCCGTGTTGTTGTTGTTGCTGCTGTTTTTCTTCTTCTTTGTATAAGTGGGAAGATGGAGAGGAGCAAGCCAAGAGCCTCATGGCCGAGGAGGAGCATGAGAGCACGGAAAAGGGAGGAATGTAGTTTTGGGGTGGTATAGAGAACGGACGTCCTGCGTTTGCTTGCTTGATTCGTCGGTGGTGGTTTTTTTGGTGGCTGTCGTTAAGTGTGCCGACGAGGTGATGATGATAATGCTGATTATGAGGATGCTGATGATGGTGGTGGTTAACAGCAACGGCGACGACGACGACAACAAAAACAACGAGAACGATAACAACAACAACAACAACAACAACAACAACGAAGACGACGGACTACTACGACGATGGCTACTCGGACGATTATTGTCAATAGCCTGCCATAACTGGAACAATGATCCAAAGTCGCAGTCCGCAGACGAATAGAATCAATCGGACGTTCGTTGTTGTTACATTAGCCCGCGTCTAATAGTGAGTGGCTTGTCCGCGCACTGCTTGACGATGGGGAGGACGCGGCGGCAATAGCAACAAGATCAACAACAACAGCAACAATAGCAGCAACAGCAACAACAACAATAGAAGCAACAGCAACAACAATAGCAGCAACAACACAGCTGAGACGCCTCGGGACAGCGACTGGAGGCAGGACAAGATCACGACGACTATCATAACGAAGGGAACAAGTGGAGATGGAGACGACGAAGAAAACGAGCAAGAAGAGGAAGAAAAACAAGAAGGCCACCATCAGGTCCGTCCGTCCGCCTGTTTAAGGCACAAACAGGGCTTGAGCGGCGCTTGCCCCCTCCAGAAGGGCCACTTCTGCTGGCGCTATTCGCTGCGCTTGAGTCCGCTGGCTCTCCGTCTTCCCGCCGTTAATAATAACAGTAGTTGTAGCAGCTGTAGTGGTGTATGTACCAGCAACGGAGAAGCAGGCGGTCGACGCACCAGTAACATCGCGGATGGCCATTATTATCACCGTTGATCGAACGTTATCGGCGTCGTCGTTCGTCAGTCGCCGCAAACCAGCCAGACGGACAGAGAGACAGAGAGACGATACACGGTGCAATGTTTGATCATTTGTCTGTCTGGGTCTCTCGAGTCGCCTGGCGGGCTGAATCGATCTCAGTTCGGTAACTGTCGTAGCTGTTGTTGATGTTGTTGTTGTTGTTCTGATGGTTGTGTTTGTTGTCAAAGATTTTGTTGTTGTCTACGCTCTTGTTGTTGTTGTTGCTACTGATTTGTGATCGTCGTTTTGTTAATAATTTACCTACTACGACAATGACACACGTACGTATGCATAAATGTTACACCCACACTCACACACGCGCGCTCACCAACAGATTGATGATACGTATCTGCATCCATCACACAAAATATTGGCGCTGACGATGCACAAATAGAGCTGGCATTGTATTTGAACCCTTTTGTAGGACGAGAGTGTGTTAGTACTACTACTATTATTTCTATGACTACTATTATAAGTAGATGTGTATTCGGACACTAATCATTGACTGCCTAAATGAATATGCCAGTGTGGAGTCCAGGAGAATACTGCCAACGAGTTAACGAGTAAGAGTAAGTTGTACGCTGCTTAACAGTTAACTAACTGTTCTGAACGTTAGACGTTAGCCGACGGAAAACACCTGGAGAGAGCAAAAGCGAGAAAGAAGGCCGGAAAACTTTTTTACTACTTTTTTTACTAACATGGACTAGCTGTCGTGCGTCAGATTGGTAACGAATATAAGTGACAAGAGAAACGTCAAACGTGTGAAATTTTGATCACGGCCGAATGGCAAATACAATGCACAACTTGCTCACAAGTGCTGTCACATGTATTTGTACAAATACTAAGCGTACTAATGCCGTCTTCTGACGCATACTAATCGGTAGTATATATATATTTATATATATATATATATATATATATGAGAGAGAGAGAGAGGTGAAATTTCGACGTTCTTGTGTTTACGTTTAGCGTCGAGTCAGAACCTAGCCTGTGTTCGGCCGCTTGGGCAAACAAGCTAGACCGATCATCATCATATCGACTACAAAGATGGCAACCAATCGATAGATACTGATATTGGCTACCAAGATGTCACACACACACACATATATATATATATATATATATATATATTCAATTCAAATGCACCTTTATTTTGTCAAAGGGGGGACAAACGGGGGATATATATATGCATATATATAGCCAATCATGCAATAAATATTTGCATACAAAAAATATATATTTATATGCATCTGTAAGTGAGCAATTGTAAGTAAGGGCGAGAGGAATCCCAGTCACGTGTCGTCGTCGTCGTCGTCTTCGTGGTCATTTTGGTGACCTTGTCGTCTCCGACCACCAATTTCCTCTTCGTTTGCTCCTCTCTCTTGCTGTTACTCTAGCTTCTCTCTTCTCTCACGTCTCTCCGCGTTCACGACGGTCGCCCTCGTCGTACACGTAATTGTCGCATAAACGGTACTCGCCGAACTCCACGGCTCGACGGTATTGTTCTTTGTTGTTCACGCTCGGTGCGACCGGAACGAAACGACACACCGAGCGACCAACCGATCGCGCACGCTCGCCGCGGTGGCAGCAGGAACCAGCAGCGGCTAAAGGGGGGGGGCTAATTTTCAACAAACATTCATTTCCTCGCTGCTGCTCCAACTGCTTCTTATTCTTCTCTTTCTCCTGCTCCTCGTTCGGAAAGGTATCAGGTCGCCACTACTGGGCCCGCTGAGATGACGGTGTGTACATCGTCGCCAATCCAATCCAGAGGTCTAGTCTACAGGGACAGAGGACGGTCTCCTCCACCTCGCCCTGCCTGCTTTCCTGCCCCCAACCCCCCCTCACCCCCCCCCCCCGGCTGTCGTGAGGAGGAATATGAGGGCGGCGCGAAGAGAAGCAGTGGCCGCCGATGCGTGGAGCGCATTCTCTCCTGCACGCAGCCACGCAGCCAGCACTCTTTTTCCACTTTGCAGAAAAACCTACAACGTCAGTGGAAGCTCACGTTGGTCTTGGAAGCCCCGAACTGGCCGCCCAGCTGGCACTCGAAACGCTGCCGAATGACCACAAGCGTTGGCAACCTGTAGTTACTGCTGTTCCAGTTCTGGTTGCTGCTGTTGTTGCTACTACTGCTGTTGTTGCTGCTGCTGCTGTTGTTGTTGTTGCTGTTGTTGTTGTTGTTGTTGTTGTTGTTGTTGTTGTAGTTGTTGTTGTTGTTGTTGTTGTTGTTGTTGTTGTTGTTGTGTGTCTAAGTTTTCCTGAGTTGGATTAAACGGTGGTCGCAGTCTCACACCTACAGCATACACAGTACTAGTTTAGAACAAGCAGCAGCGAATCTCCGTTGTAGTCTTAGCGAGTCCGGGCCGGTAGAAAGAAAGCCTCATGAGGACCAAGTAAGTGCTAAAATGCCTACGTATAGCGTTCGTCCGTCCTATGTTGCATTGTTGTTAAACTGTTGATTGCATTGCTAAACGGAGATTGTTGTACGCGTCTACCTCGCTAACTAAGTTCAAGCTGCTTTTAGGCCGCGCAACGCACTCTGCGTGCCTTAGATTACCCGCCTAATCTAGCACTCTCTTGTGGACTCTCTGCGATCATGGATGATCGCCAACGCTTCTCATAGCTAATTCTAGTTCTATTTGGCTTGGAGCTGGATTTGCCAACCAGTCGCGCGCCGCCATGTCAAGATGCTGGCCTAATTGTGAATAGATCATTGAATCATCCACGCACTCACTGTTCGTTCAGGTTGAAACATCAGGTGTAAGTGTGATGATGAGTGATGTTTCGTCAGAGCACGCGGAACACCAATGCGGTTCATACGGTGACACTCAACATCTTGACGTGGCACTTTCACTGTCTGAACGGCTGTGTTGGCCTGTGCGTTCTTTTTCAGTGCAATTGGGCGCAAGACAGGGCAAGAAGCTTTCCTCCTTCCGTCGATGAAGAGCCGACGAAACACCTCTCGCTGCCCATACCTAAAACGTTTCGTAGTTACACCACATCTCAAGGCTCTGGAGGAATGCTTGTCGCCTTCTCTTGCAACGAATATATGCAGGCATACTAAACGTACGATGTCTTCAGATGCGGACTTCGACGTCGAGCCGTGTGTATGCTTGCTGCCAAACGTATTGTTGTATTGCCATATAGACCGGGAGACAGCAGCAAAAAAATGCGACCGACCATCTTAGGTCATATACGATTGTCTTAGGCCGACGTTTGTATACATACAATACACGTTTCCTTCATTGAAAAAGGGATTTTAAAATCATACACCTCATCGCAACTCGCGTACGCAGCGAACTAACCGCCAAGCGAATGTATTATTATTATCGATATATCTTCAGATACAATTGAGTTTTTATAGATTAAGGGCAAAAAGGTCAAATTTTCTTTTGGGATGTTTGATAGTGCATGCAATCGCCCTGACTAGGAGTCCAAAGCATAACAGACCCTTTCTCTTCTCAGTACATGAATTTCCCTCAACTGTAGTCTTTGCTAGCTAGCAATGCTCATTGGCAATATATGAGAAACCATACCGCTGAGAGTCAGCGACCATGCTGCCACAAGGACTGCTGAGACAACCCTAGATATCTCAACATGTCTGGTTTTCGGTGCCTTGAAATATACCTCAGGATGACTTTCGAGCCCGGTGGGGACGAAATATAATCTAGAATTAAAAACAACCTCCTTAAAAATGTTTTAATTCTACATATCGTTGACGTTGCCACTCCGTTACGCCCACTCAAGTATATACAATACTCGAAAATGAAATAGTTATACTCAAAATAAAATATGTATACGTTTTCAATGAGTCACAGTGCCATACACCAAGCAGAAATAATGTTGAGCGGCATAAATTGCTGTTGTAGTAGATAATTTTATTATTTTAATGCTTAATATCTTGGCTGCCTGCACGGGCTCTCGGCCTTATGAATATGCGACCACAATGTTGTAATACACATAAGATATTGTAAATAAAACACACTTAAAAATATTACGTAAGCTTACGTAAGCAGTTCTGCGCGCGAGCATATATATATATATTATATATTTTTTACATTTTTTAACCAGGCCGCTGCTTTCTCTCCCTACGCTCCCTATTATCACAAGCTGGTACCACAATGGACCAGAATGGACTCCATTCCACTTTCAACTGCAATTGGTGCCAGAAAGTACCGAATAATCTGTCTTCGACTGATCAGAACTTGCGTCGAATCAGCTAATCGGATGGTTTCGGACGGACACCACCTTACAAGGTTACGTGAAAAATAGGGATTGGCTCGGCTACTATAGGGTAGCAGCTGTTGCCTCGATTCTGTGGAGATGGACCTGCCGCCTGCACAGTAGAAGTTAAAGTAGTGAGAGTAACAATGGCAAACAAGGGCATTGTTGACGAATGCGTCCACCCATAGGGCTGTTAGTTAAGCGATTGTACTTTCATTCCATATGACAAAAACACGGCTCACTTGTGTTTGTTTTGCGAATTAAATTGCAGGCAACAGCAAAATCTGCGAGTGGCCGGACCCGGAGAAGTCGATGTAAAGGAAACTCCAATACCAGAGGTATGCCATATAGACAGAGATAGGACCGCGCACGGTTTTTACTTGTGTTGTGGAGTTGACGTTACTCGGGTAATTCTTCTGCTGTCCTTTAACTGTTGGTGGCGATTCTGATTCGTCTCAGTGTAGACAGAGTCGTGATGTAGCACACAGGAACACCCGCCCAACTATGGCGTGACCTTCCTAAGCGAAACGACATGATTGTCATTATTATTATTATTTTTTTTCTCCAGGGAAATGGTACCCATCACAAAGCCTAATCATCGTCCAAATAAAGTACCAGACAAGTTACAGACAATGGAGAGAAAGAGAGGCGTCTCCGTCGTTCCCCATGTGTTGCTTGCTTTGGATGGAGGGGAAGAGTATTGTCAGAGGTTGTCGTTCTATTTTCGCACATAAACCGCTTTAATTCACAAAATACGCAAGTTGTGTACAATAGTAAAGGCATCTCACTTATTTACGGCGCGCATCAACAGGACTTATCACTATGTTTCGACAAAATTGTTGTTTGCAACTCAACGAAGTCCCGGCCAGCGAAGCCAAGAACGCAAAGAAAGCCTCCTCACAAATGGCAACTAATTCATGCGTGCGTTGTAAAAGCGGGTAAATGCAGTTTTCGTTAAATGAACACTGGCGCCGATAGTCATGCCTTGTGAGCAAGCACATCGTCTTCAGGAATCCTGGCAGTCAGACTCAAATTTGTAGATAACCCGCCTCGCATGAAGTAGGATGTTATTCTTGTTGACTTACCTAGTGCATTTCATCGTAAGACGAACATCAACATAATTTTCCAATGGTGTGCGTGTGTGTGTGTGTGTGAGAAGAAGAAGTGTGGCATACACAGCCTGTAGCTTCGACTACGGCGGAAAGGCAACTTACTTTGCTAACTCGGTTTATATATATATATATAGAGAGAGAGAGAGAGAGAGAAGAGAGAGATCACTATTGACTTGTGGGCTGGTTGTTGTCTCTATAAAATGACAATCATGTTTGCCTCCGCGTTCATGTGTAACTTCTCCACACTCTCCGTAGGTGAATATGTTCGTGGACACATCATCACAGGCCGCGATGCTCAAAGGCGTTCGAGAGCTTGTCCTTCGAGCTAAGCCAAACTGGGATCAAAATCAGGTTGGTTCGTTTTATTGTTTTTTCCTGTACCTCTTAATTGTCGAGTCCGGCGGTGGCGTGGTTCATTTGTGTGCGCATCGCAACCGGGTGCTACACGGGTTCGATCCCCACCGTTGCACATTTGTATTTATGGAGTCCGTCTTACGAAGC
Organism: Dermanyssus gallinae; assembly: GCA_003439945.1. Lineage (NCBI taxonomy): Eukaryota > Metazoa > Arthropoda > Arachnida > Mesostigmata > Dermanyssidae > Dermanyssus > Dermanyssus gallinae. The sequence goes on from QVRM01001916.1 coordinate 294,755, forward strand.
AATTCGAAAGCAAACCCGTGGACGTTAAATGTTGGCTGTGGGTCAGCCCGAAATAGTTTTTGTATCTCTTGGATATGGTTATATACACACCTACCTACCTGGTACGTGACAGGCAGAGTGGAAGCAGTAACAAACAGGTCACAGACCAGCGCGACAAAGGATATTTAAGGCAATTACTATAATTTCGAAACCTCACAATTGCAAATAGCAAGAATAATATTATATTAATAATATTTTAATAATTAATATTTATTTGTTTTAAAAAAGCCAGCCGGCAAATGTACAGATTAAAGAATTTCCTATAAATACATCAGTTTCTTTAGACCTTTTCCCTTCGAGAGGGTGTTATCAAGAATCATTCTTCTCGCGTTGCCGTGCTGAACTTCTAAGGCGATGCCTTAGGAGCCTTGTGGATCGTTTGTCCCCGTTCGACTTATCGATAGTCTGGCCGATTGTCCGCGTTATGGCCATGGCCTCCCGTCCCCCCCAAGACATCGTAGTGACGAGTCTTGTTCCTCTCAGCCTTTGAGTCAATATGTACATGTATCACAATTATTATTATATTATGTATATAACATACACAATATTGCTAATATTATTCTTATTGCTTGAGAGTCGGTGACCACTCAACATAACCTTGACGCTGCTTCTCTGTCCATAATAATAATAATAATAATAATAATATTCAATTCCAATCGACGTTGTCGGCGAACACGTCAATGGCCCATAATGGCGACGACATCTTGTAGCTGAGCATCAAGGTGTTGACTGGGGGAACTACCAACACTCTGCTTTGCTGCAGCGATGCCGCATCGAACGAGAAGATGCTCGTGCGTATCTACGGTTCAAAGACGGAACTGTTCATCGATCGCGGTGCGGAGGTGAGTTCCCACGCTGGTTGCGTTCCACCTACGAACAACTTGCTGCACAACCATTGCCGACACAAGCTCTTACCAAGCCAAGCATAACTCGGCCAGTTTGCTATATCCAAGCACGCACGGTACGATAGTATAACGTCTCACAGTTCCCCTGCAGAGTTTCCGCCGCCCAACGCTATCTACGGAAACATCTAACTGAAAATAATTAGGACGGAGACGTTGTTGTTGTTGTTGTTATTATTATCGGTTACTGTCAGAGTCAGAGCCCTTTTTTGTCATGGCTGCACACTGAGAATTCTTGCGGAAGTCGTATGTCTTACGAATTGTGTCAAGATTGAGGCCACAAATAGAAGCAAAGCAAAGTAGGAGTAGCAGGCAACTTCTTTACACCACATCGCCATAACATTTGGACCACCACCCTCATATATATATATATAGCGCGTTGCACGGACATGTTCATCTAGGATAGGCTAGCTATCCTCACTCTCTCCCTGGCTGGTTTCTTATGTGTGTGTGTGTTTATGTGTACGGCCACCGTATCGTAATTAATTGCAGGTACGAAATATGCGCCTTCTGCACTCATATGGCATCGCTCCACCGGTTTATTTGACCTTCCGCAACGGGATATGCTATGGCTACTTCGAGGGAAAGGTAAAATTCGTTTCTATCGTCCCCACTGTACAATATCCTCTGTTTTTTTTGTATGCATGAGTAGAGGGTTGTTCGAAAAGTCACGTGTCGGTGCTGAGAGACGAGAAGGTTTCAAATCCAAAATATCTGTAGTGTGTACATGTAGGTATATTTGGATATAAAACGATAAAACATTCCTATACCAGCCAATATCAATAATTGGCGACAACGATTCGCGTGCGTACTATATTTATATAGCACATACCTATGTAGCAAGAATGAACGAATTTCTTATTCATATGCTTATGTCTGCGTCTATATATATAGAAAATATTGCGATGATTTATTAATCATTTACAATACGTTTGCACACTCGGCAGTGTTCGCCTTAAATATATATATATATATATATATATATATATTGTTTTTTATATTGTTGTAATGTTGTAATTGTTTGCGTATCTCTTCGTCGTCTGATCTGCGGCCGCTGCTCAGGTGTTTGATGTCGACATGGTAGTGGATCCAGAGCTGACCGTTAAAATCGCCCACCAGATAGCACGGATGCACGCGGTTCCTATTGATCCCCAGGCACAGGTACGTCAACTGTATATAAAGCACATTGAGTTCGCTCGCAAGCTGTTAAGAAGCTTAATCTAACTATCGTTCAGAATACATTTTTTAAAGGTTTAATTATTTAGTCACCTTCTTTCCGCTAAGACTGTAGGTTAGCCCTCTTTCGTCTTATGCCGATAATCAGCAGCAGCTGCAACAATAACAACCAGAGTCAACAAATCAGAGAAAAAATCGAGTGTTTCATATATAACCGGGGCCGCGGCTCGGCTGGCTGACGCGTCGTCCTTAAGAGCAGGGTGATGCCACGGTGGCAACAAAGAATAACAGAACAGCGTGCGTTCAAATTTGGCTATGCTTGCATTTGTTGTTTTTAATTAGTCTTCTGGATCGATCTGGTTGGGCATTCTTTTGCTGCAGTAAGTTCATATAGGGCCCCAACAGGAGAATGCTGCATGGTCCGAAGAAGATGGCTTATCTCTGACCAGCTGACGTTAAAGAAAGGCAGCTAGTGGGCTCAGTTATGTCTGCAACTCCTTCTTGACTAATCTCAAAGTAATGGCCACCGCTTCGTTTCCAAGAAATGTTCCAAAAAACTCCAAATAATCTATTCTGCAATTGTGTGTTACTTTTGGATCACACAGAACCCAAAATACCCCCCGTTCGGATTAACAAAGTGTTTGCTCGTATTAAAACGGTCTTAGTCAATCATTAATGACATGTGAAAGCAAAAAAGTATTTTTTCTTCTATTGACTAGCATGTAACCTACATAGCACATTTATACAGCATAGTGTGTTCACACATGTATGGGGGCTCGTTGGCGGCTTACTCAGCAACTGCATCTAAGCTTTTTTATTGGTCTTCATTTATTACCTCCCGTCGGTTCGGACTTTCCCGGCAACTGTGTGATTCAATAGCGCGAGCGTTTGTGTAAATATATATATATATATATATATATATAAATTTCACTGAATTGCTTTCCTTGTCCCTAACGTCGTTATGCCTTAGTGTGCTCTAACAATGATATTTGCACCATAATGATTTGTGTTTTGGCAGGCTAAGATCATCCCCATGCTGGAACACTATCTCAGTCTGGTGCCTGCCGACATCCTGAAATCAGCGGAGTCGGCGCTCAAAGCCGAATTCCAGATGGAGTCCATAAACCTCGCTGCCGAAATACAGCGCCTAAAAGAGGTACGGTCGCGTGTTGCTAATGTCATATATATATATATATATATATATATATATGTGTGTGTGTATTACTTTGCCGCGTGCGACAAAAGCTGAGGAATAGCATATTAAGTGGCGTATCTTTCGGTACGTTGAACAGGTCTATGCATCGCTCGATCAGGCAGTCGTCTTCTGCCACAATGATTTGTTGTCAAAGAACATCCTACTTGACGGTGACAAGATCCACTTCATCGACTACGAATATGCCTCGGCCAATTACCAGGGATTCGACATAGGTAAGAAGCAAACGCCTAGGCCATTGGTTGCGTCTGCTGGCGCAATGTGTGCGTCGCGCATCGTGTCTCTCTCCCGCTTTATTTATACGAATCATATTATTGTCCAACAAAGGTTTCACTGACTGAATAGCTTGCTCTATCTGCCGTATAGGTCCCTGCCTCAATATGTTCTAACAAGGGCCTTCCCACTATACATATAGGTTCTCTCAGGCTAAGGTCATCGCCATATTGGATTCACTCACTATTTCCGTCTGGTAGTGTACAAATAAACCATGTTGTTAGATAGATAGATTGTATGCAGTTCCGTAAATAAACCATGTCTGAATTGAAATTGAATTGAAATAGATAGATAATCCGATTAAGACATTATCAGTAGTGCATACAGGATTACAGGGTCGCCAATATTAGTCGACCAGAGTCGATCTCCGTTTTTCTTCCGCTCGTATTCAAACGTAACCTCTGTCGTCATGAGACATCTATCTGCCTTCTCTCTTGTTTTTTAAGCACTACGTTCTTCGAACTCGTGTTCTCGATCAATCTGTTAGTTCGCGCAAGCGTTTACGCTGGCTGGAGGACTAGGGGCCCTCAGCGTATGTTTGCCTATGTGCCAAAAACGAGTGTATTGGCGGAGTGTGAATGTAAATTGCTGCCCTAACAGTCGTTAGTAATCTTGAACGCCGACGTCCAAGAAACTCGAAACTCGAAACAGAAAAACACTTCGTCGCCGCACCGTCGTCCGACAACAATAACACGTAGAACTCTGCTTGGATCTGTGCGTTTTGCAGGAAACTTTTTTTGTGAATTCGGCGGTCAAGAAGGTTACGACCGATCGCGTTACCCTTCGCGCGAATGGCAGCTGCGCTGGATACGCGCCTACCTCGAACACTATCATTCATTGAAAGGTGTGTGTATATACTATTCGTCGTCTGGACAGGTGAAGGACGCAGCAGAGCGTAGTTCTCGTCACGATCTTGTGGCTACTGCTAAGCCACGGGGGCCTCTAAATAGAAACTATTACTTAACTATATTAACACGGTGATGATGATGGTAATAATTATCATTTTATTATGAATCGTAAATAATGAATCGTGTATCAAGTGCCCTTTTGGGACCATCTTTAAATATAATCCTTACTAAAGCTCCGTGTACTTAATTCGTCCACTGCTCATTAGTAACAAAGTCTTCGTGACAGTTTTCTCTTGATATTTATGATAGATAGGCCTTTCTATCACCTAAAGTTTTCGGGCTGACCCTTAGCCAAGATTGAACGTCCACGGAACTGTTCTTCACATTGCTTCATTCATAGACGGACCCCCATAAATACAAATGTGCAACGGTGGGGCTCAAACCCGCGCACCCCGTATATGTCTCCTCCGGTTGCGAGGCGGAGACAATAATCCACCACGCCACCGGGCTCGGCTAATGACTATTGATGACTATATTTGATTCTATCACCTACCACCCAAATCCTCATGTGTGTGTGTACATTAAATAAGTAGCTTGCTAAATTGTGTTCGATTATGAGTAATATCGTTGCATGCATGTGCGTTGCAGGTCTAGGGCCAGCCTCTGATGAAGATGTCGAGAAACTGTTTGTGTCTGTGAACAAGGGCGCCCTCGCTTCGGCCATTCTCTGGGGCCTTTGGGCCCTCATACAGCAGGCTCATTCGACGATTCAGTTCGATTTTAAGCGCTTTGCTATCGACCGGTTGGGAATGTATTTTGCCAAACGAGACGAATTTCTCGCGTTGTAGTCGTTTTATCAATGGAATGGATGGAACTGAAAGTGAAAGTGACTATACCCTGATAGGACTAATGACAAAAGCAAGAGAGAGACAGTGTGCTAATCATTCGCAGGATGACTGCTACACTAATATATATATATATATATATATATATATTAAAGTTGGAGCCTTTCTGATGTACAGGCTGCGCGTTTGTCTCGATTCGGGTTTCAGTCCTGCAGAGAGGAGAGTAGCCTGAGGCTATTAGCCTAATTAGGCATAGACGCACCTGCCGAACTCACTGAAGATACTCGAACTTGCTGCACCGCCCTGTATAAGATCGACCTCGAAGGGAGAACCGAAAAAGCCATGATCGCTTTGTTTTTGTCCTCTTTCGGCGCGGGGGGGGGGGGGGGAGGGGAGGAGGGAACGAGAAGGATAGAGGGCTATTTTTAGCGTGGAATGATTTTCCGATTGCTTGTATTCCTGTTAAAATGGGACCGCTCGTTCGTTCGTCGTCACTTGTTCTCAGCCAGCTTGTCAACAACCGTCAGTCAGATTGTTATACTCTCGAAGCAAGGAGCAACGTCCGCAACCGACGAAGATTGACACATCGGCGCCGCAGTGGTATATATATATATATAGAGAGAGAGAGAGAGTGTGTGTGTGTGAGAGAGAGCGAGAGAGAGACGGTTTATAGGTTGTTGCAAATTGTATTCCCTGTTCACATTCATGATCGATGACTGCAACCCGTTTTGGTTCGGTTTTTATCATAATACTGCTCGTGACTACTACCACTACACCACGGCGGGCCGGCGGGCGGGTCAACTAGGAAACGTACACGTTGTCATCTTGTCGTTAGTAAAAAGAAAGTTAAGAAGTGAAGCACTGAGCTTCAATAACATCTTGCCGATAGACTTGCTGCCGGAAGCCAAGTGTACACCCAATCAACGATAGATCATAGATCACACAACAGCAACACTAACAGCGACAGCGATAACCGCCCGTGGCAGCCTAGGCGGTCTAGCCTCTCCCGCTGCCCGTCGCGCTTCGGCGAAATTTGCACAGTAAATAAATACGTGAGGCCGGATTCAGTATTTAGCAGTCTTATACTCTGCTGGACGATGACGACACGATGGCGGCTATAACCGATAACGGTTAGACCTCGGTGTGACTGACACTAAACTGTGAGCTGCTACACGAACCGTTCTAATAAAAACCGTCCGCACATGTTAACATGGCGTAGTTTTCTACGAGATGTTTGTTTACTACTCAGTGGTCTCAGTGGATAGAGTAGCAGCAAGTGGATGAGCTCGGTGACTGCGGTCACTGCGAGCGTCACTAGCACAATGTGTGGCTCAGCATTTTTTCAGAGCAGATATGAGCTGTATGATCATTACATCCTTAGGGAGCTGTTGTTGTTGAGCTACTGCTGGCCATCTATACTCATGCACGATACGAGCGTCGTCTCACTAACGATCTAAATCCGGACAGGCTGTATGGGGAACGTGGTTGTATCGACACAAAGGACAAACACTTATTTTTGTTATTTCGTTTTGCTTTTACTCTGTGCCCATACATTCCCGTAGAAGTAGGTCGAAAGTGTACTTGTACAGCTTGCATTTAGGTTCCAACATTGCTCGGAGTAGTAACATAGGTTTATAGCTTATTATGAAATGTATATATATATATATATATATATATATATATATATATATACATATATTTATCTCACACAATAAGCTATTCTAAACGTTTGCCAGACCAAGATCCGCACTTATTTTGCCACACTCAAACAATAGCGCAATAAACAGATCACATTATGTGTTATTTATACAAATGAGTGATTCGTTGGAGCAGTTGTATGTTTGTCGTCATCGTCGTCATTTCGAAGACGCGATTATAACAAACAAAAACGGCCGTATCTTGAGAAACAGACCTCTCGAAACACATCCCTGTCCCCACGGGCATTAGTAGACCGGCAGATATGGGGACGACTGACTGAAGCCACATTATAAAGCACAAGCCGCACATTCGCGCACAATTCATAGCCCACGATAGAACGACAAGTGCAAGAAGGCACACCTGTGCTAGGTAACTACACGCAAGAAGTAGAATCGCAGAACAGATACTGGTGGGGCCAAAAGCCAGCTTCGCGCTGACTGCTCATTCACACCCAACTTTAACGTCTCGGCTCACGGAAGAGTCGTCTCTCAAATAGTCTTGGTTTTGTGGCTTTGAATTCGGCCTAGGGCAAGAAAGGGGATCAACGGCGGTCAATCCAGATGTACGTCGTGGAGCAACCACTAATGAAGAAGTAATGCCAATCAGGAAGGGCAACATACTTCACCAAAACACGTACAGCAACACATAGATTGAAAAGGTAGCGAGGGCTACACCATCGACAGTCGATACAGGCTTAACTTAGATAAAGTCCCAGAATACAACTTCGGTCACTCTTAGCCGATAGTTTGAGGTGCTGCATGAGGTCACTGCGAAGCTGAAAGATCAAAGTAGTCGAGAACGCAAAACAGCAACAACAATAACAGTAACATCTGTCAACGGACGACCGTTTCACAAAATAAGCATTCGCTGTGATGACGCATATCATATATGCATCAATAAATAAAGCCTGGCACTGTTGCAACCTAAAGGTGCTGGAGTGTGTGCTCGACTAAAGGCTGTGGAATTTGCGTGTGGTAATTTGCTGCTGAAGTTTCAATATAAGGAACCAAGAATAATAACCTCTAAGAGTAAAAGGTGTCGGTAGTGCAAACGATTATGTTTGTTACAGCTATTATTGTGCGAGGTGTTGCCGTATGATAAAAATACGTGCGGCACAAGGATGTCCTGAAATGAAAAAAGGTGCAATGTGTTTAAGCTGCTCTACTGTTCTACATATACAACTGCTACGACGTTTTGCACAAATTGACAGAGATTATTGCTCCGGCCTAAAACTCCGATAAACTGATTGGCACAGACTGAATGTATTAATTACTCCTTAATTATCTAGCAGGCAAAAATAGGTTAGTGTGAAATCCTTAAGTATGGCGCTGAATGATGAAATGCACTGCAATGGTAGGTTTTCAATTGCCGCATTCAATGACGGCGCAATATGTTCCATCATGTTGGCTTTGTTTGAATACAAGTTCTTTCCTCTGATGCTTGAATTAAGCCGACTCGGACTCGTAACCTGGTTTGTAACTAGTCGCCCTTGCAAACCATAGATGAGTTAAAAATGTCGGTACCGTACAAATTAAATTTGCCGTGGAAGTAGCATAACAAACTGTCTCATTTTAAGTTAAAATTTCTGTCACCCTCTCCCCCCCCCCTCATTCAGAAAGGACGCACCTTAAAGAAAGAGCCTTCTCCCAAACACTTGGATAACCCTCTCTCGCATGTATCGGATTAAGGCAGTCCCTTAATTATCGGGTCACGCAGGACCCGATAATTAAGAGACTGCCGTGGAAATGATAAGCGTGCGTTAAGTGGTGTAGGTGCATAGCTAAACTAAACATAACGTTTAACTTACCACTTCAAAACCCCAGCCATCCTACTCAAACTATCAATGTTCCTCTGGTGCTGTCCCGTTCTCTGTACGAATGAACGTATTCAGGAAGTCCGAACCTCAACACTGCATACTTAGAGGCAAGTAATCAATCTCCATTTCAGGTTTACGTTTCTGTCACGTCCACCTATATCCCCCGACTTTTTTCGACATTGGCGCCAACCGGCCTCGAATGTTGACCTATGATGGTGGTATAGATAATGCACATGGAGGCAAATCAGTCGCATGTATTCTAACACCTGTATGCCAATGAAGAGGACGTTGAACCTTGCAAGGAATATGTCTATGCAAAGCGAGGTATGGAAAATGGCGCACAGCACCGCGCCTCTCAACCGCGTAGCGTACGCAATGGCGCCGTCTCATTCCCGGATACTGAAGCAATTAAAAGCGTCCACATTCATCTAAATGTCACCCTGTGTAGCTTTGTTTGCAAACGCAACAATGTTTTTTTTTACCAGACAGGTTAAACAAACACAAACAATGTTATGTGCGCGTATATAGATTCATTCAGCCGTATGATACATGGCGCACATCATTTCAGGTAAGGCATTCGTGTAAGAACACACTCGACATGTGAGGTGGCACTAGAGGAAGGTAACGTTGAAAAAGAGTTCTATTTCCCTATGACTAATTTCATGCAAAGGCAATGGTTAAGCAAAAGGTAGGAGAAGGCTAATTCAATTCAGCATTTATTTCACCACGAAATTGGTAGACAGTTGATTCAATTTTCACAAGGTGTCACAATGTGACTTTTGGTCTTACAATATAAATTTAACTTTGGATGATAAGGACGTTCCGCAAATTTCTGGGCACACAAGTATATGATAGCGTTCAATATCAAACTCTCCGCAAAAGCTACAAACACATTCTTCAATATTAAAACAGCTTGGCTTCATGCATATGTAATGGTGGTACCCGTGCCAGGTTATTCGGCAGATTAGCGAGCGGTTCCTTTGCATGGCTCCTTTCCATCTACGTGAAGAAAAGGCCGGGCCATCAGTATAATTCTCAGCTGCAAAGTTAAATTTCTGTCTTCTCTGTAGGCTCGATATGAGTCTAGAATATGCGGTGTAAATGGTGTGTTACTAAGTGCTAGGTCTTCAATAAGTGTTCTCTCTCCGCACATCTCTAAAGCAAGTGTTGCCGAAGCGCACCTTGGAAACCGCAAAACACGCTTAACATAACTGGCCTTTAGCTTGTCTAGACTTTTTAAATGGCTGAGCGTCAGGTATGGTGCAATTGTGGAAATGCAGTATGTTGCTACAGGGAGTACTTTGATTTTAAAGCAATTTATAGCTGTTTTTACGTCCACATCGTGCATATTGCCTAACAAAAACATTGCAGACGTTGCTTTTGCTTGTATCTCCTCGATATGTCTGCTAAAAGAGAGCCCGGGCGTTAGTGTGATGCCTAAGTACGAGAAGTGGCTAACTAATTTGAGTAGTTGTCCATATACTGACAGATCATGATCACTGGCCGCGTATGACCCTCCCTCTGCTAAAGCGTAAGACCTGCGACTTTTCCGCGTTGATCTTGAGCATGTTTTCTTTGCACCACTTCGCAGTTTCGTTGAGGTAAAACTGTAGATGGTTACGAGATTTTCCTAAATGACTAAGTCGTCAGCATAAAATGCAAAATGGGCTTTAAGATTACGCAGTAAGTCCGCGAGTCCAGTCACGTACAAAATGAAAAGAAATGGGCTAGCTGAGTCTCCCTGAGCTACCCCGATGGTTTGTGTTACGGGTGTTTGTACATAGTGGTCGCCGTTTTTCACCCAAATTATATTGTATGCTAATATATTATGAACAAGATTAAAAAGGGGGCCTGTTATGTTAAAACGTTTGCGAAGCGTGTCTAATAAACGGTCCCTTGGCAGGCAATCGAAAGCAGTTTGAAAATCTATAAACGCAGCGTATGTCATTTTCTTGTTAGAAAGGCGTTGTGATACATGGTTTAAAACAAACTCAACTGCATCTGACGTCGATCGCCTCTTTAAAAAACCGTATTGTTCTGCTGGAATTTTGTCTTCTACGCACGGGTACAGTCGATTAACGATGAGCGACGTTAATATCTTGTAAAGGACGCTTGCAAGTGCTATGCCCCTGTAATTCTTTGGGAGATTTGGTTCTTAGGAGAAGGCTAATAATACCCATGTTTCATTTCTCGCAAAAAGCCATGCAAACAAAAGTGGAATACAGTAATCATGGAAATCATAATAATGCTTGTATGCAGCGAACAAGAATTAGAAAAACAAAAGCAACAAGAAAAGCATCAGCTAACTGTCAATAGCATGTATATCACAAGCAAAGTGAGAAATTGACAAATTAATAAAAATAACTCAAAGCGCTGTATTATTTTTGAATAGTGCCCTCACGCTAACCGATTAACAGTGACATAATAAGGTGTACAATGACAGTTTTTGCTTATCGGGAGATTTCATTATCAACACAATTTCTAGTTAACTCAGTATTGCTACTCAAAACCCCTACGTATACTCAAGGAATCAATTTAAGTTGAAGTTGATATTAATTTTTAGAGTAACAATACATTTCTAAGGTCCATGAAGGCAATCAGCAGTACAGGCAATCACAGTCGCTATCAAGACTGTGTCTATGAATGTAATATCAAACCAAAAACATGTGGTATTTTGTTATGCAACAAAAATTAGCGGCGCAATTTAGCAAAATCAGCCGTGGCGCACGCTACTGACGACGGTCGCACGGGAACGCACCTCCCAATCAAGAACAAAATGACGGTTGCCGACCAGCATATGGCGTTTCTCTGATCAGACGACATCGCACAAAAAATGTTCTAATTCGGCCAATCGCGCACGCCCATGTTTCATGAAGGTCGTACGAAGACTTCTATCCTCTTTTTTCATCCTCTTTCCGCCCACGGTCCGTAAAATGCATATATATATATATATATCGTTTTCTTATATTTATATATTTGGAAGGAGCAGAAAAACTAAGCATAGCGCCATACCTGATAGTGCAATAAGCACACCGTCAACGACAGAACAAAACGAAAATAAAGAAAGATGGAAATTTCCACACCAAAAATTAAACCACTCTGGATGGTTTGCGCTGATCAAAGCAAGGGATCAGTATACATAGTTAAACACACACACACACATATACTCGTATATATATATATATATATATAATGTTTGGTATCAAGACAACGGGATCACTACGATTTACGGCTTCGATTTGGATGTTTGAGGGCCTGAGCTTTTTTTGAGGTATGAGATCGGCTTAATAATTAACGTAATTGCTACGGTAACTCAAATTGCTTAAGGTAATAAATACCATAATTAGGTATATATATATATATATAATATGTAATATATATATATTACAATATCAGTAGTAAGGATAGGACATGTCTAGCTACTTCATACGACTCATATAGGGTTCAAATGGCTTCTTCATAATGCTGTTGATAATTAACATGTACGTTCCAATGGCTGATTGATTGTGTACTCGTTTGATCTGTGTTTGTGTGCACACATCACCCGTTTATAGTCATGGGAACATACTAATTTAACTTAGTTTAATCTTATAAACGAGTATGCTGCCGGTGACTGTGATAACGTTTGATGGTTGATGATTATCACGGCATATATTATCTGTACTGAGCATGTCTTGCGTCGACCTTTAGCCAAATTGTACAAGTCGAAATTACTTCAATTGTCTAGCAGGAGCTGCAGAACCAGCATTCTTAGTAGTAGTAGTAGTAGTAGTAGTAGTAGTACAGCAATAGTAGCCGTTGTTGTGAAGTAGCTCAGCTAGTGGGAACCATTGTAACGCCAGCAAGGCCAGGGCTCTTCGATGCAAGAAATCGGAGCGACCTGTTTCGACTTGCGTAACAAAAGTAGCCAGTTGTACGGGTGATGATACCACCCAAAGGGTGAGCGACCCAAAACTACTTCAACGACGACGACAACAACAACAACAGCAGCAGCAGCAACAACAGCAAAAGCAACAACAACAACACGCAAGCCCGGCAATATACAATGCTATCGAATAGCTAGCTGCTAGGTGAACCCATTCCCATACCCACCGTACATACCGATCGATAGTGTACCGCCTACACTGGCTGTTCGATCTTCCACATCAGTTATTCCCTTGGCTTGGGTCGCCGTTGCGCCACGTTTAGCTAATGCGGTAGAGCAGACATTAAGCATATAGTAGTGAACGACCATTAGAATAACAACGACAACTACAACAACGAGCTGATAGCAGGGATGTGTGGGGACGAGCAGAGGTGGTTACAGCGAGCACAAATGATAGAGAAGATCATGCAGAAGAAAGTCGACCTAGAGTACAAAAGGAAACGGAGGGAGAGAGGGCAGAGAGAGTGAGAGTGAGAGGGGGATTGCTGACCAAGATAACTATAACAACGCAAAAACCACGAAGTAAAGTGCAAAACATTTCCGTTGGTTTTCAAGTAAATTTGCCGTATCACAAACACGTAGTCGGTCCAATAAAAAATACAACAGCCACAACAACAACAACGGCGACGAAGAATGACAACATCATGACTTCAAAACGATAATAGCGCCATGGCCGCCAAAAATAACCAGGACCACGGCAGTAACAATGTCAATAATACCAACACCAAAAAGAAAGATTGGTGTATAAACAAAAAAAAAACGTGGTAAAAGAAAAAATGCATCAGCAGCAGCAATCAGAAAAATAAGGACAAAGACACTTCATGGGCTTAGGGGGGTCTGTCAGGACGGCTGTTCAACTGGCCAAACGATTGATTTTATAAACCAAGTACAATTTCTGGCCCGCTATTGGGGCGAGATTTATCTACGAGTCACAGCTGACTAAATTATGACAATATACTTCACTCCAAAGTGCTAACGACGACAACAACGACAACAATAATAACAACGACAACAGTAATAACAATGACAACAACAAAAGCAAAAACAACAACAACGAAATTTGGCGCTCGCTGCAAGAAAACACGCGCAATCAGTCTAGCGCATCGTAACAGTTCGTAATAGTCAAGGTGAAGTCGATTGTTACCTTTGGTGTCTTTGTCCGGTTCGCTGGCAGAAGCGTTCAGAAGCTGCTCTTCGGTGGCGTTCTTGCGTACCATGTTGCCTCGTTGCCGGTTGGCTTGCGTCGGTTACGGCCGCGCGTCTGGTTGACAGACGCTCTCTCACACACAGACACTCACAAGGCGACAACTTCGACGACGTTCGACGGGCGGCGATGACTCGAGCTTCACGCTCACTTCACACCAACCAGGACGACAGGACACCAAACAGCCAACATCAGAGCTACAACACAAGCTCAATCACACGGTGTGTCCCGCGCACGTCTTCCACGTGCAAACGCTCTAATTGACTGATTGATTAAATATCTGGCTGGCTGGCTGATATCGAACGATCGCCTAACCGCCGCCAGACCGACTAACTCACGTCCGTTATTCCAGCGTATCTATTTATCCTGAACAGCGTATCTATTTACAGCCGGAAACAGAAGCAGCAACAGCAGCAGCAGCAGCGACGACGACGACAATCGAATTACAGAATTAGACCTCTTCCTCCAGATCTTCAGGACAACACGAGACCGAGATGAGGCAGCGGAAGGAATGACAGCTGAGAAGTGGGTGCACCTATTGGGCCAATCAGCGCTGCAACAGCGGATCACCACCACTACCACCACCACCACTCACAACAGGACAGCTGTGAGAAAAATGACAACAACAACAACAATGATAATAAAAATCATAACAAAACAATGATCACAACAACTGAGTAGCACCAACAGCAGCAGCAGCAGCAGCAACAACAACAGCAACAACAACAACAGCAACAACAGCTAGAAATATATCAACTACTATGACTATAATTGGATCTGAGCGACGAGCTGCTGACACAACCACAACCAGGGCAGAGAGAGAGAGAGAGAGAACTCAGTGAACAATAACAACAATAGCAACAACAACAACAACAACAACAATAACAACAATAATAACAACAATGATAATGTTGATGATGATTGACTACTTCGTCAATGAATGATCCGTCCGCTTGCCGTCCGTTCGTCCGTCCGTCCGTTCGTTCGTTCGTATATACGTCAGTTGGAGCAGCCAGGAGTTGCGTGAATCGTCGACTTCACGTCAGTTCCAGCCTGCGGTGGAGTAGCGCTCTAACGAACTGTTGTTGTTGTTGTTGTTGTTGTTGTGATTGAGCGTCAAAGAGCACTCGTTCCCGTTCGGCAACAGCAGCCAGACAGACAGACAGACACGAAAGCCAGTTGGAGCAGCGATCATCATCATCATCATCAGCAGCATTGTCATCATCAGTAGCAGCAACAGTGGCAGCACCCAGTTGCACGGCCAACGGCCCCCCCCCCTCCCCCCTCCTCCCTCCTCCGGCGATCAGCTGTTGACAGCAACGGCGCTCGCATGGGCGCGGCCATGTTGGACTAGCGGGATTTCGCTCTCCTTCTCTAAAAGCAAAATGGCGACGGGCGATTTTTGGCCGATTTCGGCCTACGCCGACACATTTCTAATTGGGTCGCATTTTTCCTCGACTCGACGCGATGGCCCGATCTCGACGCCGGCCACTCGGCGAATTTTCGGCGCACGTCCACGACGTGACGCCGCCGCAAACGTGACGTCGCGCCGACCGCCCGCCGGCCCGTCGCCATGGCAACCCGGCCGCGTACGAAGCAAAGATCATCGGCGAGAAATTTTGTGTTCTTCGATTCTTCTCTAAGCGGTTCTCGTTGTGCAGTGGTGGGGGGAACAACTGGTTGGTTGGTTGGTTAGCTGGCACTGGTGGTGTTGGTGGTGTGTGTTGTTGTTCGGATGTGCTCGTCGCGAGTGGATTTGTTTTCGTGGTTGGTGCACGACGGCAAGCACACGGCAACTGCTCTCGTCGTGAGTGCGGGGTGTGTGTAGCAGCCACCTTCTGGCTGGCTGGCAATAGGACAGTGCTCGAAACCCACCGATACCAATGTCGAGCGCCATGGAGGGCGCCGAATTGCGGGTAAGTGCAGTTTCGCTGAGTTAGGCCTAGCTGGCTCTGTGAGATCGAGCGAGAACCAATTGGGCCGAGCCGAGCCGAGCAGAAACACAACAGCTGAATTTTTCCTCACCACGTCAGACACCGCTGAATGGCCGCCGAAGTGCTCCGGCAAAACACCTCGTCAGCTCTTCGGCTGCCGGCTCTCGTCACCCTGCCCTATCTCGAGATCTGTGTGCGGTCTGGTTCGTACGTTGACCGGCCGTCACATGGAATCGAACATCAACAGCCAGCCTGCAGTAGTACATTCGAAGGTCTTCACCGTAGACGAAGGCCGGTGCCGTGTGTCGGAGAATGTCGGTATTTTTGGTGGTCAAATCGATGAAGGCTCGGAACATGCTGACTGGATTACAACACAGAGTGTTCCGTATCGTCAATGTAGCGTGTAGGCAACACTCCGCCTGACGACCTAAGCCAAAAATTTAAACGATAATGGTGGACCGTCGGTGTTCGATGCATCGTCGAAAAACAAACAATTTCCCGCTCCACCCTCTTTTGAAGTTCGAGGCTTAGTGAGTGCGTTTAGGCTTAGGAAATGGATTGTTTTGGAAAGGTGAAGCGAGAACAGAGAACCGCATAGACACAAACAAAAACCTGACCGAGACAAATTATGTATAGATCTAATCGTGTGTGGGTCGATATGGCAAACAGTGTGCTTGTGGGTTATAAGACGTTAGGAAACCGTTTAGCTATCGGTATCTTTAGACTGAATGGTAACATATACTTCTTTGAATTGACACATTTTATATATATATATATAATCTGAGTGTCGGTGGAGAAACCAAACTGTGTATTTTTCGGACATAGAGGGTTATCATACGTTAGAAACCCGATCAGTTGGTATCTTCAGACTCAGTGGTGTTATAGTAAGAGTTGACACATCGTATCCGTCCTATAATATTCTGTGTCCTTTCTATGTCCAATATACTGACAATGTTTTAGTTACTCTTTCCTTTGTTGAATGCGTTCAGGGTTTTTAGTAACAAGATGCAACACTGTCCTTTTGTAGCATTGATTAGTAATTAGTGTATGTGTGGTGGGTTCGCGATCGATACGTGGCACTTAAATTATTTAAGGTTAAATTTATATATATATATATATATATATATACATATATATATATATATATATCTTTGTTTTATTTAAGAGCACGCCCCGGACGCAAATTTCGATTGTTGTCGGGTTTCGGATGAGGCAGGGGTACGAACGTGCATCGGTATGCAGTCTTATTGAGTGTTGGCTGGGGTGCTTCGTTAGGCTGGCTGATGAAACATTATCGGATCAGACAAACCAACCGGCCCACAGACAAACAAAGACAAACAAAGACATCTCATTCTCTTCATTGTTTCGAAATGACAAAGCGCGGGCACCCCGTCGCTGCCGTTGCGCTTGCATTTCGCAGCCCCCCTCGATCGCGCCTGATCGTCGCAGTTTTGGTGGGGTGTTCGGGATCCCCCGTGTCGGGGGGAGGGGGGGGGCGGGGGTGGTTCTCGCTTCGCTCAGCAGCCGGTGGGCGAATCGCGTCGCTCGTCGCATCTGGTAGATTCTTTGGCTTTTACGGTATATATATCGTGCCGCAAAAAATGTTGTTGTTTTTGGCAGAATGCTCTGTGAGTTCGAACCCGAGCAGTTTACCAGATAGAGAGCATCGAGCAGCATTGGCCAAATATCTCACTCTTAGTTTTCTCTGTTTATATATATATATATATATATATATATATCGTGGGGGAATTCTTGGAAAATAACCTAATTATGTGTTTATATATGTACTGCTACGCGAAGTCGTCGCATACATTCACAGTATTTTGATTTGATGATTGGTTTATGCTTGTGCAAATTAAAAAAAAAATATGCAGACATTCCTGCTATTCTATATTGCTTTATGGATGGATGGAATTATTTATTCGTCTGCCATGTATGCGTAAATGCACATATAATCACCCTTTTATATTAGGGGGTGCTTAGAGCTGCAGTGTCATCAGCGGACCTGTTGAGATATGGAGGGTTTTTCTCATAACCGTTCTGGCGGCAGCAGCAGTAGCAGCATAGCATGGTCGCTGACTCTCAGAGTTTAAGTTTATTCTTTATTCTCTGAATGAGCATCGCTCAGAGAAAATTCGATCAACAACACGGATCAAGCCCGCGACACTCTGGTAGATATTGACAACCATGACTAGCACACACACTAGCCCCCGTAGACCAGAGAGCCGTCATGGTGCAGCACGTCCATCTGGTCACCGCTGAAACCAACGGCAGACGAAGAGAACTGGCCTCACTACCGCTTTGTTAACGAGCTGTTAAAAGTGAAGAACTTCAACAGTATCTTTACGAGAAACATCTTCGGAAAAAGCGGAACAGAGAACGAAACGATATCACGTTGCGCCAACCAACACTGGCGCAAAGTACAGCTCAATCACGATTTTTGCGGCGTTTTTCACACACATGTAAGATTCGCCGCGTCGCGAATTCGAATTTATATATATATATATATATATATATATATGATATTAAACGAATTCCAAACAATTGGCGTCATAATATATTAAAGAATATTCGTTTTAGTTTATAACCATTGGAAGATGTTTATAGGTGGCTTTTTGTACGTCCTTCTTGTTTAGCCATTCTGTTTAGCCACCATTTTAGCTTTAGCCATCATCATGTGGTTGTCATTATAGCCATTATGCGGTACATACAGAAGGAAGGATATGATGATCACAGACTGTACAGTGGATTGCTGGATTTTCCGGAACGAGATCCTTTTTTGAAAAAAATCTTGAAATGCACGACTGTGCATCGACTGTTAAGTTGTCGCCTTTCTTTTCAAGGGGACGGACGAGCTTCTAGCGAGGTCTCGTGCTATTTTGCTTTGCGGTGTCTTCGGTGACGAAGCGACGCAGTGTCCTGCCTATCCGAGAACCCGCTGGTTTCACAACAACCGCTCACAAGGGTCTACAAGCAAGCTAGCCAAAAGCTAGACATTTATAGCGCAAGAAACGAATTACATATTTGTTGTGCATTCCAATGCGACATCGACGCGTAATGTAATCGGAACGTTGTGCGGTCCACCAAACCTGCTTTAGTAGAAAATATAAATACACAGGTGCGATTGAAATGTTGGTCTAGCTAAATTCTTGGTAATTAGAACTACATTTCAATTATGAACGGTGAAACGTTCTGTGCCGCTCTGACAGACACATTGAAACAATATTGCCACGGATTCGCTTGACGGGGAAAGTCGGCAAAAAGGGCGCTCGTAGGGAGCTATGTGATTTTGTCGCTAAAACCACGTCACGTGTGTTTCTGCAGAAGACTGTGGTAAGCGGATGCAACGCTATGTGGAAATTTTTTAACTTTTTCTTAGTATTGCATTTAATGTGAGTTTGTCTGGCGCGTAACACGCGACTGTTGACACAGTAGGAGGTTGGTTCCCTTACAGTCTCTTCGATGTGAACGGGAAGCTGGCCGTTATAGGCGTGATAGCTTTATGATATGTTCTGGATTCCAATCGGAGTCGGAGGAAAGACGGCCTCTCGCTGTTGGTGACAGCGGACGCTAGTTTATAGAATTTAGGGTGGAGAGACAAATTTCCTGTGGACGGTGGAAGCGGTGAAGCCAAATGTGCAGGCAGAGAGCAGTGGTGAAGCCAAATATGCAGGC
Organism: Dermanyssus gallinae; assembly: GCA_003439945.1. Lineage (NCBI taxonomy): Eukaryota > Metazoa > Arthropoda > Arachnida > Mesostigmata > Dermanyssidae > Dermanyssus > Dermanyssus gallinae. Next base: position 314,303 of record QVRM01001916.1, read on the forward strand.
AGGGAGCAGTGGTAAAGCCAAATGTGCAGGCAGGGAGCAGGCAGATAAGGGAGGATTTTGAGTATGTCAAATACGCTCGATGGTTACTCTTTTTTACTACGATTACTGGTGGACTGGCTTCGGCATCGGTGAGTGGTTGTGAGACGTCGAGGGAGACGTGCAATTTTGAACCACGATTTACTTGCGTTGTTCGAGCCTGCGTCCTCTCGTGGGACGGTACCGTATTCTTAGTTCCCCGGGGCACTACCCTTTTTCTAGTATTTCAGGCTATTTTGTATCTGCTGCTACTGTTGTTGTTTTTCAGCGCTGACGTTGATTTCTGTTGCTACAGCTACTAGAAGACGAATCACTTGAGATATGACAAAAAAAAGTAGTTTTCGATACTAGATGAAGTAGTTAAATGAAATACTATAATTTAGTACGTACGTAATTAAAAGGTTATTTTAAAAAATGCTAATTTGGAAATATTTGTCCTTAGTTGGAGTCACTTGCACTCGCGCTTTTTTTTGTCGACGCTATCGGTCTGTTATCGATTAAACAAATGCAAATGTTAACTGTATTAGTACAACAGACGAACGTTGGCTGTGCTGTAACGGCGACCGCTTTGGTAGGAGGCAACTAACTGTTACTACGCTGTTAAACAAGCAGGCGTTACTGTGACAGCCTGCATAAACTGTTCGCTCGAATCCTGCGTTGGCTTCGCTTTATTAGTTAGTTATTCTTTGTTTGTTCGTGCTTCAATGCATGGTGATTCTGTTGGAGCTGGTTGAGAATCCTGTCCTGCCTTTGCGGGAAAAAAACAGTCCATTCATTCCCTAGTCTAAATTGTCGAATTTTGTCAGCTGACCACTAATATCTCGTCTGTTGGCTAAGTTGTCGAGGTGAGCGTCGTGTTAGCCATGCAAAGCTTCTTCGTCGGGAACATTCATTACTTAAAGGCTTTGTATCACCTAGCGTGTCACACGTACAACGATAGGTGGACGCGCTATCAGGTAGTTATTGGATTGACGTACAATACTTTCACATAGGGCGGGCTCAACGGAGACCCACTGAAAATCTGTTCAAACAGTTCCAACCGTATAGGTATTCTTTGTCTGCTGCGGTGATCATCTTCGTGAAGGTTGAGTTTCTTGCGCAAGTTCACAATGGGCGCAAATCCACTGTCTGCTTACCTGGATGTACGTGTAAAGAAGTCATTTTTAACTTGCTATTGGCTAAGAAGAAGAATGTGCTCTGTGCCGTCCTCTTCGATATACCGGTAGAACTCTCAGCTTTCGGGGCTGGCTTAAAACATTCGATTTTCAGAGTCGCTGAGTCTAAATCTGTCTATCGTGCTTTACGTATGATCTGTAAGCGATTAAGTGACAACCTGGCTGCCAACAGTTGGTTGCAATGCTAACTTGATCCTTCATGACAAAACACCGGTTAGAATTATCAAAGCTGATCGGAATTTTGCCCATATTTAGTTGCACTTATAGACAGGACTGTTTACTCAACAGCAATTGGTTGCCAGTATGTGGCAGTGTCAGTATGGGACTAGCTGACTCTGCAGATTAGAAGCACTAAGAGCTTTAGCTATTACTAGATAGGAAAGCTGCCATAGAGAATACCCCTTGTACTCCATGCGCATAATAGGGGGATAATGGATAGGTAAATGAATAAAAAAAAAAATATATATATATATATATATATATATATATATATGTTGAAAAAAAAATATATATATATACTTTTTAATATATATACTTACCTATCTATCAACCCCCTATTATGTGCATGGAGTACAAGGAGTATTTTTTACGGCAGCTTTCGTATCTAGTAATAGCTAAAGCTCTTAGTGCTTCTAATCTGCAGTGTCAGCTAGTCCCATACTGGCAACCAATTGCTGTTGAGTAAAAAACAAATATATATATATTTTTTTTTCCTGTATAAGACCGTATTCTTTAAACGGCGGATTCATTCCATAATTACATATTTTTAACAATTGTAAGGATTAAGAGTATTTTGCATAAAAGGCTGTCAGCCGTGTGTGCCCGATTTTATAAGCGCATCATATATATATATATATATATATATATATATATACGAGTATATATATATATATATGCGTGTTAGCTAAGTTAGTAATAACAACGAAATCGACGGTGATCATCTTCGTGAGGGTTTAATTTCTTGCGCAAGTCCACAATGAGCGCAAATCCACTGTCTGCTTCCCTGGATGTACGTATGAAGAAGTAATTTACAGCTTGCAATTGGCTATGTTTTCCGTGCTGTCCTCGATATCGACCGGTTGAGCTCTACGTTCGGGGCTCGCTTGAAATATTCGATTATATATATATATATATATATATATATATATTCTCAGCGTAGTATCCTTGAATTACTGTACGCTCAGCCTTGTAGTGTTCCAATTTTTTATATCTTTGGAAGGCAAAGGATTAAAAGTCTATTTTAATTAACGAATGAGTCACGTAAATTGTACACTTAATACAAATATGTTGCATTGCCATGCTTAGAAAAAAAAATGTATATATAAGTATAAGAGTCGAATGAACATTATACTTACGCAACAATGGTGGCAATTCGTGTTTAGCATGCGCCTAATGTGTGCTGTTTTCTTTGCTTACAGAATATGATTCTAAACTTTCGAGTGTCGGAGCTGCAAGTACTGTTGGGGTTTGCCGGACGAAATAAGAGCGGCAAAAAACAGGAATTACAGCAACGCGCCCTCGAACTCTTACGAGTTAGGTCAACACCAGTTATCTATAAAATAAAGGTGAGTTATAGGTTGTTTCTAAATATCTTTAAAGCGTCCTCACGGCTTAGGCCGAACTTTATAGATTGTGTTACTCACTGTTTTATCATTATATTCTATGGCAACGTAACTGACTAGTAGTTGGATAACGCTTTCGTATTGTTCATGTGTGCAATATTCCCACACGCGGGAGCGTTATATAGTACATGAAACGTATATATATATATGGGACTTAAGCACAGTTTATATGTGTAACTAATGGATTACCGTTCAGTGAAAGATGCCTTAAGATAAACTATTCAATGGAAAGAGAATTATCAGTTGCTTGGTATATTCAATTTCACCTTTGTAACAGTATCTGAAAAAATGGCAGTTATGGTTGTTGGCTTTGGTAGTCACCGACCTTCTTTGTCAGTCTTTAGAAATGGTGAAGTGTTCGCTCCAGTGAATCGTCGGTTTGCTATCACTATGATACAAGATCAGATCCAGGCTAGACGCTTGGTTGTTTATTGCTTATATATATAGTTCAATGCTCACAGTCACTGCCACAATCTTGGCGTAAAACAATAATAAGCTTTAGCGCCGATATGCGCATTAATGACGTGCTATCATTATATTCGGCGAGTCTGCTTCACACATACACACACACTGTCGCAGGTTTTTGGCATTTTAGTATCCCGTAGGGTTGTACGAGTGTTATATTATTTTGTCGCAGTCATTCAATTATTGAATGTCAACGAACATGATCTCAAACAGTAGTTTTGTTTTGTTTTATCAAACAACAACTGCTTTGCAGTCGCTGCTGAGCACATGGCTTTTTCGTGTTCATGACGAAGACATTTGATACTCTGGTGTGATATAGCTCTGTTTGAGCAAACAAATACACAAATACCGAGCAGAGCTTTTGTGAGCATAACACGGACTGCTGCATGTTGATGGGTTTGCATTTGATGTGCATGTATCCCAGCAACCACTTGAGGTTGAGTGTTTTGAGTGACTTGGGTGTGTTTTATGATTATTGTCAACTTCAAATCACTCAACAATTTCAAAACTATTGTTAACAAGGCTCTGAATCTAGTGCAAAACAGCACTAGATAGATTCAAAGCCTCAAAGAAACGTCACTCTGCATAACACTAAACTGCACTTCGTGATGACCTATTGTTAACTGTTTGGCCGGTGGGTGGCGCGCCTGGCAGTCTCGCATAAAAATCAGTCTTCAACCTAAATAGACACATAATCTATGAGCTGCTGTTCACACCGCTGGTAACAGATTGCCTGTTCGAAAGAAAGCGGGCAGTCAACTACAGAAAAAAAGTCTAGGAGGGGAAAAGAGAGATATTTTTTAATTCCATCTATTGAAATTTCTGCAGGAAATTCTAGTGTTCTAAACGAAGGAAATTACCGACTGAGAGCATTAGAAGGTGCAACAGGTAAAAAAAACTAAGGCGTTTCTAGTTCGAATGTTCTGTTTAAACGAAACTAAGTTATCTAGTAAGTTAACTACTTACTATCCATTAGACAGAATACGGTGGAGATGTCTTTGGAATACGGACACTTCAAGCGTTCGACCTTCGACAATCAAGCAAGAGCAGTATCTAAAAAAATACTTTTCGGGCTGACCCCCAGCCAAGATTTAACGTCCACTGCTTTTTTCGTTGCTTCATAGACGAACCCCCATAAATACAAATGTGCAACGGTGGGGTTCGAACCCGTGCACCTATGTGTCTCCTTAAGTTGCGAGGCGCAGGCGTATACACCACGCCACCGGGCTCGACAAAAGCAGTATCTACAGACTATCAGGATCTACGCAAAGTATTTTTGCGCCTATAGCATACCAAGGACAGTGTCAGGGCGTCATTGCCGAAACTTCTAAAGGCGCGTCGCGTCGATTGAAATTGGCTCTTCCCGTTTGATGGATTTTTTTTCGAAAAAATCTACAAGCAGCAAAAACAAGGATTTGTTTAGGTTTGTTGAAGACGAAAATTAAATTATTGGCATTCCGACAGACGGTCGTGTCGAAGAAGCTCAGGTTGCGCCGCGAGGACGAATTAGTGCCATCCACATGTTAATTTATGTGTGAGCGTTAAAAATCACACCCAACGCCGGATTCGGCTTAGTTGATTAGCGACATTCCGAAGGCGAAGCGAAGTGTTTTGAGTAACAATTGGTGTGGTGGCACGTGCGGACCCTAACTAATCGCACAACGAAATGATGAGGTCACGTTCGGAGGAGGGGAGGGTCCAACATATCCGATGGATTAGGGCCAGTCCCACATAAAATGAGAATAAGTGTAGATTTAACGAAGCTGGTTGTAGATACTTTTGTTAACGTGAACTGGTCTGGCAATTCCCCAGACAGACATACGGTTAACACAAGCTCAGATCGGGCAACAGCCTTAACAGTGACGAATTGCAGACTCGGAATGACAGTGGCTCCGGTGCCGAAAAAGTCATTCATAAAGTTGGCTTTCGCTGAGTTCTGTCTGTATGTGTGTCTCATTGGTACCGGCAAACACTTGTTATTTGCAAAGCGTTTGCTGTGGTATATCAAAATAACGAGCGTAAACCTAGGTGTAAATTGAATAAAAATACGAAGGTTCTACGTGACTTTTACCAGGCTTTTAGTCAAGTTAGAGAAATCGGCGGTGTTCATAGGTGCACGGGTTCAATCCCTGCCGTTGCACATTTGTATTTATGGGGTCCATTTTACGAAGCAAATCGAAAGCAATTACAGTTCTTAAGTACACGTTAAATGTTGGCTGAGAGTCAGCCCGAACAAGCTAGTCAAGTGAGTAGAGGAGTAAACCATTTGCGTCAAGCTGGCCAACTCACAGCACACAGCAGGTGAAAATGTGAACTTGGCAACCCACAAGAACGACGGGAAACGCAGCGAGCTTCCAGACGCATCGGCGGTCTTTGCACTTTTTCGCCCGGCGGGACGGTCGCTGAAGTGTTCAAATTGTATATAATGAATGAATTGTATTGTAATTATGTATCATCTTGAAATGCAATGTCATTGCGAAATATATATATATATATATATATATATATATATATATATTGTTTGTGTCATCGTCTTTATACACGATCTTGTTCGGAGGCATGAATCAATACGCTCCAGAGCAGGTTAGATATATTGAACGTTTTATTGTATATCCGAGTCCGTTTTGTGACTTCAAGCCATATAGGCTTAAGGCTGGCAGTGACTTGTCAGCACCCGCTTGGTACAGTAAAACGGGTCGCCGTGGCGAGGTAGTTATACCAGGCTTTGGATCAGGTATTAAGCGTCTCGTCTAATGACATGTAGATCCCTCGTGGGCCGCCCCACTCCATTCTTCCTACCAAGAAGTATCAAAAAAGTTTAGTGGCTCATTGAGCATTCTCTCGCCTCTTTGAGCCAAGTTCCAGGGAATTATTTTAGACCAGAAGCCGTGGAAGTGGTTCTCTAGGCCCGAGTCATCTGACGGGCCATTATACCTCGGACGTTACGGTGGCCTCCGCGTAGCGTCCATTCTTTCCTCCCTGGGCAGTCATGTTGCCGGAGGTCTGCTGCACCTTGGTCGCCACGTACTTAAGGTGTGGGAACATCGTGAGGCCCGTGTCCAACACCACTCCTAGGTACTTGGCTTCCCGCTTGATGGACATTTAGTAGCTTACGAGCAGTAGCCTGCTTAACTCTCTGTGTTTGCTTCCCGCCCGTAAGGTGTAGGGCCTCCGATTTCTAGATGGAAACCTACAGGTCTATCATCTATGCCGAAAATTTGGCCAGTGCTGCGCTGGTTTTTACCTTGAGGGTGAACTCTGTGCAAGCAGTGCCAATTGCTGCGAGGTCGCCCGTTTAGGCTAGGGTCTCCACTCTGATCAGTAAATCAAGCACCCCGTTGTAGGCGATATTCCAACGGAACGACGGCTCTCATTTCGTTTGTTCTCGTCGCCCAGCAATGAGGCCTCTGCCTTGTAGATACACCAATGTGATTGTCATCCCTTGTAGATACAACAATGTGCCTCAGGTAGGCAAATACGGTCATTGTTATGTTCGAGTTAGCGGAATTCAAATCATTCCGCACCATACATTTAGTGTGGGACCCGTAAGACGGGCTTCCGCGCTTTCAACGAGTGCGTAGTCTCTTCATGTCGCATTGAAGAACCCGCCCGGGGGTGTCCAGCGTGGATCAATCCGGCCTAAACCCGCTTATAGGTTCTGTTGCACCGGGTGCAAGTCTTCCGCCCGACCGAGGGAGCAACCACCTAATTTTCTGGGGGTGATCCTTGCTGGGTCCACTGCCAAAGTATTTGCCCATCTTCAGCTACCATGGTCGATGGTGCCCTCGTTTGCTTTCTATTGTCGTTGGAGTTCCCGGCGTCCTCACTCTCGGTCGGTCCTGCCCTTAGTGACGGAGAAGGAACTGTACTCTATGGCGCAGGGCCCGAGTAAGATTTTCCTCCTACGACAATTTGCAGCGCTTTGCAATTAACATACCCCAGTGCAGCCGAATCATTTGAGTGACTCTGCGCTCGATTCATAGGTATGCTCTGTATCTTCAATTTCGAGACGCGACCTTGACGTGACCAGTGTGCCGCCTCAATGTTGGCGTGTCTACCAGTCGCCAGTTGATTTGCGTATGTTAGGCTTCGTGTCATTCCAGTAGGCCGTATTCCGCCGTCCGACTGCGCCGTCCTCCGCCATATGTGAATTCGCTTATCCAATCGATCTTCTCACCGCAGTCATCTCAAGGTTTCACCGTTTCTTCCGTCGTTTGCGGCAGTTAAATCGCTTGCATTGGCAAAGCGATGCCGTGCACCAGGCAGAACGTTTTTCCCGCTAACTGGCGTCGTTGGCTACACTTGTTGTTCCTTGCTGATGCTAGTTCTTAAATGTTTGCGCAGCTAGAAAGATGCTTCACAATATATATGAAGCGCGTTCTTTGCTTGCCGCGGACGGCAAGGAATCGCTTTGTGTACCTGCTAGCGGGTTGCGGACCAGCAGTGGAAACAATCAGAGTCAGGCTTAAGTCACCTATTACAATGCCACTTCAACAATTTTTGTTGGAGTGGCAGGGAAAAGTGACCGAGGCCTCGGCTGAGGTAGCGCAGTTAGATGTGTACCTCACCAGGGAGCTTTGGGAGGGAATGGCCTGCACTAGCCGGCACGTGTACACAAGGTACATTGTACACGGCTATCATTACTTGGTGTGTTCGACTCATGTCGATGCCGGTTCTGCTCGCAGGTATGCGCTAAATACCACGCAGCAAGCTGCCAGTCGCATCGGCGGTCTTTGCACTTTCTTGCCCGGTGGGACGGTCGCTAAAGTGTTAAAATTGTATATAAATGTACCATCTTGAATTGCAAAATTATTGCGAAATAAACAATATGTATGTAGTTCTTAATTGTTAGGCAGACTTGTGCTGCTACATCATTGTCGAGAGAGAGAGAAAATGCTACACCATTGTCGAAAGAGAGAGAGAGACGTCCGTTCCGACACGGATAGTTTTGTCGGCTCGACTTTGCTGGGCTGTCCCTCGCGTGCTTTATGTAGCACAGCCACGGTACGGTGAGATCTCAGTGTGCTAGCAACCTTGTGCTGATTCTGTGCTGTGCTGTATTTACTACGACGACCCGCCATTGGACCGTTTAGTATACATACACGCCTGCCGTCCGAGTGCCCTGCCGTAGTTTGTGTTTCGGCCGCCAGGGGCCGCTAGAGGCGGTGTTTCCCCCTCTCCCCCCGCCTGCCACTCGTCTCGTCATGCTTCCAGGAGAGAGGGTCTGCCATGGCCCTTTCCCCCTGTCGCGGTTGTCGCTGTGTTGGACGACGGTCGATCGGTCACAACGTGGACGTGCCGGGCGTTTGTCGGTTTGAGCGCGTACACGGTTCGGCCCACGTGCAGGCGGAGTAAACACACTGCATGCACATCGGCCATACATGCGTGCACTGCACGGCGCACGACGCCGGCATCGTGCCAACACAACAATTGCTACTACAGGCACAGCAGTCATGTCCCTCACAGCGTGCTCTTTTTTGCTAACAAACGGCAAGAGTTAGGCTGGTTGTTGGTGGTGATGTTAGTGGTAGCTGAAAGATAGACAGACAGATAGCGTACATAGAATCGAATGGAAAAACAAATCACATACGAGCCAAGAAGAAGCAAAAAACCATTGCTTTGCTGCTATTCGAAGAGCCAGAGAAGTGTGCCGAGATGCACAACATGTCGATTTCCCGATGCGTATAGATAGATACACGTATTGGAGATTATTGATCTGCGGCTGTGGTCGACGCCACAGCCGCTGCCGCCGCCGCCGTTGTCGAAGTTTCGGAGGCTAAGACTCTCCTCTCTTTTAAGCCGGTCCGACTACAGTACAGTAGTAATTGCTGATGCTGACAATGAAACAATAATGATCGGCCGTCGTTTGTTGATGTCCATTCGGGGATGTGATAGATACATTGTGATGATGCCTTTGTTGTTGTTTTTGTCAACGATACGCGCGCGCACAGGGTGACACATTTCAGAGAGAGTGAGAGAGAGAGAGAGAGAGCTGTTTTTCATTCTCGGTGCTGTCAGCTTATCTTGATACTTTGACTCTCAGGTAAAGCGGCACACACACGATGTGCACTACTATCCAACCAATATATGTCTGCACTACTATCCGACCAATATATGCCCGATATTCGACCGTTGTTGTTAATTATGCATTTGAATATTGCTTTCTTCCGTACTTAGTTATCACACACGCACAATATACGTATGTATATATATATACATATGTGTGTTTGTTAGGTAGGCGACTGTGGCTTCGATTAGTGGTGAATAGAAATAGATTTTCGTTACCGTCGGACTTCCGGTAATATGATATCCTATATTTATGTGTAACCCGTTGAAGCATATATATATATATATATATATATATATATATATATACACTAGAGGGCTATACTAAACTAACGTTAACTGCCCAAACAACTTATATGAGACGACGCGAAGGTACAGCGAACCGATGTGATCTGTCTTCATGTGTGCAGTTTTTTGCTAAAGTTTGTACAACTGCAAATATATATATATATATATATATTTTAATCTTATGTATGCGCCAGTGTCGTTGCCATTGTCCGTGGTGCTAGAAACCGATGTTCATGGTGTTATCGGTGTTGTTATTGTTATTTTCGTTGTAGGTGTTGTTGTTACCGTGGTTGTTGTTGTTGTTGTTCTTCCCGTGGTTGTTATTGTTGTCGTCGTCGTCGTCGTCGTCGACGTTTGTACTATCATTTGTCATTATTGTGTCCTCGTTATGGTTGTAGGATCTTCACCGACGAAGCCAGGGCCGCTACGGGGCTGATCTCGACGCCACGAGCCAGGCAGCAGCAGCGGCAGCGGCTGCAGCAGCAGCAGCTGTTGTTGTCCAGCCAGTGGGGAGCGGGATCGGAGCAACCGCCCTCGGCAGCCTGGGCGGCAGCGGAGGTGGCGGGGGCGGCGGAGGTGGAGGCGGCGGCGGCAGCATTGTGGGTGGGCGATCGTCGATCAACGGCGTGTCAGCCGCCGCGGTGGCCGCCGCCGCGGCTGCAGCAGCAGGAGGGGGTGTCGTTTCGTTGGGCGGCGATCTCACCAGTGCCGCCGGGGGTGGCGCAAGCGGAGCCGGAACCGGGGGTGGCGGCGGCAGCAGCAGCAGCGGACTCGGCAGCACGACCCTGTCGGCAATTCCCCAGTCGCGCATCTGCGCTGTTCCGCCAATGAAGCGGGACGACCCTCCGTCACAACAACAGCAGCAGCAGCAGCAACAGCAACAGCAGCAACAACAACACAACACCGTCAACAACTATCTTCAGCGACAAGGTGGTTTAGTCAACGTCCAACGAGGCGTGAATTGTGTAGCTCTGAACGAAGCTAGTTTCATCTTAGTATTCTAGATGTTCTGGCTCGGTAGCGGTCTAAAAAATCGAACTGTAGTGGTAGTAACAGTAGTAGTAGTAGTAGTAGTAGTAATAGCTACCGGTAATAGATTAAGCCACTATATATATATTTATTTTCTAGGTATCAGGTTTGTTTTTAAATTAAACACCTTGCTTTTAAACGGGATATATATTTGGTATTGCAATTTGACCATAGTGTCTATGAATAGTCAATTATAGTAGTAGTAGTAGTAGTAGTAGTAGTAGTTGTTGCTGTTTTTGCTGTTGTTGTATCAGTCGCAGGACTATTTGTAGTAGCGGCAGTAGTATTATATTCAATTCTAATTAATTCATAATTATGTTAATTTAGAAAGAAAAACATGTGGAAAATGTTGAAAATAAAATATATGTTAAGTTAATATAAATGTATATATATATATATATATATATATATACAGAGAGAGAGAGTATCTTGAAATTATAATTGGTAAATTAATTGGTTGATTGAGGAAGAATTTACCCAACTTGTGTGTCGACACGTCGTTACCTGCGTTAGTGCAAATTTCGCACCTAGTGAAGTGTTTTTAACGGCGTAATCTATTCTCGTCTTGCGACATGCAGCGGCAGCGCTGGGCGCCGCAGGTCTGTACAACTTTCAGATGGCCCAGGTTGCCTCATCATTGGGACCTCCAACAGTGCAAAGTTCACAACTGCTGAGCCAGTACCCCATTCATCCGGACGTCAAGTACGTTTTACGGGTCACCAACCAGCCCGCTTGTTTACGAGCGTTGTTATCAGTGCTGATATCAGCACAGCTATGTAGCATGTTCTAGTTGTACTATTTAAACGAACAATAATGAAAGCGATGCATGGCACATCTATAGCCATTTTTTGCGATACTAGCTAGTTTTTTTGCGATGATAAGCTAGGCTTAATATTTAATATTTAGTTTTAGAATTACAGGGAAATGTGATTAACTAATTACAGTGGGGCTTGTGAGGATTGAAGAATGTGAGATATAGCTGGTTATTGTTTTTTGTTAGTTCAGTCTTGGTTCACATCGTATAATTTGTCATTGTGTTATAATATGTTCAACTATGGCGCTTTTAAGACATTCTTGTAAGCGTAAACGCCGCATTGCTGTTTGTGCGGAACTTACATTTGCATTGCGGTGATACTATAAATATATATATATATATATACATATATATGTTTCCCTTATTATTGTTCTAGTAACTTAAGGAATATCGGCAAGCGGAGCATACATCGAATCCGCATAATCAGAGCATTTCACAACAATTGTAATTATCAATATTTTGCTGCATTTTCAGGCTAAAGGTTCTGCCGTTCTACGAACAACTGGCCGAAATTCTCAAGCCATCTTCTCTTCAGCAGAATATTCCACAGGCGCCGCTACCGGCGGGCCAACAACAGAATGCGGGTCGACAAAAGGAAGCAGAGTTTGCCTTTCACATGACACCCGCACAGGTATGAGTGATGTGAATTGTAGCTCTGGAGAAACATCCTAATTGTTGTTGTTGCTGTTTCTGCTGTTGTAATACCAACTGTGGAGTTGCAGTAGTCCTAGCAATAAACTGGGAGTTTGCAGAAGACACATACATGTGTCTATATGAATGACGATACGCGTAGCTTGCCCAAGTACGACTCATTACATGTCTACATAAAACAGCATTACTACGGTCTCATGTACCAGCGACCACGATTGATCGATTCGTCGATCAATTCAACCTACCGTTTGCTAATCAGCAAAAGAGGTAGGCTGCATCAGGCTGCTAATAGTGGTGATGCTGTAGTTAGTTGCTGTAAGTTGTAATAAGTAGTAGCATTCATTTAGACGACTGCGTTCGAGGCCATCAATGCGTTAGCCTTTGCGTACTTGTTCGAAAACACCAATACTGATGACCTGACCAAAAACGCCTCTTGTTCTTGCTGCTGCTGATTGATACCTGTCTACATTTGCAATTCGTTTGCTTAGAAGAATGGAGGCAATATTTACTTAGGTGTTTCTACATTTGTGTTTGTTTCGTTGAGTGAACTGTCTAGGTTTATATATCGTTTTTATATTGAAGACTAAATAAGGAGGTCAAATTCAAGCTGCCGAGGTGCGTTAGAGAGGGTGCGCCAATAGAAATTGAATGTTCGAGAAGAAGGAGTTCCTGCCCTTTTATTGTGGGGGGACGATGCGATTTACCGCGTTCGGCTATAAGTAGGCGGTGGTGCTACTAATTTATAATGTTGAACATTTCCGATTGGTTGAACGGCTTACATATATATATATATATATATATATATATATATATATATATATATATATATATATATATATATAAGCCGCATAAGTATACGTGTGTGTTCGTGTGTATGCGTCAATTACAGAGGATTACAATTAGCTCGATTATATAATTTCTGTTATACAGGTACATTCACTGTTAATGTCAAAGGACTACAAACCGGGTGAACCTGCTGTCCAGCTTCAGTTACGGTTGTGCGCGCTTGACTCATCTGTACCACAAGACGATGCATTTCCGCCAGGCCTCGTTGTAAAGGTAACTGATATCTGTTCAAAGTATTCACTTTCTATAGCCACTCTTCTAACTTTCCCGTTAGTCGTGCTCTATACCGCTAGCGACTGGATTACAAAAAACAGACACACGACATCTTTCCATTTGTACCAGGTTGGAACCCTCTGCCATGGCGCGCTGTCATGAACAACGAGTATACATATATATGAACAACGAGTATATATATATATATAAAGATTGTTAAATGCAGTTTCATCAATAAACCACGTTTGAAGTTTAAACAAAAATTGAAAATGTAACTTGATGTGTGTATGTGTAAAGGAGTTGCCTACTTTTTTTGGTAAGGGCGATTACGCATAATGTATTACGTTTTGTCTGTTGTGCGGCTAATGCTGTGCTGGAAATTGAATATTACTTTGCTACGCCGAGTGAAGAAATGTTTAAGCACGCTTTATTGATAGCATGTACGAGGATGATCATGACTTCATTATTCCGTAAGGCTAATAATGTCCGTGTACGGTTTTGCAGTGAAATATGTAGTGGAACGGTGCTAGCCAACAGTGTTAAGTTTACATCTTTTGGAATTTAGTATATTTTGCCGATGCGTTCTAAACGGCTGGGTTTCTGCGTGTGCGCTTACCTTGTCTTTGTTGCTGTTATCGTTGTCTCCGTGCGCAACAGGTGAACGGTCGCTTATTGGCATTGCCAAATGCAATTCCGACGAATAAGCCGGGAGTCGAACCAAAGCGACCCCCTCGCCCTCTTAACATCACGACCGTGTGTCACACGAACACGGGCCTGCCGAATAAACTGCACATTTCCTGGACACATGAGTTTGGAAAGGTAAAATTGCGTCACGCTCTTTTACGTCGTGGATTCATCACGGACACATCTAAAACTGAAAAACAGCAGCTTCATTATTATTATTACCAGTACCGCTGATCATCGCATTAAAATGAAATTACTAGGTAGCGTTGCGAACGATATTTATGCAGACTTAGCCAGTTATATGACGGCATGTGGTGAAAGTAAGTGTGGCTTTGCTTTTCTTTGTATTAAAGGCGTTTGTCTGCGCCGTCTATCTCGTCCAGCGACATAACGCGAATGCACTACTCGAGCGTCTGAAGAAAAAGGGACGCGCCTCAATTGAAGCCACCAAGGTTTGTCCCGCATGCGTGCATATATATATACATATATATATAGTCAGCGATTATGGCACTAGGAGTTGCGGGTTCACGCGCGACTCACGCGAATTACGGTGCGACACATGGTTTTAAACCAATATTTTCTAATATTTGCAAGTTTGGGTTCAAGTTATAGGAAATAATATGTATATCATCAATTCTAAAGATTTCATATTATGGTAAACGACTTTAGATAATCTATTGTTTTCCTATTCTATAATATCGAAATCTGCTGTACGTTGTTGTTGTTGTTGTTGTTGTTGCTTAGAGACGGACTTGGCCAACACAAATAAAGACGTGGCTTTCCATGCAGTATGTTAGGGTTGGCTATAGCCTACTTAGCGTTCGGTGCCATGTCGTTTAATATTCGCAATCATATTCGCTTCCACGGAACGGAACAAAGGCTACAGCCGCACAGAAAGATACGCACGCGCATCTAGATAGATGTCCACCACTTACAGACGGTTTTTTGCTGCCCCGATTGATGGACTCATTGCAGGCGATGATACGCGCAAAGCTGCGCCCGGATGGTGACGATGACCTTTGCATGACATCGCTTCGTCTTTCGCTGGTCTGCCCGCTCGGACAATGTCGTGTCCAAGTGCCGTGCCGAGCCCGTGGCTGTTCGCATTTGAATTGCTTCGATGCCCACCTCTATCTGATGATGAACGAGAAAAAGCCGACGTGGATTTGCGCCGTCTGCGATAAGAACATTTCGTACGATGACCTCTACATTGATGCCTACATGGAAGAGGTAGTCCTGCGATTTAGTCTAGATTGTGCGACCAATAGAGCTAACGAGCTGCCGTCTTGTCTTACTTCGGCCTTGTGCATATATGAACTAAGTAACGATTTATATTGTATAAAACTGATGTATATATATATATGCATACATATATATATATATATATATATGCATATATATATATATATATGCATATATATATATATATATATATATGCATACAAACATATTTGTCCCGTATATTTTGCGTTGACGTTTATTCGCGCAGGTGTGCCGTCTCGCACCTCCCGAGTGCCGCGAAGTACAACTTAACGAAGATGGATCATGGACTCCTGTCGTAGAGGACAGAGAAAAAGACAGTGCGCGAAAACGCGCGAGACACGCAGGAAGCGAATCAGAAGATTCCGATGAGGAGCGCGAGCGTAAACGCAAAAAAGAACAGGCCGAAAAGGACAAGCAAGAGGTACTACTACTACTACTAACTTGTCCGTAGCGTGTTTGCGGAATTATTTTTAACAAAAGCGGGCATTGTTGTTGTTGTAATGCGATCTTCTACAAACGTGATCGTTTATTATGGAACTTTTATTGATTATCATCGATTGACTTCAGTGCCCGGACTCGGGTGATTCGGCTTTTTTTTGTGACAGTTTATTTAAGTTATTCTAGATGTATGCAAAGTATACGACGACTAACTCAAACGCAGAAGTTTGCTGCTGTCAGTTTTGCTCCATTGGTTCTGCACAACGCGTATGTTGACGATGTATGTTGTTTTGTGCTTAGACATCTATGTAAGTTTAGACATCTATGTAAGTTTAGACATTTATGTAAGTTTAGACATTTATGTAAGTTTAGACATTTATGTAAGTTTAGACATTTACTTACGTAAGTTTAGACATTTACTTATGTAAGTTTAGACATCTATGTAAGTTTAGACATTTATGTAAGTTTAGACATTTATGTAAGTTTAGACATTTATGTAAGTTTAGACATTTACTTATGTAAGTTTAGACATTTACTTATGTAAGTTTAGACATTTACGTAGGTTGTGTCACGTATCGAACAATGCCAAACTGATCGACGATCTGGTCTGGGGCAGGTGATGATTGACCTGACGGAATCGACGGATGACGAAGACGAGGCTCTAAGCTCTGCCTCGCGCACGACCGTGAGCCGGACCCATTCAGGATCTGGTCAGCTGCATTCGCAGCAGCAGCAGCAGCAACAGCCGGTGTCTCATTCGACAGCCCGCAGCCACTTGTTGAGCTCTCAGGGAGGGGTGCTTTCGCACGGAATGACGTCGTCAGGTTCAATATCGGCGCTCAGTCAGCGAACGGGACCCGGCATTGTTTTTGCGTCATCATCGTCGTCGTCGTCGTCGTCATCGGCGACAGGGACGGCAGCTGGCGGCGGTCATTGTGTTGCCGCAGTAGGATCCGGTGGGCAGTCGAGCTCGCGGTCCGGACCAGGCGCCGCTACCTTGGGAGCGTCGCGTTCCGGCACCACATCGGCCGCGGCGACCGCTGCGCCTACAGCTCCTGGCTTTCTTAATTATTCAGCGGCCGTAGCCGCCTCTGGCACCGCTGCAGGTTAGTACCCGACCGATGTAGATGTCGTTGTCGTCGTCGTCGAACTTCGATGTTATCGTGCGTAACGACTTCTTGTGCTGACGGCGGTATAGACAGTAGATAGATAGATATATTGATAAGTAGGTAGGTAGATAGATAGATAGAGGAAGAGAGATGGAAAACGACATACATTAAATGGCCTACGAGTAGTGAGTGAGTGCGCAAACTCAAGCAGCATCGAGGCACCAAAAGCGTAAAAAATCCCAGCACTACCGAACGTGCCGAACCGACCGTGAGATACCGGCTTATTGTATCAGTTACACGTTAGGAGCAAAACTAAACTAGTTAGACGTGAATTGGGGTGACAAGCGGTATGAACAGCATCTGACCCATGACGAAGAAGGTTTTTCTTCTGTATAACTGAACAACGCTTCTCCGCTTTCCCTGCAATAAATAATGTGCAATTCTTGATCGGCGACCGTATGTTTAATCTCTTATCATTCGCCCTAGCCAGAGTCCAGTTTCTTCATCCATGACTAGATCATTCACGGCGTGTCGCGCCTATAGAACTAGATGTCAGTAAAATTTTCAAGCGTCTATTCGGTGGATTCATTTTAGAAATTGACAGCTTGTAGCGCTACACGTTTTTGTCACCTGACCATTCTGTATTTAGCGCTCAGGCCAGAATAATTACATAATATAAGCTAAATACTTCTTGAATCCAATAGAACGACATCATATTAAAGTTGTTCCTCGGAATGAGCTTTACAAAGTAGCAGTTATGGCATGGATGGTTTTAATGTTCCCCGATTATGAAACCGAGTTAATGGGAATAAGCATGGGAAGTTATGATTTCATTTTGTTGTTGTTATGGTGCTGGTGATTGAAGATCTGTTTACGTGTTATTTTCGGGTTTCTATGTTCAGTGTGTTTACCTAGGAATTTGTCATCAAAATATTTTCATCCAAACTAACAAAATCATTTGTTGCTGTTTTCTTGCGAACATTGTCGGCGCCGTTCTTTCGTCTGTGATTGATGGTCTGTACCGTACTATGCCATTGATACGATTGTGGCACAGGTACCGCAGCAGGTTATTATGGTTCCTATTCGACGGACTACTTCAATGCGACTTTAGCAGCAAGCAGCGGAGCGTCCGTTGGCCAGAATCTTTACGGACCTTACGGAAGTGAGTAGTCGCCGGGTCTAATAGAATACTTGCCATCTTTGGCTATATATATATATATATATATATATATATATATATATATATATGTGTGTGTGTATCAGATAATTTACGAATACAACTAGCTGCTATTAAATCTTTGCATGTTGAACACTTTTAGTAGTCATACTTATGATCGTGCCCGCAACATACTTTTCCAGTACATTCGCAAAGCGCAAGGCTGTATCTGTGTCATAGAGACCTTAAGTTCGTCTCCCGGAGTTGCATTTGAAGCAGCCTGGTGGGGACAGGAATATACCTAGTTAGCCCGAGCCTTTTTGTAGAAGCTTCAGTTTGTCATTTGTTTCTCTACACTCTCCTTACACGCACTCCCAACTCATCCCATGCACACACGCACACACACAATGTTCCATCCACATTGCAAATTAGTTAACAGCGGAGATTCAGTCCACTCCTTTGGGATCAAAATAGTCTCCGTGGCGTGAATGGTAAATGCACTCGTATGCGACTCCGCTTTTGTCGGGAGGAGTGCACGCCTTTCATTTAAAATATCCTGCATCGACCTCTCGTAAAAGGAGACGACGTCTACTTTTGTCTTTATTGGCAGCGCTTTTTCACTGCCTGCCGAAGCTGTTTGGTGGACGAGTGTGCTTGAATCAGAAGCGCCTTATCTATAGGTGGTAGTGTTGTTGTTTGATTGGAGTCCTCGGACTCTTGTGGCGGCATGGCCTGCTTCTCTAGGCTTATCGTCCGCTGTTCTGGAAGGGCCATACGTTGCTATATATAGCGCAAACAGCAACGAATGCCAGTTGGACTGCAAGAGAGTCTAACGCGTGGTACGGGTGCAAAATTCCTTCATGGTGTTAAGCTTACGGCAGAGAAGACACCTGTAGGTATCTCGTGACACCGTGAAAATAGCCATATCCGCTCGCTCGTTTATGCATTGTCCGCTATAATTTCTGTATCTCAGCTAATAAACAAGAAATGAAATCGCGGCGCAGCGCGGCATACGACCGGTCCCAACTGTGTGTTGTGTTCTCTTGTGAGTTCGATAACCTACTGTAGTATGTCGATAAAATATTATATAAAAAACTAATATATGATAAAATATTGAAAGTTAGTTCCGAATGTGCACGCACATTGAGTTCTTAGTACGCAAACTCGATTTTTTTTGGCTGCATCTACCGATGGTGGTAAATTGCTCATTGTGATTTCATCGTAATGTTACAGGTTACAACATTTACCAGCTGCTGGCCGACGAGCGACAACAGCTTCAGCAGCGTTCGCAGCAGAGCGTTCAGTCGGCGACTTCGCAAGGCACGGGCTCGGGTCCTCGGGACGTGATCAACCTCGACTGACAGGCCCCACTGAGACACCCTGTGCAGGATGATCATGAACATGCGGAGGTGGTGGCGGCGACGGCCGCGCTGTCATCGTCATCGACGTCGTTAACAGCAGCTAATACAGCAGCACCATCTAGAAGATCGGCAGGATCACGAGACATGAGTTCACTGACGCTGGCCAGCTATGTCGGCTATACAAAGGACAACGGAGGACCTTCCAGTAGTCACCACCAACACCATCAATACTACCATAACAACAACAACAACCGCAGCAGCAGCAATACCGATAGCGTTGACTTAATATCTAAGAAGGAACTTTTGCAGCAGCAGCACCACCACCAGGCACAACATGAACAACAATTGCAAGATCAGTATCATCATCATCTTCATAATCATCATCATCATCAATACCCAGATTTCGACTCAGCCAAGCCTCATGGGCCTCGTTATCACAGCGGACAGCTTCAACAACGCTTAGCGCGCCCATACCTGCAAGCGCAGCAAGACGAACCAGAACAACAACAACAGCAACAACAGCAACAACGTGAGCAGCCGGACCAGCATCTCGGGCAATATCAGAGTTCCGTCGAGTTAACTCTGCAGCACGAATATGATTACCTGAAACGAACGGGCTACGCAGACCCGCACAGTGAAGAGCTAAGCCCAGCGAACACTCGTCGCGTACAACACGCACACAGCCATCAAGTTCTACAACATCACGAACAACACCTGCAGCATGAGCAGGACCTGCAAATTCTGCATCACCATCGTCATAAGCAGCTATTACGCGTGCAACAGCAACGGCAACGACAGTTGTATCTGTGCGCACAAAAAGATATCGAGCAGCGGCAACAACAGCAGCAACAACAACAACAACAGCAGCAACAACAACAGCAGCAACAGCAACAGCAGCAGCAGCAACAACAACAGCAGCACTCACTAAAGCACCAGCTCAAGCAACTCGAGTATCGCCGGGAGCAGCTACTTATGGGAAGTCAACAACAGCTACAGCAGCAACAACGACAACAACAACAACAGCAGTTGCATTTTCAGCAGCATTTCAGTCAGATGACGCAGCAGCAGCAGCAACAACAACAGCTGCAGAAACAACAACAGCAAAAACAGCAACAACAACACCTGCAGAAACAACAACAACAACGAGCAGAGGAGCAGTCATACCACGGGCTGACACTAGACGACCGTCGTTATGAACACCTGCAACGAAAAACTGACCTACTGACGAAAATGTCGACTAGTTCGGCTGAGCGCGAATGGTATGATCAGCGAATGCCAATGCTCGCAGCGGCGATGATGGCCTCGGCAACGGCCATTGCAGCGGCAAATGCGATGCCCGTCAGATTTCCGGGTGGCGATACCGCTTCTGTAAGAGCTACATTTGGTACTGATACAGCAACAACAACAACAGAAACTGCATTTGGTACTGATTCGACAATATCGACAACGACATCAGCTACACTTGGTACTGGTTTAACTACTACTACTAGTACTGCAAATACCGACGTACCACGGCTCCTCAGCGGACAACACCGCCGCCAATCGGCTCAATCGGTTCGAAGCATCGAGCACGAAATAGAAGATGAAGAATACAAGCAACAGCAACAACAACAGTTACTAATGTTACTGCAGCATCAAGAACAACAACGACGACGACGACGACAGGAACAGGATCAATACGATCGTCACGCTAGCCGACTGCTATGTCAGAATCTAAGGCAGCAGCAGCAACGTGTCCAGCAACAATCCGAAAAGCAATTGCGCTCTCCAGAGCTGCTAAGACACCACCACCAACAACAACAACAACAACAACAGCATGACGAGTCGACGCACCCATCTCTATTTGATAGCGAACTGCATCGTTTTGTTGAGCTTGAACAACATCAAACATACACGTCTTAGATACGTCGGCTGTCGGCTGCCGGCGACGACAACAACGTACGAGCTCCGTAGCATGAATTACGATTGTTGTTGGCAAACGGATGGAAATAGGCGACAAAACAGTCTTTCGACAGTAGTCGATTTCCTTTTCCAAGCGTATCAAACCGCCTCCATTATATATATTTATATATATTTTTTTTCTTTTTTTTTATATATATTGAGCGGCGGACACGGCAGGTACAAGAGCGAAATATCTGATGGCTGTAGGACGAACCAAGCCGAGCACCAAGTTGTATGACTCGTTGTCCTAGGGCCCCTGGGGCCGAGTCCGTGATCGTTAAATGCACGCGGGCGGAATCGTTTTGCTCATTATGTACGCGAAGCAGCTGTCATGTATGAGCACCATTGCGGCTCGTGAGGCCGTCATCTCACTTCGTCCCGTCCCGTCCCGTCCCGTCGTTGTCGAGTTTGACAGAGTTGTTTGTTCGCACAAATCCCAAATCGGCACCGCCGAAGCACTGCGACGGGGCGATGGCGGCGGCGGCCGACGGTCGAGGGCGGGAAACGACCAAACGGCCGGACGTACGTACGGCAAGTGGCTCGGCAAGACATCAAGCAACAGCAAACGAACAGATAATTCGCTAGCCAAATCCGCTCACTCCAGATGAAGCATTTTTGAGGTCGCTTCGATCGACACGAATACGACACGAAGCCTATGCCACTGCTTGCTTGCTTGCTTGCTTGCTATCTCTGTCTCTGCGGCGCGTCCGAGAACAGACAGAGAGAAAGTTTCACAGCACAACACATCACACGCAATTGAAGCATAATCATAATGATGATGATGATGATGATGGTGATGATGATGATGATAATAGTAATAATAATAATAATAATATTCATCTTTGGTGATCACCTCGGCTTGGAGTTGGAGCTAACTGGGTGGCTGGCTGGCTGGCTGGCTGATTGATTGTTGTTTGTGACAGATGATACACACCCCACACAGACGGGCCTACGACAACGTTATTGTGTCTTTGTGTGAGTGTGTGTGTTTGTGCTTGAGTACGACATGACTGAACGTAGAACGGTTATTGATCGTTGCCGGTCGCCGACTGCCGTTGTGGTAGTTATAGCGAAGGAGTGAGTTTCATTGTTGATCCGATAATAATGATGACGATGATGTTGATGTTGCATATGAATATTAGGAAGAAGAAGAAGAAGAAGAAGACACCCATGAAGAAGCAAAAGAAGATAATGATGGCGATGACGCTGAAATTTGATGCTGATAATAATGATGATGATGATGGCGGTGGTGATGATGATGATGATGGCCATAGACTAGAGGAGGTCACACGTAAGAAGGCTCATTGATCTAGTTTTGTGAGCAGCATGCAGATTTGTGTTGAAAGTGAGCCGCGTCTCTATGTCGGTGGGTGTGGGTGTGTGTGTTGGCGTGTTTGTATGAATGTATGACCGAGATGTAAGTAGGATGCAAGGCAACTCATGAACTGTGAACATGAGTGAGTCCGCCGCTAATTAGTTATTAGTAGTGCGTGTAGTATGCGTATGATGATGTGTCTCAAAATGCGCGTACTTCGATGCACTTCAGTGCGTCTGTATGTGGATGCTTGGCTGTCTGTCCGTATACCTGTGTGTCTGTCTGTCTGTCTGACTGTTCGACTGATGTTTCCTGAATACGTGTGTGCCTGCCGGAATTGTGTGAGAAGTGTGAGAACGCGTGGACAACGCGTCACGCTGTGGTCGCTGCGGTCTGACAAAAGGTTATGTCGGATGCCTGCCTGCCGAGAGGCGCTGCTGTGACGATATCAGCGTCGTCAGGTCAGGACAAGGCGTAACGCCGTCACAAGGGACAGGAACAAGAGAGCGAGAGAGAGAGAGAGAGGGGGGGGGGAGAGTGATATTTACGAACGACCTGCGTGTTCTCAGAGAGAACAACGCCAGAACTACATATACAGTCAGGTTACAACCAGCCATTATTATTATTATTATTATTATCATCAGTGACACGATCAGTTGTCGCGTAAAGTATTCGGCTTAAACAGAATAGTCAAATAGTAGTAGGATCGATAGTTGAGGGGGGGGGTTAGTTTCATACATGTATGTACTATAAAAAGTGTCCATGTGCGATTCGTTGTTGACGAAGGTGGTTGTCACACTTCCCGCACCGAATCCGATCGAGTAAATACCGGTCGACTGTAATCGAGTAATGCGAGTACGTGCGACCAAAGAAGTGGCCTCCGAAACAGCTCAAAGCTTTGCGACGCCGTCTGGTTGGTGTTAGCTGTTAGCATTTGATAGGTAGGCTTGATTAACTCGATCAATGCTATAGGCTACCCAGCCGCAGCAGCAGCAGCGATTATAGCGTGTGTTGTGTGCATCATCTGTGTCTGTCCTGGTCAGCTATGTGTGAACCGCAATGCGAAGGACGGCTAGAACACGAGAGCACGATAGCTAGATAGCTAGGAGCCTGTACTTCACTTATTTGGTTGCATGAGCCGTTAGCAGCTAGAAGCTGTATGCACCGTAATGACGCGCTTGTGTCCATACAGATAGAACGGGAAGGGAACGGGGCCGGTCTGACGATGACCAACGAAATTACATACATAGATGCCTGTAATATATGCTTAATTAAGAAACTAATAGTTGCGCCTACATATATATATATATATATATATATATATATATATATATATATATTCGTTAATCGGTCAGTGGCGCATAATTAAAGACAGAGAGGTTTTAAAAAGCTCGAGGACGCTGAATGTAACGAGTGAAGTCATGTCAGGAGAGGTGATGGCTGCGCACCCTCGAGGGACTGACAGTTCGTATAGGAAAGCAGCTGTATTGAGACCGACAAATGCCTGCGTTAGCCTGTATTTTTTAAAACTGATATTGTGCTGGCTCGTTTTGATGGTTGCAGAAATTTGCTAATGTTGCTGTGAACTCATGCATACTGTCCCGTTTCTCTGTATCTGCTTCTCTCGCTCTCGACCTTTGTCGGTAAAAGTGTTTATTAGAAAGTTCGTTTTAATTTGCTTGGTATATATATATATATATCGTGGATTTAGATGAAGTCAACGTTTCACCAGCCAGATTGAACAGACCGGACGAAACTCCCTTCACTGAATACCGCCATGTTGGTATTTAGTTGCGGTGTACAATTGATGGAATGACTGCGGGGAGCCTGTACTACTAGGATATCTAGAAACCATAGATGGGAATTTGCCTATCACCAGCGTACCACGATAGTGATGCCGATAAAAGCTGTTGTCGACGTCGATAAACGGTATGGATGATAACATTCAACCATGCTCGTTAAGGCACTTATATATATATATATATATATATATATATATATATCGTTGAGATCGGAGTACTGTCCGCCTGTAAAACAAACTGTGACAAACTGAACATAATTAATAGGTTTTAACTGTGAATTCATTAGATCGAGTGCTAGCCTTGCGCCGTGGGGCAAGAGATAAGCGCAGCCAGTCCTATATTTTGTCTATGCGCCCTCGCACATAGGGTGAACGAGTACATAGTCATATCTGATGCGACAAAATGAATCTATATATATATATATATATATATATATAATCATTGTTGGATAAAGTCGAGCGAAGCGAATAAAAGGAGAAGGTCATGCGAAAAGCAAACCTGGGGGCGGGGGGGCGGAGGTGGAAGACCGTGTGAAGACCTCAGGTGTAGAAATTCACTTGGACTCCACCCCCAGGAATGACTGTTGCGGCTGCGATATAGATGATCGTGTGTGAGTGTATGGGCGTATGTGTGCGCGTGTTCTTGTACATATGTACTTCGGGGAAAAGTGGCGGGGGGGGGGGGGGGGGTAATGGTAAGTAAAGAGGTTGATATGGATGGGGAATAAAAGCGATACAATGTATTGCGATGTGTATAGAAAAAAATGTGTGCTGTCTTTTTTTGACTTTGAATAGCTTGTGCCTAGTATTGAAGGCTACAAGTGTTCTATTGGACTTGCCTGCAGGAGATCTATAATAGTAATAATCGTTCTGATTCGATTCGATCAACTACTACTACTACTACTACTATTTCTGCTACCTGCTTCATATTTACAAGTAACTAGAATTGAAACGCGCTGAAAGCATATATATAGCTTCTGGGCTGCATTGATTTATTGATTGTTGTCCTCGTACGATAAAGATCTTATCATATAGATGAATATTAGTATGAAATTAGAAAATATGAATATTAGTATGATGTTAGGAAGAATTCATAGATTAGAAACACTAACTAAACGTTGATAAAAACTTAAGATTGCACGTAAGCTTAAAGATTTATAATATCTAGCAAGAATAGCATAGTATTTGTGAGAATGCTTTCATGTGTTCAATTTGTTCAACCCTTTACTTGCTTTACGGCCTCACGACCTGTCTAACTATTTTGCTGTGATAGAAAGAAGAAATTATTAATAGAACACACTTCAAAAAGCCGGCGTGATTGGATAATGTGATATAGACAAGTCGAATCGAGGACTTGACACGGGCTAAGATCCCTCGTGAAATTTGCAGATAATGTACACTTCTAGCCAACCAACTAGTTTTGTTGTGCCTAAGAGTGGCTCACTTATGCGTTGAGACAATCATCTTCTTCTTTCCCATCTAACATGCAGTTTATGCTTGTCGGTAAACTCAAGAGTTGGCGGGTATACTTTAGCCTGAGAAAGCGTCGCCGTTGTGTGGGGAAAAATAGGCTGAAAGGTCATAGGTGGTAATGAAATAGAAGTGCGTTATCCCACTGATGTGGGCGAAACCCACAAATGTAGGTTTAAATTTTCGCGACGTTTAAATTTTCGGTATTTCACAAATATATATATATATATATATGTCGATGCAGACAGTGGTGGAGCGATCGATACCACGCCGCGATATGTCCGGCGGTTCGGTCCATAGCAGAACTAACAAAACGTTAGATTATTGATTATCTTGAAGCATTTTTATGTAACATAAACAAATTTACCTAGGCCGGGTGTTAAATATATATATATTTATATATATATGAGTAGTAATGAGAGAACGTAGTGTAATTGCATATAAATATATTGTATTCGCATTTTATTTAGGCATTATATATATATATATATATATATATATTTACATAGACATGCTTATGCATACATGTATATGTATATATATATATATATATATGAATGAGTTGCGTCCTATTTGCACATATAAAACGTTGTCCGCCAGCAGCTGGTTCGTCTTTTTGCACATGTTCATGCAATCATTACAGGCTTCAACCACTCTCGCAATCGACTTACTATTTACAGATGCCCCCGGGTACGTACTGTTTACAATGCGTTCACCATCAACGCAGTAGTTCACGTGACCACTAGGAAATTAATTTGCCAGCACGCGATGCCCCACACGACAACGTCTGAAACGTCCCTCACGGTAATGATAAGAGTAATGCCAACAACAGCTATAATAGTTGAGTCAATGTACCCCCTCCAGAATTACTGACAGGTACTCGTTATCTTCAATACGACGAACCGCCCCCGTTTGTGTCAATGCACTACCGGCCTTGCGTGACCCCTTTTTACCAGATGCGGCTTCGCCTACACAAAGAGGCATCGTGTGCAGTTGCTCAGAACATCGCGATGAATTCCAGGGAATTACACATGGCTATCATCAATGATGGTGGTAGTTCGACAGCCACATCGTAGAGCATACAAACATAGGTGCACCATATCATTGCTTACAACCGCCATCATTGTTTGTAACCCCGGTTTTTCCTGCTGTACCCCTTTGGCCTCTTTGCGATTTAATCTGGGTAGGCATGTTGAGGTGCTGTATCATTCTATACAGCGTCCTATTGAGCCAAGCCGTAGCAATATCCAACTGACTAAAATCCAACCTCGTTTCCCCTAAAAAATTAAATACGTATTAGGTGTAAAGCATAGATAATGTAGACAGATTTAAGGTACGTAAGATATTTAGCCAAATAATCTAGAATCACCATCATGGATATATATATATATATATATATATATATATATATATATGTGTGTGTGTGTGTGTTCTCCAGGTCAACGGAATGCCGCATAAGGCATCGTGTAGGCGACCTGTATCAATGCACTCTCCCTCCAAGGAGGATCTAAATCTACATTACTAGTACTTGCTTACACCGCCTATATATATGTATTATATTAGAGCTTTGCTGTTCTAGCTACGATAAGTTAGCCTTTATGTATTCTTATAAAATGCTTGGGTCTGGGCACAAGCTTTTTGGGGCTGTCAAACGTAAGCTGAATCCTGTCTTCGAGCCAAAATTGATTGGGAATTCTAAACCACTTCACATTTAAGCGGTCTTCAACTTAATTTCAATCAGTGTAGATCGAGCCCTAGACTATTTCAAGAGACACTGACTTCTATATTTATTTTCACATTCCAAAACTTTCCGCGGTTGAAAGAGCAACGGAGAACGCATTCTACTGCTTCCGCTGACTACACTGCGCGCCCGGGACAAAGATAATTGGATTGGTCGCGACGGCCAGTTACAATCGCATTCGATATCCGTTTGTGGGGGAGTATCTTTCGTTGCTGCAACCGCCAGCAGTTATCGGTGCTTTCTGAGTTGAGCGGATTACCACAAAATGGCGCCCAAAATCAGTAGAATCTTTTTCGGGCGTCTTCCTGACGCCTTTGGTAGAAGAACCAGCCTCCTATCGCGGCGCAGACTAAAACGAGCATCAGGAACAGCATGAGGAAGAAAAACTTCGTTCCACTCATCGACGGTGATGGATCATCAACATGATCTGCAAATAACACAATACATTATACCTTATATATATACCCCACATTACAATTAGAATTCAATAGAAAGGTCACAAACCTGGTGTTATTTCACTAAAAATCACTAATTCATATAACTGTTCGGACTGTACATAAGATTGAACGTATGATTTAGGAATGATTTCATCGATTAAGATGACAGCGCAACGAAAAACACGTCTCGGTTCTGCCAATGATAACTTTAACAACTCGTTGACGGGGCTACGCCCTCCGATAGAAGCTAAGCGGAACCTTCGACAAAAAAACCATGTGTATGCTAAAAATAAATGCACGTTCAGGTTATTCACAAGAGATCACTTCATTTGGCAGCAATTTTTTCGTTGTCAACGATTGAAAAATTCATTTACGTCGTGTCAACTAATTAATTTAAAAACAAAAAGTGCACGAGTTCCGTGGTAAATTTACAATTTGTATTTATACAATAAACAAAACTTATATATAAAACACCAAAAATTGTATTCACTTTTTTATTACATTATTTGTAGCACGCATTTATTTCTATAAAACGCATAAAATTAACCACAGCCAATAGGGTGAACAGACCTCGATGTGGAGCGAAGTGTTCCGCTTGTGGGGCAATGAATTCGCGCAGCTCCACCTCGGCAGGGTCATTTCCGTCCAGTTCAAATACCTGCAGTGAGCAAACCATGACAGAAACTTGTCCATTACGGTATTTAATATCGTATAGACATAAAAATATTTAAAAACAATCGTTACAACTGAGCTGTAAAAAACGTTTAGTCAGTCGTTCAATCAACGGATGAAATTGAGCCACTTATGTACCAGAATGTTTAGTTTGGTTCAATCAAAGAGGTGTTTTTGGCCCTCGGGTTTACTACCATTTGCCTGATCTGGCTTATATACTAGGATCGCCGGTAATACCACAGGGGAGCGATTTAGTGGCATCACGGTAGCTCCGCAGCCAGTGTTCACTTTCACTGATCTCGTGATCGATGACATGCCCGAGCTGTTCAAGGTTGTTAAACGAACTCGTCCGGTGCACGTGTCTATCTTTTTCGTTTTCATGCTGTTCGGCATGTTCCTTCCGGAAACATGGTACGATCGGTAACGAAGGAAACATGGTACGATCGGTAACATGGTGACATATAGAGTGCGGTCAGTAATAACAAAATCACATTGCTAACATCCCGGTACATGCTGGTCAAAGTGGAAACGAAAACGAGCAATAGAAACTTCATAAAAACAATGATTCGTCCACATTTAATTGCGGATGCTAGTGTGTGCACAAGTAAGCGTTGATAAAACGGAAACGAAGTCAAACCTTGATGCTAATGATGTCGTGATTGTCGGAGAGGTCGCCCGTAGCTGCAGACACTCCAAAGTGATACTTCGTCGGCAGACGCACTCCGGAAACACGGAAACATTCCTTCCATTCTTTCTGACCTATTGTCGCACATAACAAACACAGACGCATAGTGAGTATACATATATTTAAGTGGTTTTATTATGTATATTAATTTAATGAACAGACCTACCGATAAAACGTCAATTAATCATTCGCGCAACGACCTCCAGGCTGGCATACGTTTATTTTAATAAGAGAGCAACTGATTTACAAATACTTAAAACAGTTCTCAATACATGTTCAATTATGCAAACGGATACATTTAATTAATTCAATGCCGAATAATTAGGTGGTAACTTCTTCCGGAAGTATGACTTCGCACAGAACAATATAAAACGGTAACTACAAATCACCGATACTAATAATAATAATATTGAACGATAAATATTTGAGTGAGTCCTTCGTCCTGCATCCCAAAACAAGGTCCAACCAGACCCAATGAACCAATGAAGAAAAGCAAATTATAGTCATATTCAAACCCATGCTCGTTCATTGCTCGTGACCGCCTTGGCAACTTCGGACAGTGTGCTAACCACCCGCCACTACGCGTTCTTCAATATCTACAATTTTTGACATGTACCCAACAAATCCATATCATCAGAACAAGCAATTTTTCCACTTTCCGAAGAACATAAAAAACACTGAGAGAACGATGTTTCGATTCTCGAGAATCGGTGCTTTAAGCAATCGATACGGAACTAGAAAACATCGAGCAATCCGGTTTAGAAGTGTGCCTTAAATGCCTGGATCTACCGCCTCAGGAACTTTACAAAATAAGTCAAAATTCAAAACAAAAAGTCCGCTTTTAAAACCAAACAACATTCGATGCGTATTACGTGATAGAAATTCACGATTACCAAACGTTGTCTAAGCACACCAACTAGAAGAAAACCCAGAAAGGCGGGCTTACCCATGATATCGGTGGAGACTACCAGCGTATCGTGTTCATATCGCACGGATATGAGCGTATCGTAATCGCTGTTGCGGAATTTTGCCTCGCAACCGGCCAACTCCGTGTGCGTTCCATCTCTGTCGTGGTCGTAGCTGAGTGTGCCGTTGTTCACCATCGCACTGATGTAGGGATGCGCATGATTGTGATGCCCGTTCTGGTTCGCGTACGTATCGAGGAAGACAGCTAGACCTTGGAAATGGTCTCGGGATCCAAACACTGGCCCCGGTTGAAGGGGGTCCTTCGTATACCTGCGCGACGAAAGACCGACCATAATGTGAAAATCGTTTCCATTCTTATATTCCATTCGCATTCATTTACCCGACAGACAGCTTGTTTATTCTGTCTCGACGGAAAACGGAAGAATCAAAAACAACCGCTACCCGCGGTAGGGTGGATAGGCTAACGCACCACCTGTGACTCAGTTTCGATACGTGATTCGATCGAATATTTTTCGTATCGAAACGTTTCGTATACGCAACATGTAGGCACCCTGACACCAATTTCCACCCGTATGTGGTCGAATCAACACTACAGCTTTCTTACCAAATAGCGAATCCATCTCCAAAAAGATCCTTGCCGTGTCCGTGCACCTTAAACTGAAGGTGAATCTCCCAGTTGTACATTCGCACGGGGACCTTAAACAGCCGCGAGACCATACGCGTAACAGCACAACATTAGTCAATAATAGGGACCTGATAAATGATCAGCTAATAAAACGAAATTTTGGCTAAAAAGTCTAGCCGAATATACACGCAGAACAGCGAAGCAAGTGCAAACGCAACTCCTCCACCGTCTTTGTCTTGTGGCCAAGCTGGCATCGGTCAAAGTCTATGGTTAATCGCGATTTTCAATAACCGATCATTTTAAGATCCGTAAATAGCAGTGATAAAACTGTTCGGAAATACAGCATCATTTATGGTTTATCTATCATTGTCTAGCCTCATAAATATAAATATATATATATATATAAAGAATTCGGGAGTTCAGGTGACCACTAAATAGACACGTGTCATAATTTCCAACTTAGATATGCCGAAGTAAACTGTATTCCAAGATAAAAACGGGGAGCACATATATATATATATATTTATATATAAAGTATCAATCAGACTAGCATGCAATGCATGGCACTGAAATTCTAAATAGGCAGTTAGAGAGACAACAAATACATTGAACAAAGGACTAAATCATTATAGGTAAGCACCATCAAACTTGATGTTTCTAACAATTAATTAGGATACGATTTATCTACATACCTTGTTCCAGATAGATCCTTGCTGGGACTGTGTATCGGATGTGAGTCTAACGTAGTTTGACGAAATCTTCCAACACAAAGACGCAAATACACAAAAAAGGCGTTTGCTATTGAAAGTTGTCAGCACGTATCTTGCCTGATACACCACACCGTCTTATTTAAGCAACCTTATGTATTTTCACCATATCGGGGT
Organism: Dermanyssus gallinae; assembly: GCA_003439945.1. Taxonomy (NCBI): domain Eukaryota; kingdom Metazoa; phylum Arthropoda; class Arachnida; order Mesostigmata; family Dermanyssidae; genus Dermanyssus; species Dermanyssus gallinae. The sequence continues at coordinate 346,017 of QVRM01001916.1, forward strand.
GACACTAGCGCAAAAACATCGAACGCCCTAACCATTGTAAGAGTAACTTTGTTTCAGTTATATGTGTATATAGGATACATCTTTTTACTTTCGTAATTAGTACAGGCAGAAATTTGGCCACAAGTGACGTGTATTATAGCCCCATCCATCCGTGAATCCCGGTCAGATCGCCCTGTATATATATATATATATATATATATATGTGTGTGCACCCGCGCAGCTGGTACAGCTTTCAATTGATCTCCAGCAAATAACGTAAACGTTTGATAGAACATCAATGTTAGATTATTTTGCAGCTGTGATACTGATGCTGTGATGACGGTATGATCGCAATTACTATTCCTACTTTGCCAGGTGTTATGAGGACCTCCACGACCCCGTTTAGCGTCGCCCGAATTGCTTCAATATACCACAATTTTCCTCTCCAATTTCACTATAGGCCTGAAAATTTCGTGTATGAAGATCTTGCGAAAGTGAAAATTGTCGCAAACCATTTTGCCAAATGAATGGAAATACATATTATTTGAACAGTTTGCTCGTGTAATTATCGCCGTCGTCGCCTTCGACTACGGTCAATATCATTAACAGTACCGAACGGAAGTATTGATCGGGCGCTAGTATCGTTAGGAACAAATGTGGAATGTGGTGAAAGTGGACATGACGTCTCTATCTACCACCATACTGGTGATGGCGGTTTTGTTTTACCAAATGCTGCTTGAGCTATGCACAACAAGTGGCGACGTGATCTAGTGCGCCGTTGTCATCTACCGAGGTGTCTGTTGTCGGTTCGATTCACGTTGTTGATCGAATTGTCTTCGAGCGATGCTCATCATGAGAGTAGATGATAAATCAAGCAGTCGGGGAAACAACCCTAGATAGATCTTAGATCGTAGAAGGGACGAAAACTGGCCTTGAATTTAAAACAACCTCTATAAAAAAAGTTTTTTTTTAAATTCTAGACAACAATGAAAGGGCCTAAGGTCGCAAGGCCCATATATCGCTTCAGTCCTAACAACAAAAAGGTAATTTAACAATGCATGTTTGACGGCACCGAATATATATATATATATATATATATATACATATAGGGGGAGAGATACGGACAAGTTGAATAGAAATGGTGAGTGGCCCTAGTCGGCGAGATTTTGTAAGACCGTTTTTTGTTCAGATGACGCCCATGGAAACACGTATGAGTCTAGCAACTGTAAGTCAACGCTTCGGGTGCAACAATGAAACACATCAGACAGCGGCAGCTGCAGCGATGCACAAACGCATGAAATCTTTATGTTAGCTCTGCGGCGGCCGCCCGACGTGACCATCTGTGTTGACGTTTACCTGCCACAGCCGCCGGTCGCCGGCGTAGCTTTCGGGCCGATGCGAGCGCCATAAGAGGAAAACAGAACGCATTGTCGTTGTTCCGTAAAAAAAAGAGGGAGGTTGTCATAGAAAATCGCGGTCTTCTAACCTCGCGCGTCGCTGATTGAGTACGTTGATCGAATTTACCACCCATACAAAAACACGCACATTGTATGTGTATATATATATATATATACATATTCAACCACAATAAATATATACAGGGTGTTCCTATTTGTGTGTCCAAAACGCTAGGGTATGGTCAAACTCGGTGAGAAAATCATTTTTGCCAATGGGTGGAAGCCGGGAAAACGTTTTGTTTAGGAGTGAGGATGAAATTTATAAAAGCAGTTATTCTGTCTTTTTTCTCCTACATAGTTGTGCAAAATCTACGTTTGCGGGAGAACCAGTCAGCGCACAAAGGAACCGATCATACCGGCGTGTTTGGCGGAAAATTCTGCACAATAAAGTATACATTACTAGCTTGCGTAGCAAAAAGCGAATAGCCAGATTAAGGAAAGTCATAAAAAGTCAAAATGTTACGTTAACGCTTTTTTGTGCAACATCGTAATTTTTTCCATTACGACCAAAAATGCACGTCCAAAAGACTACTCTCAGGCAATAGCAGATTTAATGCCCACTACATTCGTACCAAAGTGATGGTGCTGCGTTACGTAGTTGCCAAGTAACTAAGCTTTTTCGACAGTCATATCGAAAGCGAAGGCATGCATACTTGCATAGGGTGTATGAGAAAGTTAGGTACATATTTTGAGGTTTGGTAGAACTCAGCAAGAGAATCATTTTTTCTAATGGAAAGAGGGGGCGGAAACGTCTTGGCAAAATGCTACGGTTCTGGACGTGAAAACTTCAACGTGAAACATAACAACTATGACTGTCGAAAAAGCTTAGTCACTTGGCAACTACGTAACGCAGCACCATCACTTTGGTACGAATGTAGTGGGCATTAAATCTGCTATTGCCTGAGAGTAGTCTTTTAGACGTGCATTTTTGGTCGTAATGGAAAAATTTACGACGTTGCACAAAAAAGCGTTAACGTAACATTTTGACTTTTTATGACTTTCCTTAATCTGGCTATTCGCTTTTTGCTACGCAAGCTAATAATGTATACTTTATTGTGCAGAATTTTCCGCCAAACACGCCGGCATGATCGGTTCCTTTGTGCGCTGACTGGTTCTCCCGCAAACGTAGATTTTGCACAACTATGTAGGAGAAAAAGACAGAATAACTGCTTTTATAAATTTCATCCTCACTCCTAAACAAAAGGTTTTCCCGGCTTCCACCCATTGGCAAAAATGATTTTCTCACCGAGTTTGACCATACCCTAGCGTTTTGGACACACAAATAGGAACACCCTGTATATACATATTCAACCATTTTTATTTACCGAGAACTTAAGCGTTGTGAAATGCAGTTCCGTGAATAAACCACGTTTGAAATTGAAATTGAATATATAAAGAGAGAGAGAGAGAGAGAGAAATGGCGAGCGTAAACGTTACATCTCCAAGTTCTAGGCGCGGGCTTAAGTGTTTCGTATAATTGATACGCATGCTTCTCATGAATGCGGCTTATCTCGCAGATATTATTAGTCGATGTTAATTGTCAAGACGATTACGTGGACAAATTAGCGGCGGGCACACGTTGACCTCCGGGCTGGGCAATAAAGCGGACTGAACGCACTGCTATTGCAATCAATAACAATTCGTAACACCAGTTGACGACAGTTTACAAAATCAATGACAATTTACAAAGTCAATGGCAATCTATAAAGTCAATGGCAATCTACAAAATCAATGACAATCTTCAAAATCAATGACAATCTTCAAAGCCAATGACAATCTGCGAAATCAATGGCAATCTACAAAATCAATGGCGATTGACTTAAAAAGGTTAGCCGGATAAAGGCATATATAAATATATATATAGAAAAACGGGTCGGAGCCAGGATTGCTCACCATGGTTGAGCCAGTGAAGTCCCAGTTGGGCATGGTCATGCCCGAGCCCTGGTAGGGTTTGACGAGCGAGTGCTCCTTCTTGACGTACTGACGGTTTCCGCTGTCCTGCGCGAGGACAGCGCATACCGAGACAGCCAACAGGGCCGTAATCGTTCTGCACATGCTGAATTCTTGGGAGTCCGATCTTCCGATCGGCGCTCTGGTCCTTCGCCAACTTCCGTCGCCGCCGCAGCCGCTCGCAGTTCACACGGCTAAACACCGTCAACGCGTACTAGCAGCGAAGGCAGCCACTGTAGGTCGGATCGGCAACAGTACCACGAAACACCAACCAGCACGATCCAACCTGCCTGCAAACGAGTATGGATAAAAAAAAAAACGAACCGCGACCACAGTGAATTCGTCGAAAAAGTTGCCACCCACCGACCCTACTTAGCGTGGGCGGCTGGTTGCTGCCTGGCCGGGGACAGAGGCAATTTTTGGAATTAGCTCAAAACACAAGCAAATATATGTGAGATTCGGAGCAAATGCGATTGACGGGTACAGCTGACTGATAACGCTTGTTCAGAATGCTGCTACTGCTGATCAACAACAAGCAATTCAACATTCAGCAATAGCGCTTTGTTATCAAACTATGCATTAAAAAGGCAATTCAATAAATATATATATATACATATGTGTATATATATATATATATATATGTGCGTGTATATGTATGTATATATATATATATATATATACATGCACATATATATATATATATACATACACATATGTATATATATATATATATATATATATATATATATATATATATATGTGCATGTATATGTATGTATATATATATATATGCATGTATATGTATGTATATATATATATTTTTTTTTTCCCTAAAGCTATTTCTTGTGTACGGTTTTTTCATGTCATGGCTAATTTTTAATCCACTCCGACATTTGCCTTGTCTAAATTGGAAACCATGCAAACCAATTTAAGAGTGGCCGGTCTGGGTCTCGAACCCAGTCCTCCCGAATGCAAGAAACGGCTTTGCCACTAAGCCATCTAGCTCGGTGTATATATATATATATATTTTTAAATTCTAAATGATGGATGTGCCTTAGATGAAAGTAAGTTCGAAATATATGGGGACGACGTCAACAACAAAAATGATGCAACTCTGATCAGCGTTAACAACGAGGCGTTTGATCCATCACAGTGATAGAACGTCAGCACCGAGGGCACCACACAAACATACAAAGACACACACACACATATATATGTCTCGTACGCGGAGTGCAGCGAAGTGACACTCACTGTTCAGACAGTCAAAATGAGGTTCAAACGCACGAATCACAACACCCCGACGACGACGACGATCGAGCGAATCAATCCGGATTCACAAAACGCTAAATGCCTACTTCCGCACCAGCCGAGTCTACAGCAGCGTGCGTAGCTAACGCAACGTCATCATTTCAAAGGCACAGCCGGAGACGCACACGCTCGGTGAGACACCCACAGAGGTATACATATATATATCTATATATATATATATATATATATATATATACATACACACTTTGATAGAGAGATGAGAAGGGATACCTACCACAAGAGGCACCAACCAACCATACAGACAACGCCGCAGTTGTCAAGGACTACACTTCTGGCACCAAGCACACAAATCGTTCCAAATAGCTGCGTCCACACTGCGTTAATGTCAACTGACCGACCACGTGTGAAACCCTACTAATAATAATAATAATAACAGTAGTAGGAGTATAGGAGTAGTAGATGTGTAGCAATGTTAGTAGCGGTAGACGTGACACAAGTTGAACAATAGCGACAGATTAACGGGTGCCGTGCCCTATGACCGATCGCTCAATGGAGCGTGGTGATGCTGGTGGTGGTGGTGATGACAGCTCGGGCGAATGCGGCGTCACTATGAGAAAGCAGGAATAATAACAACAACAACAACAGCAGCAGGAACAACAAGCAACAGCTCAGCTTTCACCTTTTCTAACAGCTGACAACAGGTTCTATGCTGGTAACAAAACACCACCACCACCTACAGCAAACACAACAATACCGGCAACAACAAGCACAACAATACCGGCAACAACAAGCACAACAATACCAGTAACAACAAACACAGTAGCAGCAGCAGCAAAAACAACAGGAAAAAATGGACTGCACGTTGTTTTGCGACCAGCGTCGATAACGAAGCCGTGAGCTGAGTTTATCCTAGCTATTTCTATTCCAATCTCTATCAAACTGAAGACGGGAACTCGTTTCGCTGCCGCCCTGGTGGTTGATAGGCAAAGTCGAACGTCCGATATCGAACACGACGTCGCAGAAATGTAATGACTACTTAAGATGCGAAAACCGGCGACGACGACGACGACGACAACGACAACAACAACAGCAATAACAAACAAACGTCCTTTTCCTTCTCCTTAACTCTCAGGCGCTCTGCGCAAATGATTCCTACGACGAACATATCTACTTCTACTTCTACGACTACGTCTATGTCGTAATCCTACGAACGAACAGTTTTAGTAAAAATCTAAACAGCAAATCTACAGCGCAACAAATCCTAATAACGAATAAGCAAGGAAGGGGGGGGGGGGGGAGGGGGCGCACGCACTCCTCCGAAAGACACCGATTGATTCCTTAGGCGTCGCCGGTGCTGCTGCCGGTTGGTATTATTTTAAGGTGTGGCTGGTTGGTAAACGTGGAGTGAATCACTAATCACTTCATATATCCTCATCAATCATCACTATCCATCTATCTATCTATCTATCTATATATATATATATATATATATATATATATATACACATATATTCTCAATCACTATTTATCAATCCTTGGTCCACTACCTATCTCTCCTAAATCTCACTTTGTACCAATCTATCCTTTAGCGCCATGTACTAGTCTATCCTTAAGCACTATGTACTAACCTATCCTTAAGCGCTATGCACTAATCTATCCTTAGGCGCTATGTATTAATCTATCCTTAAGTACTATGCTACTTAAGGATATCTATCTTTAAGCACTACGCACTGATCTATCCTCAAGTACCATGCACTGATCTATCCTTAGGTACTACGTACTGATCTGCGACCTTAAGCACCACCACTATGTACCAGTCGATCCTCAATCGCCTAAATCCACCTTTCGTCGTTGTTGCTCAATCCGCGCTAATGGTGCTTCTACACACCTGTCGGCGGCAGTGGCGGCAGTTCTCTACTCTAGGTAGGTAGGTAGGTAGGTAGGTAGGTGAGCTGTAGGAGCCAGCTACTATTACTACTACTACTACTACTACAACTATATAACTATATAGTTATACTACTATATAACTACTACGACTACTACTATTACTACTACTATTACTGCTGCTGCTGCTGCTAATTCGAATGTTGTGGTCGCCGGACGACCACACTGTCCACGACTGCCGATCGAAGCGACAGCTACGTGCGCGGCGTGAAACGTCGAAAACAACCACCAGTAGTAGCCAGAAACACCAAGAACCAGAAACAGATAACAACGTTGACGACGACGACGACGACGAACGCCTCTCGATTGCTCACCGACGACCATACGACCGACCGACCGCGTTTGAATTGCCGTCAAAAATAACTGCAACTGGCTGCCAGCAATAATATCAACAACAAAAAAACAACCATAACAACAACAACAACAACAACAACAACAACTGGCTGTCCGGCTGGCTAACGAAGGTGCTGCTAGCAGTAGGGGTGAGGAGGGGAAGGCGGAAGAGAAGAAACGGTAATAGTGTTCGTCGTAGTAGTAGTAGTAGTAGCAGTCAATAGCACAGGCCGAACAACGAGTGAATCAATCATTGATCAGTCGTCAATCAACCCTAGGCTGGGCCGGGTCGGGCCCGGCCCGGCGCCAGAGCGCCAAGCAGAGCGCGGGATAGAATAACAAACGGGAAAGAGCAGATCAGTGGTTAGGGAGGTCGGTTGGTTAGGGAGATGAACGCGGATAACAACAACAGCAGCAGCCACAACAATATCAGCAGCAGCAACAGAAACAACACTAACAACACTAACAACAGAAACAACAATATCAGCAGCAACAAAAACACATACTAGACAACTGACAGAAGATAAGCGACAGTTTGACTAACTGACTGATTGATTAAAAAGCACGACAACAGTAGAACAGATGAACGATAAGATTCGATCGTGTGTTGTTGTTGTTGTTGTTGTTGTTGTCGTCGTCGTCGTTATTTTTAGATTGTCAATTAATATTGCTGTACTATTTTTTAAATTCGTAATTAGAAACTAGTCAGATCTAAGTCAGGCCAGCAGGTAAAGATCTATTGATGTCGTTGTGGTTGTGTCTGCGTATAAGTAAGTGTACGTGGGGTGCGCGGCCAAGTGACAAATAAAAACACACACATACAAGGTTTGCAGAAGCACGATTAGCAGCTGTACGGTATGAGCTGTTGTTCTCTAGCGGACTGCTCGGTTGGTTCTTGCCGTGAATGAACAAACTTCGATTATCTTCGATTATCCAAAAAGCTATACGGCCGACGACACAGACTTGTCCTTCTGTACAGCTGCTTGCTGTTGTCTGCGACGACCGGCTGTCGCCATGTTGTGACGGCCGCGAAAAGCGTCAACAATTTGGCGTATTTTTGGTTTTGTTGTTCGTTTCGGTTTTATGTACATACGATCGTCCCCTCGTTCACTTATTGGCTCGATCATTCTTCGTTCAGATCTGCTTATCACTGTCAGTGCACCCGTAGTAACAACAACGACAGTAATGGCAACTTACGCTTGCTTACGCTCGATAATTAGCGAACGTAAGAGACGGCGTGATTTAAGCGGCAAGCGGTTCAGATTTCGAATTTGAAGTTCCGCTACTACTACTCCCTTACGTGCCACAAACGTACCACAACCATTTCTCTGTTTCAGCGGTGCGTGCTATTCTCATTTCGAATCTAAGCTATTTTTGCTTAGAGACGTGTTTTTTTGCTGTTGTTATTTCAAATTCTTCTTCAGTCTATTGTACATGCGCAATGCTACAAGAAAGTAGTGCGACTGGACGCGAAGTTGCAATGCTACTCCGGCTGGTGTTTTTCTATTCTTCGCTTTCAGCTCGTCTTGCTTCGCTTCTTTCGTTCATTGCCTAGAGGTATATATATATATATATATATATATATATATATATATATATATATATATATATATTACGCTACCCCAAAATTCGTGCAACAACCTTTTGAAATTAATACGACTCGGCGAAAAATGCTTTCTTCCTATGCAACAAGGAGCCGAAAGTGTCCTCCAAAAACTGCCTAGTTGAGCGTCAAAGCCAAAACATAAGAATTCCAAAGGAATTTTATTTCTGGAGAATTTTCTTGAATACAACTTCTGCCCTGCTTTAAGCTAGCGTAACATGCAATTCACCAGATGCAACATTTTTCTCCAAACACGCAGGTATTTCTCGGTATGATGACTGCGGCTCCCGCAATAGCAGATTTAGTTCAGATATATCTGCAAATAAAGCTTGACACAACCACTTTTGATATTTTGCTCTTACTCTATAGGAACAAAGGTCGCCGCCTTGTTCTAATAAAAAAATGTTTTTTTTTGTCGAGTTGAATAAGACCCCAAAGTTTATTGGACGACTGAGGGGCCCTCTATATGTATACATAATTTGTGTGACAAATTCTGACAGCTCGGATAACGATTGCGGTCGCGTTAGTTCTTGCCGCATTCGGATCTTACTACGATTATGAATGGCATGCCGTTAGATAGACTATTGTCATGCGGTAAGCCGGTAAATTCTGTGATACGTTTGCCGGAGGCTCTTTCTCTTCTTAGCGGTGCCACGCATCGACCACTCTTGACACAGGAATGAAAGAGATGTGGGCGTGCCGTCTGCTAACGATAGTGTAATGATAACAACTCTAAAAAAAAGGTCGTGAATACGGCGAATAGTGAAGAGAGTAAGTAGTTCGTCGCGAGAGATGGCCGATGAAGATGGCGATGTCAAGATTCGTGCAGAGAGCCAGGGGAGAGGGACATGACGTATAGCGCAAATAGAACGTTAACCAGCTAAAGAGAGTACGGTAACGGGAAAGGGTCACCGAGTAGTGTAGGCGGGTCATTATGAGAATAAGAGGTATGAATGAATGCATTGATAGGTCACGTCTTTTTTGTAATTACTAATATCTACACCATTCTTTGTCTTTTAGAATTGAAAAGTTTTTGTTAAGAAGGTAGTTATTAATTCTTGAAACTCACCGTGCGAGGCATACAACTGTCATTTAAGAGCAGGCCAGTTTGAATATATAGTGGTGGTGGTAGGGGGCGTTGCTGTTGCGGGGCCGGGCGGGCGGTCGGTCGAGTGGGTGTATAAATAACCAACTTTCTGGACTGTTGTCCCTCAGCCAAGATTTAACGTCTACGGGACTGCTGCTTTTCGCATTGCTTCATAGACGGACCCCCAAAAATCATCATTATTTATTGCTATATATATATATATGTATATACATATATATATATATATATATATATATATATGTATATATATATGTATATATATAAATGTATATCTATATATAATATATATATATATATATATATATCTATATATAAATATATATATATATATATATATATATATATATAAATGTATATATATATATATATATATATATATGTATATATAATGGACCTCCATAAATGCAAATGTGCAACGGTGCGACTTGAACCCACCGTGTGTTCAGAGGCGGAGAAAGAGGGTGTAACGGCGGGCGAATTACATAGCGGACTACCCGACCGACCGACCGCCCGCCCGACCAGACTGCTGCTTGTTGTTGTTGTTGTTGTCAGTGAAAGACGCGCTGCGGCGGAGTCCGTCTTTCTGTCTGTATGTCCGTCTTATCAGCCTGCTGTCTGCTCTCAGCCTTTCTGTCAGTGAGTGTGGGTGGGTGGGTGGGTGAGAATGTCAACAAAGCTGCGGGTGTGACGTCGTCTGCTTCTCGTTGCTGCGGGTGTGACGTCGTCGTCTGCTTTTCGTTTACTGTTTGCTGTACTGTTGCATCTATTCTAACTGTTGTTGTTGTTGTTTTCTTCTTCATCGTCGAGAAGGAGGAGATGTTGGTGGTGATGGTGATCCGCTTGATGATGTTGGTTGTACAACAATTGTTGTACTAGCAGCAGCAAAAACCGTTTTTGTCCGTGCTGGTGCCGCTGCTGCTGCTGATGTAGTTGACGTTGTCGTTGCTGGATAATAATGGCGTGTCTGTCTATAAGCGGATGATGATGATGACGATAATGGTTATGGTGTTCATTATTAGTGCCTGAAGAAGAAGAAGAAGAAGACGATTACAACAACAACAACAACAACAACAGCAGTGACTGACGGCTGCTGCTGCTGCTACTACTACTGCGGTAATTGTCTATGGATATTTTGTCACTCATTTTTTGTGTCGTGTTTTTTTCGCGTTGTCGGTGGCAGCAGTATTGTGGTTAGTGGTGGTAAGGTGATTAAGTCGTGTCATGGCATGTTGTTGTTGTTGTCGTCGTCGTCGTCGTGGGCGTTGATATAATTATTGTTCTTGTTGTTGTTGCTGTAGTTGTCGTCAGCACTATTGTCTTAGCTGGTGGTGCTGTTAGAGTTGTTTGTGGTGCCAGAACGGCGGTGGTGGTGATGGTGGTGGTGGTGGTTCTGCTTTTACTACAACTAACTACTACTTGAGGAGTTGCAGTTCTGCTGCCAGCCGAAAACGGTGGTGGGAGTAGTGGTGGTGATGATGGTACGTTGTATTTATTCGTTCTAGCAGCGACAACGTCAACAACAACAGCAGCAACAACAACAACAACAACAAGCCGCTTGATGTAGTCTCTGCTAGCATGTAGCAGTCGAGTAGTAATAATATTAATAATAATAATACGAATAATGATATTAATAATAATAATAAGAGTAACAATTAGAATAATTAATTATACAGTGACGGCGACGACGACGACCACTAACTACCACCACAATCATAACGACAAAGCAAACAGTTAGCATTGCTGCTGCTGCTGCTACTGGTTGTTGTTGTTGTTGTTGTTGTCATTCTCGTCGTTGTGGTGAATGGTGGTGAATCAGTGAGCAAGTCCCGTCGATCTAGTGAGTCCGGTCGACAAAAAAACAGACAGATAAACAGTGAGAACGCAACATACAGCGAGTCAGCCAGCAAGCCAGCCAGCCAGCCAGCCAATCAATCACAGCAATGAGTCAATGAGTCGTCGAAATAGACCGAGTAATTAGTAGTTGTTGATAGTGTTTGTAGTAGTAGTAGTAGTAGTAGTCGTAGTACTAGTAGTAGTAATGAGTGGTAGTGATTTTTTTAGTAATGAGTGGATGTAGTCTTTCTTATATCATAATGTCGTAGTCAACGTGTTCATCATCGCGTCCGTCAGACGTCCGATCGACTGACTGTCCAATCGACTGGCTGAGGCTGGACACAACGAACCAACGACAGTGACCGTCATTCGGCCCGAACTGCCGAAGTGTTTTTTGGCTACGGTGTTGGATTACAGCAAAACAACCGAAGAGCGTTTCTCGGCGGCGCGTGAGAGTCGCATGTTGTTGGTCTGTCACTTCGTATCATATCCGTGTCTCTATTTATCCATCTGACCGTTTCTCCATCTGACCGTTTCTCCGTCTGACCGTTTCTCCATCTGACCGTTTCTCCGTCTATCCGACTGTCTGTCTGTCAGTATCTGTCAGTATCTGAGTCTGTGTACGGTGGGAGCTCCGTTGTCACCGCTATCGCCGTTGTTGTTGTTGCTGTTGTTGTTGTTGTTGTTACAGCTATTGCCGTTGTTGTTGTTACCGCTATTGCCGTTGTTGTTATTGTTGTTGTTGTTGTTGCCGCCGGCAGCTGCTGCAACAGCAACAGCATTATTATAGCTAGCAGTAATAGCATAGCATCCTTGAGTGCTTAACGGGGGGGGGCAAAGTCTGTCGTTTTCGGTTGGTTGTTGTTGTTGTGTTGTTGTTGTTGTTGTTGGTGCTGGTGTTTGTACTGGGGTGGTATTGGTGCTCGTATTAGTAATACTGCTCCATTGGTTTGGTATGGAGTACTTCTACACCACCTGTGTTTGCTGTTGTCGTTGTTGTTGTTATTGTTGTCGTCGTCGTCGTCGTCATCGTTATTGTCATTGTAGTACTGAGTACGGCGGAGCGGCGAACGAGAATTCTTCTTCGTATTCTTCTTCTACCGCTTCCACATTCTGTTCAGTGAGTACACGCATTCAACAGATCAGTTTATCATGACCGACCACTCACTCATTCAACCACGATCTATCATCGCTAGACCGACCGCATTATGCAGCGAATCATGAGAGCAGAGTAGCAACATCAACATCAACAGCTGCAGCAGCAGCTGCAGGCGGTTGTAGCACTATTAATACTAGTTACATGCAGTAAGTACGTTTGTTACTCATACGCTCATAGCTATTGCTGTTGTTGTTGTTGCTGTTGTTATCAGGCTTGTTGTTGTTGTTGATGTTGTTATCATGCATGTTGTTGTTGTTGTCGTTGCTGCTGCTGCTGCTGTTGTTGTTGCTGTTGCTGCTGCTCTAACAGAATGGATGCCGATGAGTCAGGCAGAAGGAGAAGAAACATCTGACAACAGACAGATGAAAGAGTTGTAGATATGGTTGTTGACGCACGTCCATTCATGTGCAGAACTGTGACAGTCTACTTACTGACAGTGTCATTCATGGTGGCCGTGCGTCTGTCGGTGTATGGATGCATGCATGCATGTATGAATGCGTGTAGAAGATTGGAACGAAGATTCTTATTGTGACAGCTTCGGTTGAAATTGTGGTCGGTGATTGGCAACGGTTGCCAGCTGAAACTCGCCTCGGTTACGCAAAAGTAAAGAAAGCATCTTAGACTATATGATGCAATCGTCGGCGGATGTATCGTTTACCAGAGTCGTCTTCAATATATATATATATATATATATATATATATATATACACATATGTGCAGCAGCGAAAGCATGGCTCAAAGTAGACGTAATATATCCGTTTTAGCATAGTGGTGTGTTGCGCCGCCTGCTGCTGATAATGTTATTATTATTATTATTATTATTATTATTATTGCCTTTGAATTTTTGTCATAACTTTTTTGACGTTTTTTCTCGTCGTCTCAAATATTATTATTGTTGTTGTTGTTGCTGTTGTTATTGTTGTTATTATTATTATTCATTTCGTTATGAATGATGTGTGGTGTGTGTTCTTCTATCACCCATCCAGCATTACACTGCAGCCATCCATGTTTGATATGCTTAATAAGGCTGATGTCTATGTTGCTGTTGTTGTTGCTGATGCGGCAGTTTCTGCTTCGTCAGTCAAGACCGTTATCTCTCTCTCTCTCTCTCTCTCTCTCTCTCTAGCTCTTTCTGCTCGCTCCGGTTTGCTCCTCCCTTGATTGTGACATTTCTTCCAACTACTAAGATGTTATTGTTTGCTGAACGAGCGATTATTGCCTGCCATGCTGCGGTCACAGGCGCTGCTGAGAAAACCCTACCTATCTCGCCATGTCCCCGCCAGTCCTTCGGTGCTTCACCGAAAAAAACGTGCTTGCCCCGAAAAAAAAACGCAAGAGGTGTTCATTCGGGTCGAGCTGGTCTCGACCCCAATGAAAACCTCTTGTGTTGTTTTTTTTCGGTTCTCAAAATCATCATCGCTGCCGCTGAAATCGTTCAGGGGACGACGGACGATTGACGTCGTTGGGTCGTCGGGGGTTGTCGTCCGCCGCTTCGTTAGCCAGCCGCTACTGTAATTATGGTTGGTTGGTTGGTTAGTTGGGAAGTGGGCAAGCTGAATTAAGTGTGCTTGGCCCGTCTCCATTTGCGGTTGTCGCCGTCGTCATCGTTGTTGTTGTTGTTGTTGTTGTTGTTGTTGTCGGTGTTGCTGTTGTTGTTGTTGTTGTTGCAGCTATTATTGTTCTCGGTAATGTTATTGTTGTTGTTTTCGGTGTTGTTATTATTGTTGTTGTTGTTGTCGGTGTTGTTGTTTTTATTATTTTCGGTGTTGTTATTATTGTTGTTGTTGGTGTTGTTGCAGTTATTATTGTTGTTGTTGGTGTTGTTGCAGTTATTATTGTTCTCGGTATTGCTATTGTTGCTGTTCTCGGTGTTGTTATTGCTGTTGTTCTCGGTGTTGTTATTGTTGTTGTTCTCGGTGTTGTTATTGTTGTTGCTGGTGCTGGTGGTGCTGCTGCTGCTGCTGCTGCTGCTGATGGCACTGCGGCAGTGTAGCCTAGAACCATTTCGACAACGTGTGAACGAACGACCACGAACACGGAATCGAGTCAAGTGAAAAGCGGCAGCCGACGATGGCGAACGGGCGGGCTGGCTGAAGACTACAGACTTCAGTGGCTCCCTCATTGACGGGCTGGCGTTTCTGGTTCATCCACACATCCGCAAACGAGGAACATGACGACTTCGAAGACGACGACGACGACGACGGCGACGACGACTTCGAAGTGGGCTTACAGTTTACAGCCACGCCGACCGGCGCGGCCCGTTCGTCAACAACTTAGTCACCGGCTGCTGCCGCTGCCGCTGACACCGCCGTCGCCGACAATGACAACAACAACGATAACAACGACGACGATAATGACAATGCCGATAACGATGACCGGGTGATGATGATGATGATGATAATTATGACAGTAATGACGACGACGATGATGATGATGATGACGATGATGATGATGATGACGATGATGATGATGATGATGATGAAGTTAACTGACTGAAGGCTCAACAGCCCATCTCTCTCTGTTTGTTTGTGTGTCTATGTGACTGTCTGTTTGCTTGTGACTCGGTCAGGGAGATGGATGTGTGTGTGTGTGGATAGTCTGTGCTCAGTATGCTCTGTTTGCTGCTGCTGTTGCCGCCGCTTCTGTGCGTAAGCCAGCCAGTCATCCATACCAACGCGCCTGATTAGTGACGTTCATTCATTCATTCATTCATAATAATCGTAGTAACGGCTCTGACTCAAGCGAATGTCAAATACCGGAGAGAACGCTTCGAAGCGGTGTATATAAAGAGAGGGAGAAAGAAATTAATATATATATATATATAGAAAGAGAGAGAGAGCGAGATCGGGTGTGAGAGAGAGAGAGATGGAAATGTTTACACGGGCGAGAACCGTTCACTGCTTGCTCCGGTTCTGCTGTGTGATCGTCGCGATTGCGGCCACTGCCACAGCCTATGGTCTGGTTGATCTATGGTGCTGCGTTCATTTATGCTGTTGCTATATGATGCCGTTCGACGACCACCAGCCACCAACAATCGGCGTTGGCAGCGGGATGCGATGTACCGCCGTTGTAGCTCATCCAGCCATCCGTACACCCCATGTTAGCCAGCCTTCTCTACTACCCTATCCAGACGGAATGCGGCCGGTGTAACCAGCCCACCCACCCCCTCCATACATACACCCAACTATCTATCTATTCATATCTCCCGGCGTAATGCAGCCGTTGTAACCCACTCATCCCTCCGTACATCTATATGTCTGTCTGTTTATCTATCTACCTACCTATCTACTTACCTGCCCACTCATCCAGACAGACTGCAACCGTTGTAACCCATTCATGTATCGATACATCCAGGACCTACCCAAAGTCCAGAACCCGCGCACGTGTCGCATCGTTTGCAGGCCAATCGTGGCTGGTGAAGCAACTGCTCCAACTGCCCTTCTTCGTTCCCTCCCGCCCTTTTTTGTGAGGAGGTTGTTTTTGCATGCCACCTAGTACTAGATGATGCACTACTACAGCGGCGGCAGCGGCGATGACGACGACGACGCAAAAACAACCATGAGTGTGAGCGGGCACGTGTGTCGTGTATGTCAGCTCCCACGGTAGCTGGAAGACAGAGAGACCCAAATATATATATATATATATATATATATAGCGAGAGAGAGAGAACTTTATTCATTTATTTATTCATCCATTCGTTACATAGTGCCGCTGCGGTGGCAGGATATGAGGGGGGAGGGGGGGGGGTGGCAGTCCAGCGGTAAACCAAGTTAGCCAGAAGACGAACAAACTAACAAACGACAAACGAGAGCGAAACGTAAACAGTTTCGAGTGTGCATGTTCCTATTCGAGTCGACTACTCTACCGAGAGGCCGTTCGATAGATAATATGTTATTACGACACTAGTAAAATCCGTTAGCTAGCCAGACAACCCTGTCTGGCGGGTTTACGCTCGTTATGAACTAACTACCAGAGCTAGCTCGAGTTCGTACAATCTACATACAAAAATCTACATACTACGAACTGTATCTACTGATATTTTATTGTCTGCAGGGCTAATCTAGGCGAGCCAAATATATATATATATATATATATATATAATATTGAAGACGGTTGAGAGCTTCACCTTACATTTCTCCCTTGGACTGCGTCTCTCTCTAGATACGTTGTGGTGCTTCTCAGATACGTGTGGCGGTGGAAGTATGTCGACAGCGCTACTACTAGTTACCTGGAGAGGTCTATTGTTGGTTTTCTTTCTAAACAGTAAACATTGCTGATCATGTTCATGTCTTCTTTTGTTTGTTCTGTAATCCAGGCAGCAATTGAGTGAGGAACGGGCCGAACAGCTACAGCCGAGCAGACTGCCCGGAATATCCGGCCGTGCAGTTCCCGAAAACAAGGAGGCTATGTATACTTGATGATCAACAGCACTTCGAGCGCCGTGTTCTGCTCTCTTCGATAACAAGTGATCGCGCCTCTAGCCACCGCAGCAACAACAACCACAACAACAACAGCGACCCACAGTCCGCGCGACGATGCCACCATAGTAATATCAACAATCATCGCAGAGCAGATCTTCTAACTACTTACTATTCACTTGCTACGTACGAAGCGTGAGCGAGCGCAAAACGTCATGCCAGTGGGTCATGCAAAGAAGCATCAAAGAAGCCCCGTCCTGGAAGCCCCGTCAACTTCAGCAGCGGCACGGAATAGATCACGCACGCTGGACGGTGGTGACCGGTGGACGAAACCTGTGTCTCTGGTGAGTAAGCGAATGACCTGGTCGTGAGTCATGATGAATCCTTGAGGCGTCATTTGTAGCTGTGGTGGGTTCGCAAGACGGTCGAACCGAACCCCCTGTGGTGGTGGCGTGGTGGTGGGTGCATTCGCGTGCGCTTTGCGACCGGAGGACACACGTAGGAGGTGTACGGGTTCGATTCTCGACGTTGCACACGGTTATGTTTGTGGGGCCTGTCTTACGAAGCAATGCGAAAGATGCTTTTTCTGTGGACGTTACGGATGAATGCTGGCTGAGAGTCAACCCGAAACAGTCAGTTTGAGTTCGAAAGGCAAGGTGATGAAATCGCCGATTGGCTTAGTTAACGGAGAAGTTACGAAGGCAACAATTTATCTTCTTCTTTTTCTTCCTAATTTTCTTTATCTTCTTCACCTTATTGTTGTTGTTGATGATGCTGTTGTTGTTGTTGTCGTCGGTGTTGCCAATGTCGTCGCCGCCGCCTCCATCATAGTCTTGATCATCATCATCATCATCGTAATCGTTTCAAAATTTGCTAGGTACCTACCGTTAGATTACCACTATCACATGTCATGCTTCAGCTGCTGCTGCTGCCGCCCTGCTTGATCTGCCGTCATCTGTCATGTTGGCTGGACGGCAGAGAACGGAGGATTAGCGTCATCGACAAGAACGACCTCCTCGCGATCTTCTTTCTGTGTTCTGCGTTTCTGTTGTGTGTCGGGTAACCCGCTGCCCAATTGCTGCTGTTGTTATTGTTGTTGTTGCTGCTGCCGCTGCTGGTTTGCGAGGCAATGTTTGTCGTACTAGGGTGGTGATGATAGTTATGACAACTAGCACCAAATCAATAATCAACTTGCGCCGAAAGGGCGCTGGCACCGGCCGACGCCTAGCGCCGGCTAGACGCCTCATGACACTGACGCTGACATCCTCGCCTGGCGCCGGTCGGGCCGTCGCGGGTGGCAGAAAGCAGCACGCGGTGGCCATTGGTTTCTCAGCAAACCTCGTCTCAGATCGTGCAACAGCAACAACAATGCGGAATACCGGTTGCGGGCGAACGGATAGCCGCCCTTCCCATCCATCCTCTCCGAGCGCACACTCCTCGCCGGTCGTATTGGCTTTGTTGTTGGCGGCTACCGTCGGCGAGCTTACGCGTACCGCTTGCCGTTGAATTAGACGGCTCATCCGAGTTCCAAACTCAGACGATCACGTGCAGCTTGTTGTTGCTGTGCTGCTTGCTGCTGGCGATCAAAGTGGCGGGCAGGTTCACTGATCTACTACTGCACGTATTAAGCAGCATCAATGGTACGACGAGCGTTTCGACGGACCGTTGTTTTTAGTTGTGGTTGTTGTTGGCGCCGTTGTGTTGTTGCTGCTGCTGCTGTTGTTTTTGTTGTCACTGACAATGAACAGTAGCAGCTATAGCGCCTAGCATCGTGTATTTGGAATAAATCAATACGACGACGACGACGCTGACATTAAATCGACCCGTTACCGAACCGTGGCGGATATAGACATAGACTAGACACGTGCATGCACAAAACACACACACACACATAAATCTATATTATATTCTATAGAAACACATGGGTAGAGATAGATTGACTGATCTATAGAGCTATAGATTGACTGATTGAAACAATACTGAGAAAAATATTGTTAGAGAGAGAGAGAGAGATAGATTAACTGATTGATGGATTGACAGACAAATGGGGTTTTTGCGACGCGAAAGGCGAAATTGCATAGTATGTAGACCTACGTACATGTGACACACATACACAGACACATGATGAGTGCGGTTTCTGTAGCAGGGCACTGAGCGTAGACGTCAACTCGCCAACCCCCATGTTGGCCCGCCGGGGTTTGACACACAATCGCGTTCGGCGGCAGGGCAAAGGTCTGCGCCACGTGCCATCATGGGCCACCATTCTTTGGTTCGCACGGAAGATAGTTAGCTGACCTTCTGCTGAACCCTTGCAGTTCCGTCATACTTCTCCTCCTTCTCCTCTCGCGTCGCCCCCCCCCCTCTCTCTCTCTCTCTCTGGTTGACATCTCTTGCTAGCGTTACTGCCGCTAGATATTTACGGCTCTGTTTTGACTTTTTTGTTGTGTGTCCACAATCAGTAGCGAAAGGAATGTTGCACTATATACCGGCGTGTGATGTTCTGATGGACGCTCTTAAACTGCCTCCATAACCTTGTGCTTGATCAGCTTCGTGTCAGTTTCGACAGCTATCGACTCGACGTATGAGCTACCAATATGGGAACCAAATAGATAGCCTGATACAGTTTGAACGAGAACAGGAACAACCACATCAACATAAATGACAACAAGGACAGCAACACAACAAATACCAGCCCGATGATGGTGACAGCAACAATAACAACAACAACTAGGTCGCAACAAAGCGCATTATCGTTGCTGCCATGTCGACGGTCAGCTCTGTATAGCTACGACATCTCTACGGCAATTCTGCCACACACTAGGTTTAGTGCACAGTGAAAATGATCGTTCATCCGTCGGGCTAGCCGGTGAGTCCAAGGCGATCGGTTCAGGCGCAGGCATCTTTTTGAATTTAACTTCACTATTCGGTCAGTTTGAAATGCTATCGGCGGAAGCTTTCTGTCGGCTGCGTATATACAAGTACATATATACGAGTGTATACGTATAAAACGTATCGTTCCTCACTGGGGTGGGTTGGCGGGTCCGGGCATGTCTTTTCAATTATCAATCCGACTAGTTTCACTGGTAGTGCTGGTATTGATCGAGGAGGTCATTGGCAAGTTGGTTAGCTTTAGTCACACGAACAGTCACACGCTCATACCACACTTTGCTTGAACCGTTTATAGGGTGCTACTTACAAACCACCGAGTTCCGAGTTATTCCAACCTCGACCAGATAGCGATTTGAGGCACTGCCGCCGGCATTTGCCGGCAGCAACGTCCATCCTAATAGTTCGACATTATAAAGTCCGACAACATAGAGGAAGCCTTAATGAAGCCTAAGGGAACGACAATAACAGTAGAAATCATAGAAGCTGTAGCAGTGTAAACCAGCATTGCACACGATGAGTGGTCCTACACAGCTGACGGGCACAGATTCGACGACTCAACTTTGCATGCGTTGTTTTATTTGCTGCCCCCCCCCCATCCCCCCACTCTCTCTATTTTTTGTTTATATCCTGCGTGTTTATCTCTTTTACTCACTCACTTGTGATCTCAATAAAATGCGCTGTCTTCTGGCTGGTTCTCGCTGGCGCCATTCACTCGAGTAGCTAGAGCAAACTTTGGGAAAAGGCTGTAGTGTCCCCGAACTACGACGTCGAAGACTGATATGGTCGTAGTGTAGACGGTATTAGCCGCCGTCAGAGATCGCCCCTATTGCGCCGGGGATGGTGGGTTCTCTTAATGCTATAATTACCACTAATGTTGCTGCTGCTGATTGCTGATGAGGTTGTTGCTGTTGTTGATATTGGTGTCGACATATTACGACCATCGATATATAACGAATAGTTGTTTCTTCCTTAGCTAGTTTAAATTAGTAGCTAGTAAACCGTTTATTGAACCCGTTGTTGGTTTGCTGTCATTGGTGGTGGTGTTGTTGTCGTTGTTGTCGTCGTTCTCGTTGACAGCAGCATCATAATTGTGTTTGACACGTCTTCGGTCTAGTTCGGCCGATTGCTGTGCCCTTTCGCCAAATCGTTGCGGTTGTTACTGTTGTTATCATTGCTGTTATTGCTGCAACAGCAGCAGCAACATACAGAAGATACTGACGTTTCTGCTGGTCATACAGGAGGCAATGAGGGAGGAACAGGGAACAGAACTACAGAAGGTAGACAGCAGAAGACTGAGGTTTCTGCTGGTCATACAGGAGGCAATGAGGGAGGAAGGGAGGGAGAACAAAGGGAGATATGAAACATGGACACAGGGAACAGAACTACAGAAGGTAGACAGCAGAAGACTGAGGTTTCTGCTGGTCATACAGGAGGCAATGAGGGAGGAAGGGAGGGAGAACAAAGGGAGATGGGAAACATGGACACAGGGGGGCACAGAACTAGGAGGAGCGCTCTCTAAACGGGAGCTACTCCCTGACCTCTGCTACTAGCGCGGTTTGCATCTCTGTTATCTCTCTCTCTCTCTCTCTCGCCGCCCGATATCTCACCGACGAGCCCACCAACTGCACTACCGTTTCTAAGCATTTTTGTTCCTTTGCGTACGGGTGCGTCCGTGCGCGTGTTGTGTTTTTTTTTGTTGCTATTGCTATCATCTGTTTATTTGTTTTCTGTTTATTCGCTGCCGCCACGGCCGCAGCCCCAGCTGCTACCGCCGGCTCATCCATTCTAGTACCGCGTCGTGTGACGTCTGAGAATTTGTTTGTTTCTGTGTGTGTGTGCGCCTGCCTGCCTGCGCGTGTGTCGGTGTGTCTGTGTGGTGTGTTTTTTGCCATCTGTTTGTTGATTTTTCTGTCCGCTACTCTCTACCGCTGGTCCCGCTTGCACTCCTGTCCACCTGCTCGTTCGATCGTTGGTTCGTTCATCTGCCTATCTGCCTATCGCCTTCCTGCCTGGCCCATGTTCATCTCCTCGTGCTTGTAGTGGTGATAACAAACCTTCATCACGGTCATCGTGTTTGCTCTTGTTGTTGTTGTCGTTGATGCCGTTGTCGTTGTTATCGTTGTCGTCGTCGTTGTTGCTTTTGTCATCATCGTCGTCGTCGTTGCCGCCGCTGTGCCCTTGGCGGACCGTGCTGTGCAATTCTGCAACCTCGCATCCCCAACGCCAATAGCAAATCCGCCAGCGGCTGCCGCCCGTCTCTCTCTTGTGGTCGTCTTCGACGTGTCCCGCCGCGACCTCCGCCTCTGCCGCTGCCGCTGAGTGATCCAGGAACAGAGAGCGACACTAAGAGAGATGGCTCCGAACCGCGAGATGAACGGTCTGTCGATCTCCGAACTGTGCTGCCTGTTCTGCTGTCCGCCGCTTCCGGGTCGGATCGCGTCGAAGTTAGCCTTTCTTCCGCCCGAGCCGACGTACATGTTTGCGCCCGACGAAAGCGGCTCCAAGTACACGCTACAGCTGAGCGACCGCGCCGAGTGGCAGTACTCGCCCCGAGAAATGGAAGCCATCGAGGTCTTCTACACGAGGTTAGTGGCTATGACGCGACAAACAATCTCCCTATTCACACACGCATATATATATATATATATACCGAGCAAGATAGCTTAGTGGCAAAGCCTTTGCCAATTTAGACAAGGTAAATGCCGGAGTGGATTAAAAATTAGCCATGACATGAAAAACCGTACACAGGCAATAAAGCCTTACGAAAAATCTAAAAAAAACAATATATATATATACTTAACTGACCTCAAAGCACTTTGTATATATATATATATATATATATATATATATATATACAAAGTGCTTTGAGGTCAGTTAAGTATATATATATATATATATTGTTTTTATATATATATATATATATATACTTAACTGACCTCAAGGTACTTTGTTTTATTTTTCTCTATAGCTTTATTTAGGCCAAGGGGGTAGCAGTAGTATGAATAGTAGTAAAGTACTACTTTCTTGTGTCTATGTTAGTTGCAGCTGTAAATTGATCTTTCAATTTGATGTTTTTAAACTACGAGAGGCCGTAGCAGTTGTAGACTCAGCGCCGTGTGCTAGACCGTTCTCGTCACAATCATCAGCCTCAATGCGTTTTAAGACATGCTTCAGGTAGCAGCTCCCAAAACTTTTTGAGCTGATTCCCGCCTCCGAGAAACAGCCCGAAAAGTTTTGGGAGCAAAAAGCTGGATTAAGCTCATTAGCGAAAAACTTGGCGATGCCTTCGGTCAGTCAAGCTGTACGTCACCTTGACGTTTCAAAGATGTGCGAATCACTGCTTCTTAGCTAGCTTCGATCTTTCAAAATCGATTTTCATTATGACAGAGATTTTTTGGGTGTAAGATCTATCGAAACTAGTGCCACTAAAGATGCATGGAAAACATTCTCTTGGAAGAGTGCTATTGGTGATTGGTTCCGCTATAAGACTAAAAGCGGAAAGGATTATTTATGTGACCTGTCCATACGAACATGCTATACAAGTTCGTTTGTGGCAGTTAAGTCATTGGCTCTAGATGTAGTTTAGTTGTAGTTATGTTGTTATTCGCTTTGTTACCGTTTGGCGAAATGATGATTATTATTATTTATCAATTATTATTATTTCAATTTATTCTGTTTTTAATCAGAGTGAACAATGGCCAACGTTTTATGAAGGTATGCTTTGATGCATGGATCAACTGCCTTGAGAAGTGTATAGCAGTTGGTAGAAATTACCGTCCAAATGTTGACATTAATTTTACATCTTCAAAAAAACATCAATTTTCTTTAATAGAATCTGCAAAACGTTGTTCGGTTACTTACGTATAGGGCTTGCCCAAATAAGAAGTGGACGCTTGTGAGAGCGCCATAGTTGAAGCAAAAGCAGCGCCATAATTCGGGGTTGTAATAAAAGGTTCAAGGAGTGTATCGCAATTCGCGTTAAGCCGATTCAACAGTGCGCTGTAAAAGTGCTTGTTAGTGGCAGAAGGTGGTCGTAATGCTGCTAACATTTATCGTCGAGTGGTGGTTCTTTATGGTCAGCGCTGTTAAGGACGAGTAGCTGTGAACCTATGGTGTAAGAGTTTTTCGTGGAGGTCGAAAATCTATGTTGGCAGTATCTGCACCGAATCCTTTTGTGCTGTTGATGCAATGAACAAAGAGAATTGAAGAAAGAACCATCCATTAACGTCAGAACTTACCCGCTCGATATCATCGTTAACAACCTTGTAATCCTCCAGCCCATTGGATAGCTGTTTGCCTGTATAATGTCTTCTCACGGCTAATCGAATAACGTACAGAAACATTCAGCGCACAGCCCGCGTTTGAGCCACGTGATTATCACATGTTTGGACTATTTAAGAACACTTTGCAAAGAGAACGCTTTTGTTTCACCAACGAAGTGAAGGAGGCAGTATGTGACTTCTTCGAACAATAACCTTAATTAGTCTACATCATATGCGTTTGATTAACCTGCTGCCGCATTGATGTTTTTTTTTGTTGTTTAATTTTTTAAACCGTAAACCGACCTATCGATGAGGCGGTACCTCCTAGCTCCCGACCGCACAATTCATAAGGAGCGTTAAGAGAACGCCAAGGCCGAAGAGGCCACACAGGGTGTTCCAGAATTTGCCCAACAAACTTTGAGGTCTAGTACAACTCGTACAGTTGAGCCCGGTGGCGTGGTGGCATGCGTCTGCGCCTCGCGACCGGAGGAGACACATAGGTGCGCGGGTTCGAGCCCCACCGTTGCCCATTTGTATTTATGGGGGTCCGTCTATGATGCAATGTGAAAAACAGTTCCGTGGAAGTTAAATCTTGGCTGAGAGTCAGCTTCGAAAGGATTTCTTAGTACGACTCTGCGAAAAATCATTTTTCCACGAGGGAACGAGGGGAGGAAATGTCTTCTAAAAATTAGTAATTTAGCGGGAAAGCCAAAATATAAGAATTGCAAAGAGTTGAGAATCTTGTTCTCAAAGTTACAATACAACATGCTGTTCTGCTTTGAGCTAACGTAGAATGCAATTCAACAGATGGAACATTTTTTCCAAACTCGCAATGGCAACTTTAGTGAAAATATGTCAGGGTCAAAAACTCGATGGAACCATTTTTGGTAATTTCGCTATCACTTTCAAAGAAGACATTTCCGATTTCTCGTTCCATTGGGAAAAATCTTTTTCGCTGAGTTGTACTAGATCTCAAAGTTTCTTGGGCGAATTCGGAAACACCCCGATATATTGAGAAAAGGGGAGCGAGGGCAAGACTCATCAAGGAGAAAGGGCAGGAATGGAAAAGCGGTTTAGGACGGCTGATTGATTATATGCTGTCGTCTTTTCTGTCTCCTGTTTGTTCCTTTTTTCCGCCTCCTCGATCTGTCTTTCTTGTCCACTTATTTCTGCCGTGCACCTCTTGCTCCGATTGTTTCCTGGTTCCTAGCATCATTTTGCAACTGCGGCGCTATCCTTTACGACGGCCACCTGTCCGTCGCATGCTGTCTCCAATCGATTAGATGATCAGGCGGATTGAAGGTGATCCTGGCTCATGCTTTTGTTTATAGCCCATTGCTTGCGGGAGTAACTATGACTCTCTTACCGGCCTTGGTCCGCTGGTGCGTGACTGCCACGCGCTGCGGGGACCTTCACTGGCCCCTATGTAAGTTAGTCAGACGGTGCAAACTCCCAATAGTAACACCCCCGTTTTAACAACTAACCGGGGGGGCAAGGCATACGATAGAGATTGGTTGGCAACGAATTTATATTGTCATCCTGTCGTGGCCCATTCGAGGGCTGTTAAGGCTACTGCCAAAACTACGGGGGGACCGTGCTGCACGAGGACCCCCGGGCCGGACGGTTAATGCCCCGGGCGACACCCGGTGGTACCGTCCGGGACGCCTGCTGCATTGGCTTAATAGGCAAAATGAGTGAGAAGTGGCCACATGAACGCAGACCACCGGTCGAGAGGACCTTCTGGCCCCGTTTTTGCGGGGTAGCCCTGCGCTGGAGTGGGTCAAACTCCCCTTTGAGGGGGGGCGCGTAATATTCTGGTGTGTAACGCGGAATCGCGAGGTGAACGCGTCTAATCGGTACGGTGGAGTAGTGTGGTACCTCCATTCCGAACCTCGATAGGGGGGAGGGTGGGGGAGCCGCTGGCCTGTCTATTCGAGCTGGCGGGCACTCCCGTCAAAGGCTCGCGCGTAAATCGCGGGCGGCGGGAGTGTAAGTATTTCTCTCTTTTACTATAGCCCATTGCTTGCTCTTTGAACTTTCTGCCTCGCTTTGCGTTTCTGGCAGCGAATAAACACGGTTATACAACGTGCGTTCGTATGTACACGTCGAATCCGGCAACATCCCGGATTCGAGCGGTACTACGAAACGACTCTTATTATTATCCCACCCACTACAGTAATTACGCGCTCTAGGAACTGTGACGGAACACGGTCGCAGGTTGTTACTATGATGTGTTGAGAGAAGGTGTATGTGTGCTATAGTTGTTGATGCTGTTGAACATACAGCGGATACGTGTCAGCATCCCGATCTCATGGGTCATCATCGGCGAACATTTGTCATAAACAGTCGGATAATCAGTTAGTTTTACCCGTAGCCGTCTCTATTCGTATGGATCAACGGCGAACTGGGCCGGCATAAAATTGCCGACTAAAAAGCCAAGGCAATTTTAAAGCGACTGAGTCCGCTTTAAATTAGTAGGTCGGCTTAGTAGTAGGTCGTTCGTGTACTTAGTGGCCTAACTGTTAACATGGCGATTGTTTGATTATATTTTTAGCCGATCGACCGTCGCCTCGGGGCCGTCACCATAGTAGTGAAAGCATCTTAGTTGTAGCACGACGTGACTATTGAATGTCGGTATTTAGAACTAGACCTTAGCAAAGCATTATATGATAAATGTTAGATTTGTCAACATCATCCGATCACTGACGCGATCGTGACAGACGCTTTTATTGCTCATGGCTAAAGCAGCACCATTATGCCGTTTACGCAGCCTCGAGAGAGTGTAGGTAATTTTTTTGTTTCGAGTTTAAATATCATTTATAAATCCCATAGATAGAAGAAGAAGGTAAAAGTACCTAAGTTTAGAAAAAAAACATAGCTATTATTACATCACCGTTCGTTTTGTTACGAACGAGATAAACGAAAGTCCCCTATTTTTTTGTGTTCGAGCAAAGAGAGGAGCAATCGCCAGCGATCTCAGTGACGTTCGTTCTCAGCTTATTGACGAAGTCTAAGCTGTCATTGCGTTTGTCTTTTGCGATTTCTCAACGCGAATTTTGCAAAATGTATGACATTTTTGTACTGACGCTTTAATTCTCCCGATGTACTTTACGACTCGCTTCACCTTTTTTCGCACGCGATGCTGCATAGTTACACATGCACCACTGTTGCTAGGGTCGAAATACGTGGTCGTGGAAGCCCCAGCTCGGCAGTTAAGCCGATTTAGGTGTTGTGCGCGGTTCGAACAATATCCAGGGTTGCGCTGGAGAGGAGACAGCTTTTCATCCTTGGAACGAGGCGGCGTAAATCGATTTTACGACTACTAGCTGTAGTAGTAGTAGTAGTGTGGTATTAGCTTAGTGAGTTATGTACCACCGCCGGTTGTGGTCTGCGGTCTCTTACAGGTTGACATTTAAACGGCGCTTTTATTGACTGCTGTCCCACGTACAGCACCAGATTCTATTGTAGATGGAGATCTGTGGCGAGCTAGGTAACCAGGCGACGTTTTGCTGTGCCGCCCTGAGCACAAACTAGTGTTTTATTTTTGCTGTTAACTCTAGTAACGACCTCAATGTCGCATGACCGCTCTTTTATTTCGGCTTCGCGGTTAGCGTTCGGAGATCGAAAGATGACGTAGGCAAGCGGAAACGCTTCTATTGACGCTTCAATAATATTGCCTCTTCCCACCGGATGCGTGTAATACTTGGGACATTAACTGAGAGCATCGCTGAGAAAACAACTTGGTGTCCTGTTCTCAGCGACCGGCGGTACCACACAAACCAGCTCACTGATGAGATGAGAGGTTGTCCTCTATTCGCAGTGGGTGTGTGTATGTGTGTGGTGCTATAATGGATCCCGACCACTTATTTGGTCGCTACTGCGTTCCTATATGTGGTCGGCTCGGCCGATCTTAAGTAGCCAGGCTCAAAACAAAGCTGGGTTAATCGCATCGAGCCAGTGCACCAAGCCTCAAGTGGCTCGTGTCGCCATTTCCGCTGGAGGCTTTGTATCTTGTAAAAACTACACCCATGTGTTTCAAGGGAATATCACTGATAAAGGCAGCAGGCCAAAGCTTCATTGTAGATACCTTGCGGCTGACTCTACGTGGTGTCACAAGTCAAGTCATTTGACAAGACGCGGGTGAACAGGGTAGCTCTAAAAGTTATTTCTTCATTCAACTCCATAATTAGATGATGTACGTCTGAAATGCCCCTTAGGAATCGCAGTAACTACAACATTACCTGTTGCAATTAGAAGAGCTAAGAGTGGACAGTAGTGTCAACGAACTTACGGCCAATGGAGCGTAGTTCCTATGTATAATTGCTACGTTTAGTTACGTAGCAATGCATAGTGGTGCCATCGGGCAATATGATCGTGGAAACATAAAGAGCTTACCACGATGCGTAGGCAACTAGTTTGCATATATATATATATATATATATATTATTTTTTGACGCCCGCCTGTCCCTTCATCCTCGGCGTTGACTGGTAGAAGACGCCTGCCATTATTTTTTACCAAAAAATAATTGTACGTGAGCAGAGTTCCATCCCCGTTTTTGAGAATCGAGCGTTAGCTGCCCAAGCTGTCACTATATATATATATATATATATATATACAGGTAGTTCAACAAGTTCTTAAATGAAAACCAAGAATTTTCCAAATCTTGTTTTTAATTTTTTCTTATTTGATATACTCCCCGAGAAGCTCAATACACTTTTCCCACCGAGATTTCAGAGCATTTATACCTTAATACTTGTGTGCACCGAAATAGACACAACGTCACTACAATCTCGTGCACACTATATAGGATCAGTGTAGACTTCGCATAACATTAGATGTATACTGCTACCAATATTATGGTGAATAAATAATTATGTAATAATTTATACCTCTTGAGTAGAATTCCGCGTCTTTAGACTGAAAATAGGCATTGACAGCAGCCTTAACCTCTTCATTGCTGGAAAAACGCTTTCCACCGAGACTATTCTTCAAATGTCCGAAGAGGAAATAATCAGAGGGGGCCAGGTCTGGAGAATAGGAAGGTTGTTCAATAAGTTCGAACCCCAGTTGGGCCAGTTTTGCCGTTGCTTGCCGCGACTTGTGTGCGGGAGCATTGTCCTGGTGAAACAGGACAACCTTCTTCTGCAAAGCGGGCCGTTTCACGATGAGTTCTTGCTTCAGGCAGTCCAACAGTCTTGCATAATATTTTCCCGTGATCGTTTTACCGCTCTCAAGGTAGTCGACCAGAATTATTCCACGTTGGTCCCAAAAAACCGTAGCCATCATCTTTCCGGCCGATGCCGTTGTCCGCACCCTCTTCGGAGGTCTTTCACCAGGTGCACACCATTGACGAGATGCTTCTTGGGTCTCGGGAGTGTAGTGATGGACCCAGCTTTCATCGACGGTCACGAATCTGCGCCAAAAATCGGACGGATTTTTCGACATCTTGGCCAAAATTCGCTGTGAAGCGGAAACACGCGCGTCTTTTTGGCCTTGGTTGAGCAAATGCGGCACCCATTTTGCTCTGAGCTTTTTCATCTTCAAGTTTTCGTGCAGGATGAAATGCACCCTACCCAAACTGATCCCCAAGGCCTCCGCTATCTCCCTAATGTTCACTCGCTTATCTGCGGCAACGATTTTCCGCACTTTTTCCACGTTTTCCTCATCAGTTTTTGGGCGTCCTGAACGTAGTTCATCCTCGGTGCTCCTGCGACCTCTTTTTAACTCATTAATCCAGTTGGAAACAGTGGCAAAACATGGCGCAGAGTCACCGTACACCTCGTCTAACTCAGTTTTCACTTGGGTCGCATTCCAACCTTTGAAATAAAAATGCTTGATAACCACTCGAAACTCTTTTTTCTCCACTTTTCAAAATCACGCCGATACGTTGCACGGGAAAAGCGATCAAACGAAATCGCAACGGCCAATCACCATAATATTTTGACTGCTAGCATTCGAAAAGTTGCCGTTTCCAATAGCGGTGAAAGCGCGCTAAAATTCGAATTCTGAAAAGCTCATTTTAAGAACTTGTTGAACTACCTGTATATATATAATAAGGAATACTCATGGTTTGTTCATTCCAATTAATCACCAACGGTGGGAACATGACCATTGGGTCCCTGCGAACGTCATATATACATATATATGAATTAGCCATTCTGCGATCAGCTTGAATAGCATAACTACATACAGCCATTGTGTGGTTTGAGTTCTGCTATTATCCAACGGATGATCGGCACAAGAAGGCCAGGGTCGGTCGGAACTTGATTGTAGTTTGAATACATGTATTGCTGTGTGCACAGACAAATACTGCGGCAACTTTTCGGTTTGTTTTTGCAATCACTGCTACCGCTGCTCACTCTACCCAGCCTCGGTTGCCTCGACATCAACGCAAACAAACTAACCCATGATGATATATGCGTGTTATTTATCTTAAGTCGTTCACACGGCGGTGGAATTATATTCGAACTCTCTCCCCTCTCTCTCTATCTCTCTCTCTTTCTCGTTATCTCTCTTTCAAAGGACTCTTTCAAACTTCAGGGTTAACGTCCACAAAGTTCAGTTTGATGTTGACTACCATTGCTGATGGTCTAGTCGTATTAATGGCATTGAAACAACATTTTGCGTACACTTTGTCTGCCTGTCTTATCTCTTGCCACAGTTCCAGTTAGTAAGGGGTTATATACAGCGCTCGAGGTCGCTATGTGTTTGGGATGGATATATATAAAAACACGGGTAGCATTTGAATAGCAATGAATTGATAATATTTAAGAATTCACACTCTCTGCAGGAGCGGTTTAGTGGTCATTTGAGGAGTGATCGTGAAGTAAACAATCACAAGAGGTTATGTTATAGTCGCGTTGAATGTCGTTGTTTTACATTGTTTTAAGCATTCGTAAATGTCGAAGCAATAGGCTTTCACCTACGCTAGATGGTGAAAGACATACCACCTACATATAAACGATCGGTTGTTTTGAAAAGCCTTTTTCCAGCTGTTTGTTCTCCGAATGCTAAGCCTTCGGTGTACACTTTATTACAAAGGTAAAACTTTTTTAATCGATCCGTTCTATAGACCAAAATCCTCTTTACCGAACTCACATCCTCTCAATTTTAAAAAATGGCGTGGATAGCTAGATAGATATACGCCCGTGTGCAGAGACAGACACTTGCGTGCATTGCGCCCGTTTATCATCATCTATACAGATAAGCTGTTTGCTGTCTTCTGCTTTGCTATTTAGCATAGCTCTTTCGTAAGCGCTGAACTGCATGACAAATAACGCATTTCTGCGAAGAATACCGACTGAGGTAGACGCACATAGTCCTCACGGAACTCAGTATTCAAGCACACTCTAAGTGATCTTAGCCGTGTACTTTGTGCCCTGTGTGCTCATGAAGGCTATCGAAAGCGATCCCATCCCAAAGGTGACGTAACTTTGAGATCTCACGATCTCCAATTTCCTCAGTGGCCTGTGATAGCTTTGTCCTCCAGCCTCCATATTTGTTACTTTGTCGTGCATCGTTCAGCTCAGACTAAACGTGGTTTAATTCAATTTTCCATTTCAAACGTGGTTTATTCAACGGAACTGCATTTTACAGCGCTCAAGTTCACGGGGAAATAGTTGAACAATGGCTCCGAAAAATGACGATTGGTTGATTAATGTGTTTCATTAGAAATTACTATCAAAATCTGTCAATCAGTACAAGAAACACTTTTCCAAACACTTAAAAGCACTTTTGCTACCAATAGTAAACTGTATTGAATGAAGGAACAGTTTGCCTTGCAAATAATTCATTCCCCAGTTAACTTGAACTAAAATCAAGAGACAGAGTATTGCTTGTGGTTTAATAATTTAGTTTCTTTTCTACTATTATTAATTTAGAGCTTCTTTTTTTCTGCTACTATTCGTACGATGATGCTTGTACGAGCATGTTTAGCTAGGATGATGTCTTGTGGGACCTATGAGAGCCGATCGGTGGACGCCGATACAGTTGCAGGACATTGCAATACCGCAAGGAGGTCTGCTTCGAGGCTTAGCGGTCGCTCCTGATGATAGACAACTCTTGGAGATGTCTGGTGTTGGCGTTGTGCAGCAGCAGCAACAACAACAACAATAACAACAACAACACGACCTCGCTTCGGGTGAAGGGGGGGGGCAAAGATGCAAGCTTCTAAAATAGTTTCTTTGCACGCCGACGCTGTATCAAGAATATCTTGACGGACGGGTAGTCCTGGCGCTGTCAGTCGCGCTGCCAGTGCAGTCCTGCAGTCGTGGTCGGTCGTAGTTCTCGTAGTGTCCACATTGGCCAAGGGCATTACGACGCGGCGCGCATGCGAGTGATGAAGGCTGCAGGGTATGATGACTGATGTAGGGCAGATGATGGGGTTTGGGAGGGGGTTTAGGGTACACGAGCACTCGTCTTCGTCATCATATCTGCCCTTTCAGGCAACCGAAACGGCAGTTGTCTGACAAGTGAATGCGTGTGCCTGCGTGTTCAGGTATGGGCAGGTATGGATATGTATGTGTGTGTGTGTGGGTGTGCATGCTACGGGGTGGTGGAACGAGGTTGGCCTTTGTGAGGTCGAGCCGGCCGCCTTTGGCGGTCTGAATAACAACCTCAACAGCCAAGCGAAGCCGCCTGCGGCACGTGCGCTTAGTGATACACGCGTATATATATATATATATATATATATATTATTTATTTATTATTGCATAAAGGGGTGCGTGATTTAGATCCAATAATTCATAAAAATAATCAGGACAAATATAAGAAAAATGGGGAGAGAGGGCCGATATATTTTATAAAATGCCGACAATTTATATGAAAGAGTGAGAGCGTCTGTATCTGTATATACAAAGTCTCTGTTTAGCATAAAAGGAGGTATATGATAAGCGTGTGAACAAAGTTATACTATACATACACTCCGAACATTTTCTTTGAGCGTACTTGTAGTAACATCCAATACCAGTGTTACTATTAGTAACACCCAATAGCTGTTGATGTAGAATAG
This sequence comes from Dermanyssus gallinae, assembly GCA_003439945.1. Classification (NCBI taxonomy): domain Eukaryota; kingdom Metazoa; phylum Arthropoda; class Arachnida; order Mesostigmata; family Dermanyssidae; genus Dermanyssus; species Dermanyssus gallinae. Next base: position 379,232 of record QVRM01001916.1, read on the forward strand.
GGAACTCTTTGTGTACGAAGCTAAATTGTTGCATCCTTCCGACAAGCATATTGTTTGCCGATCGAGTGTGGACAATCGTTTCAGCTTTAACTGTTTTGCAACTATGAGATTCGTTGTGTTGGCGCCGAGGAGCTTATTTACAAGGCATTTTTATAGACGATAGATATAAGGGCATTCCTTTAAGTACACTTCATAATAAGGTATCGTGCCTTAATTACACTCGATCCCACTCAATGCCGGTATTGTTGACATAGTACCCATAAAACGTACCTCTATTATTCGCTCGATAGGGGGAGCCGGTGCAATTCTTTAAATTTGTTTAAAACCACACGTGGGTGCTTACATTTGTCTGGCTAGAGCTTCTATAAATCGCCTAGTTGTTGATACGTATTATGTCTGCAGGATGATTCTGGGCCACTTTCAATATTTGCGGGCTTTTAGAATATCCTGCACAATCTGGTAGCATGTCCATGTACCATGTCCCGTTTTACTATTGTAGATTACCCAGTGGGTACGAGAGTGAACTTTATCTATTACTGATCATTTCATAAGGTCTGGAAGTGTGAACCGGGTTTAGACCCCTTGTTCGTATAGCTTTATGGCAGTTCAGCTCTCATTACACGTTTGTAGTATTTGTTTATTTGGAGGTCCTTTATAATAAGCAACGCAATCTGTTCCACTCGAAGATCTCGAATAAAATGGGCTAGAATTAAAATTATTTTTTAGGATGTTGTTTGTTGCACCAATGTGGGAGTTCGGACGCGTTTCCTCTGAGACGGAATGCAGAATACTTTTATATGAATCTTTGCTGGTTTTAAGCAGACATCGCTCTTGCATTTTAGACGTCACAAAGATAACGTCCTAAAGTGAGGCCTGTGCCGTTGAGTTTGCAGTAGATCAGCTTTCCAACGGGTTTGATTTGAAGTAGTGCCAGGAAGCACACACTCTCTCTTGAGAGTGCGGCTGATGTATGTTGCAATTTTTTTTACTATGCCGAGGTGCCACGTCCACGTTGTCGATCTAGACAAGTGGTTCAGTTGTTTGTTGCAGTTGAATTAGAAAACGTATGGGTCATTTACTATAATGTTCTAGAAAGAAATAGACAGGACATGCAGCCTGACAGGGACGCAGGCGCGTATCAGCTCGACATAATCGCAAGCAAATGGTATCTCACCTACTCGCACAACTGTCAACAGGCCACTGTGGCTGCTCTTAGCTATGCCTACACCGCATTGCTGAAGCTGATTCCTCATTACGCCGTATGTGCAACTCAGGAGATGCTGGCGATGTAACTGCACTGCTGCGAACGCTGGGCCTTTTCCACTACTACTACTACTACCTTTTCAGCGATAGCCACTGTTGTCTCGGAACATAAGACCGGAAAGCCCCCGGCATTCCAGCGCTCTTGTAGAGACGCTCCTCAATGAATCATGAATTCTGGTTTGTGTTAAGAAGAAGATTTGCAGAATTTGTTACCGAAAATAACCACCACACAAAGCCGAGCAGTTTAGAGGGCAAGATAAAGTGGCCAGATATATATTTATATATAATACAACCTGTGTTTGTGGAAAATGAACCTTTGCTTGTTCTCAGCAAATAAGTATATAGATGGCCTACTACCACTAGTAGTACGATGATACAATGTTCAATTTCCTTGACTATTGTTGCTGGTGGTGGTCGACATCTGCCTGTTCAGGAGAACGTCCTGCTTTTTTTGGGAGCCTTACGTTCTGTCGAAAGAAGAGAGAGAGAGAGAGGGGGGACAAGACAGAGAGAATGTCATAGTCAACAACAAAAGCGCCATTGTCCTCAATACAGCCTCGACACTATCGAATTTTGCTCCGGGGGCCGGACGGGACGATGCATTGCTTTCGTCGGACATATATAATGTATGTCCGGCCGCCCGATCCTGCTCCTGCGCGGTCCAGACACACGGAGTTCAACTAGTTATTTACGGAGCTCAGCTCACACCTGACTAGACACGCAAGAACGTAGGCAAGAATGTAGGCTCTTGCCATCGAGCCATTGAGCTATCATTTTCCGGCGGTGTTATTGGACGGCGTATGAAGCGAGACAGGCTTGTATAGACATTTGGGAAGATGGAGAGACAACTGGGATGAAGAAGTGGTAAATTGAGATGGGAAGATCTCATACACTCAGTGGGATCGCCATAGGAGCGCCAATTCGATTTGAACCGAGCGGTCGAATGGTATCATTTTGATTATTCGCGATTATTGTCTACAGCTAGTTTATTTGGTAGCAGATTTTCGATACGCTTCCATTTTTGTTTGATCATTTCTCTAAATTGGCTTATCGGCAGGGTCATTTGCGGAACGCAAAGTTGGATGCAGACATTCTTGTGCGGAGCTATCCATCTATATGACTGTAGTGCTAATATTAGATGAACAATACTACTAATAAGTTGGGATTACTATTTTTACTCTCGCTGCAATTGGAATCGCATTATTTTATGTCGTCAGGGTTGTACAGTATATTAAAAACATGGCGACCCTTGTCGCCGGCGATGATTAGATTGAAGCATATCCGACTGGAGGAAAAATGCGCAATGCTAAACAGATCGAGTTGATCATTGTGGAGGTCTCTGTCATCGTTCGTTAAGTGTTCGAATATATACAGATGACGCACCGTTTATTAAACAAAAGTTCTCACACATGTTTTATGCTTCTGTAGATTTTTCTGTTGTTCTCTTGTCCGCCGTTTTGTTTGAGCGCGGTGTAAGTTGTGTTGTTTTTGTGATGGTCGTTGTTGTTGTTTTTCTGGTAGCTTATGTTGTGTTTGTCATTTCTGAAGCGCGACAGCTATGATCGAGTATTAATCGAGCTATATATTATTGTACATATGTTTTATGTGTATCCCAGCACAGATGCGTTTAGTAAAAGGCGCGACGCGTATTTGTCTATGCCGGTATGCTGGGAAGCCTTAGCGATATCTGAGTTTGTTCCCATAAAAGATGCACGCTGTAGCGAAAATGGTAGCTTTTGACGAACATATGTCCGAATGGGAGAAACATATGGTAGAAATTGACAATACGCTGTTTTGTGAAACCTAGGCAATGACGTTTAGTTCGTGGAAGCGCTGCAATTATGAAAATAGATCCATGATCACACTACTAGCTGTACATGAGTTCTCCATGAAGATCTGTCCTCGAGAAAAGTTACAGGGAATCTTTTCGGTGTGCTTGTGGAAACTCTGGGGCGACAGTTTGATTAATATCACCTCCAACGATTCTATAGAGCAGTTCTGTTGGTTCAACCTTCGGGGCCGTGATGATTTTATGTGAACGCGTGATTTTCCTTTGCATGTATAATATATAAACCAACGTTAGTAAAGCTAAGTAATAATTATATTTGTGCTTGCTTGTGTTTCAGGACGTCAAGAGGTAACCGAATGGCGTGTATGTTAGTGCGATGTTCGCCCAATGCTCGCTTCACAATTCTCTTCTCGCATGGAAATGCCATCGACCTCGGCCAGATGTCTTCATTCTATCTCGGACTAGGTACCAGGTACGTTAGATGCATGATAGACTCTAAATCTAATTAGTATATATATATATATATATATATATATATATATATACATATATATACTTCCTGAAAACGCCGAACCACGTTTGATTCACTTGTTTGAACCAAACTTAAACAATTAACGCCGCCACCGATTGGCTTTTAAGCAAAATAAACCGCACCATCTTGGTGATATCAATCTGGCGCCAAAATTCAAGGTAATAAAGACCCTTTTGATCTGCCCTTGTATATATATATATATATATATATATATATATATATGAAACAATGGCATTATTTGTTTGATAAATTCACTTGCTTAATGTTATCGGGTGGCCTAATGCTCAGTGGTTCGTATGCGTGCACCCGAATCAAAGCTGCGATCGATAACTTCTACATTTGAAGCATTGAACATTATTTTTTTCACATGTCGCAGCATGCCAGATGCATGTGCAGTGGGAGAGTTTCGTTGTAAAGACACGTAGCGATAACGACGATAGCGGTCACTGTGTGAAGGTTCGAAAGGGTCAATTTCGTAGTTCCTTCAATGAAGACATGATAGATGGGCTATCGTGATTCTGTCCCTCTCCTTCGAGTGTGTCGATCACTCACTCGATTGAGTTATCGCGGCGGGCGGCAGTCCTTAAAAGGACGTTGAGCCAGAGCAAAAAATCGAGAGATAGAGAGAAAGCCGAGAGGGGGGAAACAAAGCGAAAACGCTAGTTAGCGCTCCGCTAACAGACGCGCAGCTAACGTTCGGTGTTGCCAAGCCGCAAACTGATTCCTCAGTCGTCATCGTCGTCACGATCGGGTCACGACGATACCAATACGGGCGCGATAAGGATGGCGTCATAACGTCGTGTGATCGCGGGCGTTCTATGGCGACCGTGACTCGCAATGGCTGATCGTCCACTACTGGATGGTCCGCCCGGGGTTTTGTCCTGTTGTCCGGCGTCTGGCTGACTTGCTTGCTTGTCTTGTGTGTCGTCATCGTGTTTCGTCATCGGCATTGGGCTTCGTTCATTTGTGTACTTTGGTCTGGGCCCGCTGCTGGCGACTGAGCCGTCCGTCCGACCGACGGAACGCCAGCTCGCTCGCCAGTACTAACTAACTAATGAAATAAAGACGTCATTTCTTTTATTACTTCGGCGTCTTCTGCTTGTCGTCGTTGTTCTGGTTGTTGTTGTCGTAGTTGTTGTTGATGTTGTTGTTGATGTTGTTGTTGCTGTTATCGTTGTTGTTGTTGTGTCTTCGTTGTTGTTGTTGCTGTTATCGTTGTTGTTGTCTTTTGGGTCGTCGTTGTCGTCGTCGACGCGGCCGCTGCCGTCGCCGCTATGAACGGAAAGCTTTCACCGTCGGTTCACAGACACTTCGTCTTATTTCTCACACGCGTGATTTTTTTTGTGTGAAAACGTTCTGTTTTTCTCTTATTTCTCGCTCTGTTTCTCTCGCCATTTTCCTCATCTCTTACACTGTCTCTCGATCGATATTTCTCTTTTCTCTAGTATATTTGTGGGTGTTGGCTTTTGGCGTTTTGGCTTCTGTTATGATTGGTGGTACGCGAAGCAGCGAGCGATTGAGGGGCGTTGTAGTTGTTTGGCTCTGCGCTGTGTGAGCGCGCTAATGTGTATCTTTGTTTCGTGTAGGTGGGTGGGCGTATGTTTTTATACCTGTATGCCTATTTTATTCTTTCCTGTTGAGTTGATTGAGGAACATTTTGAGGAAGGAAGTCAGCTTTAACTACAACAGCGGCTGCGGCAGGATCAACAGCAACGACAACAACGACAGAAGTCGCGATAGCGGCGGCAGTGATATTAATATAGATAATTAATTGTAATTAATACGAATTGCAGTAGTATTAAAAGATATGCTAATATTAATTCAAATGAGCAAGCAGTAGTGCGAATAGTAGTTTCTAGGAATATAAATAGTATTCATAGGCGATCAATAGTAATAATAGAAATAGCAGTAGAAGTTTTTTACTGCGGAACTCCAACCAACTAAAAACCAATTATGTCCCCGTCCTCCGGCCTGACTGGGACTGCTAGCGTATAGCATCCAACATTCAGGAGGTCGGCCGAGTTTACTTCTCCGGGCCGGTGTGTTCCCCCGGGGAGACGCGAGCGAATTTGGAGGTCGGCCCTTGTCTTCTCTTGTAGAATATTCTTGAAAGCTTGTGACGCTTCGTTACAGTAAGATGCCGATTCCGTCATTTTCCTCTCAGTGTCACGTAGGTCAAAAGCTACTTAAAAGCTCAAGTAGGTGTGCGCCCTACTCCGCCCATGTGTCAATCAGAGTTTGGTTGTATTTGTTGAACGTGGTTGCCATTGTCCTGCTGCTACATACTTCTGCTGGAGAAAGCCTACATATTCCCAGTAACGAGAATGCGATGACGATAGATGCATTTAGACAACATCATGCCACAGGCAACTCAGCCCATTACGAGCGTCTAAAATGTGGTTGTCAGAGCGTTAAAAAAAGAATATCCAGGTTTCTGGCCAATTTGTGGGAGAACACGATTTTAAGTCTGTCCGTCCTGGCTACTTCAACTGGCGAAACTGTTACGGCACTCTTAAGGCTCATTTGACCGTGTGTTCAAAATATTTTGTCCCTATTATTGAAAATATCAACTTCGAGGCCTTACCCCTAAAGAGCCTATTTGTGTGTGAACTAACGAGATGGCTTATTGTTTTACAATTGTAATTGCATTGCCAACGTGAGATGCCATATTTATCTGTGATGTGAGCCATAGGCAACCGTATTACCGTGCATGCCTTGTTTGCGTGATTTGTATGCAGCTTTGCTGCTGCATTTCCCTCTGTTTTATTTTGCACTACCGATATGTGTGGCTTTGTATTGTTATAGGCCCGTGACTTTACTGCATTTATTTTTTGACGAGAACAAAATGTGTAATATGCAATTCCGTACATAAACCATATGAAAATTTCAAACTTATTAGGTATATGATTTTGCCTGTCAGCAACATTGTACACTTCGGCTTTTGTGGGCAATGTCACACAGCTTTATAATGTTACACCATGGAAAAGGGACACGCCTGATAGTCCTAGATTGCACGCGCTCAGTCGCATCAATAAGCTTTGTGATAAATGGTCCCGAGACCTCGCAGCAATAATTTTGTTATTGCTGAGGGCTTTTTAAACGAATATGTAAAATGTAGGTTGTTTCGTTACGAAACATCGACAAATGATTGTGCAGATCAGGACCGCTGATTTAACCGCGTATGCAATATGTTGGCTAAAATCTAAATCCATCCATCCTACCGTGACACCAAGAAATGAGCGCATAGTGTCTATCGGTTGGTACGCACGTTATCATGAATGTTTTTTTGCCGAATAGTTTAGGGTCATCAGCATATATAACTTGCGGTAAACACTTTCGGGGCTGAAATTTTGCATATATGCGTATCTATGTAGTATTGATCTAACCGTTTGAAGTTGTTTACTGATAGTATGTTGTTGCTTGTCTGTCTGTTGGCAGGATTAACTGCAACATTTTCTCGTACGATTACTCGGGCTATGGTGTTTCGACGGGAAAGCCGTCAGAGAAGAATCTGTACGCGGACATCGATGCCGCCTGGCAGGCCCTCCGAACGAGATATGGCGTCTCGCCAGAAAACATCATTCTCTACGGACAGTCGATCGGAACTGTGCCCACCGTTGATCTCGCTAGCAGATACGAGGTACGCCATTATACTGTACATATATGCAATACAAAGTTTATTTTGCAACAGAACTGGCTTTATATGTATTGTTTTCTTTAATGGAAGAGGATGAATGCATTTACGCATTATTGGCGACGGGCAGGGCATTGCAGTCTACCTACGCTGTGCGGGACTCGGCTCCGACGGCGTTCCCATACCCACTAAACACACCTCCCTATTAAGCTTCACACTCTGTCGGCCCGGATTTTCATTTTGTAGTGTTACGGACTGACAGCAGCTGCGGGTGCCAATCGGATCAAACGACCGTGGTTACCCCCGGGGTTCCTCACCTCATCAGACACGCTTTGCTCGTTAATTCAGCAAACCTGGTCTTTTATAAATAGTGTCATCGTTCTGCTGCTTCCGAAGAGTCGCCGTATAATATACCGGCCGGTAAGCGGCGCTTTCCTACTAGCTGGAAAGGTTCTAAGAGACGGTTCCATGCCTGCAGGCGGAAGGGCGCTGCCGTCTATGGCGAGGCCCTACACTCAAGAAGGAAGCGGCGACCGTGAATCACCCTATGGCAGGGGGGAGTGGGATGGGCGGAGGATGCTCCAGGCGCCAGTCACCGGAAGACCACACCAAATATCAAAGAATGGTTGAATCGGCCCGGGGCAGAACTAACCTTTCACACTATCCAAATGCTGACGGGTCATGGGGACTTCCAGTCCTACATGTTCAGGATCGGGGAAATAATTCGGTTGGCAATATTATCAGCTTGCTGATAATTTATTCTCCGAATAGAACTTAATGTCCACTTTGGCAACATCCTTTACGGTTAGGTACAGGCATCTAATATAATATTTACACTTTCAGGTTGGCGCTGTTATTCTTCATTCACCGCTGATGTCGGGAATGCGCGTCGGCGTTTCCGCAGACGAAACGGACGTGGTTCTTCGATGCGTTCCCCTCGATTGACAAAATCCCAAAGGTTTCCTCGCCGGTGCTCGTCATACATGGCACCGAGGATGAAGTCATCGACTTCAGCCATGGCCTTGCGATTTACGAGCAATGTCCACGGCCCGTCGAACCGCTATGGGTTAGTATTGCTAGCGCGTTTCTCTCGACAGTCTTATCTTAGGTTTCGTAGGCCACCGCAGGCATACCGATAACACTATACTAGCCAGAAGTTAGGGCTACGATTCAGCCTTTGGCTTTTCTTGCTTTTTTAATGATTTATTAGGGAATGCGTATATTTTTTTAAATCAAAACGTGTATTTGGTTGATATGCTGTTGCTCGTTACGTTCAATATATAATGAATTAATAAACTTGTATTATCTTATTACTTCGAAGATTAGACACTAGCTAAATCAGCCATGTACCTGTATGAACGAAATGAGTGATGATATTATCCAATATATTTTGCCTTGGTCATGTGTTCAGTGTTGTACAATAATGGCCCTTGCATCTTACACCGTGTTACAGGTTGAAGGTGCGGGACACAACGACGTCGAGCTATACTCGCAGTACCTCGATCGTTTGAAACGCTTCATTTCCGTCGAGTTGACAACATAAAGCATCGCCACCATCTAGAGTAGTAATACTGTTATTAACACCATTACTATTGCGACCGCAACTGCTATCATTATTTCAAATATCACTCGGACCTCTCGTAACCACTGCCTGAAGTTATTATTCTGCTTACCATTGCGGATTTCGGACTGGATACTGTGTGTGATGGCCTGGAGGAGTCTTTCTACGGTTTGTCCCAGGCCACGCAGGTACCAGGCTTCCGTTGATAACAAAGGCGTGTTGATCATACTGGCAGAAAGATGACGCTGGTCTGTGTCGACACGATCTACCGTTAGGCGTGCATGAGTTAGCAACGTTTCCCCCGACGAGTCGACGATGCATCACTCATCTAGCAGGTCCACGAGGTCCGCCACAGGTCGGTCAAAGACTCGCATGGGGAACTTAGCCATCCTGGTCAACTTCCGACTGTAGCCAGTAATGAGCGTCGATGGTTGAAGGTCAAAGATATCAATAGTGCTCTATGTCCATTGTCTTCGAAAGGGAACTTTCGAGGCTATTGGCCAAAAATGCAAGCGTTCCTTCGCCGTAGCACGCAACCGTTTCGCCTAAGTGATAAGAATTAACTGCAGGCACAACTATTCGACTTGAGAGATACCCAGTGCTGCGTCAGACGCAATCAGTGGACGGAGGAGAAGCAGGAAGCAGAAGGAAGGAGCGCAAGAACAAGTTGCCGTATGCCAGTGGCGACAGCAGACAAGTATCGTTATTGTGGATCTGGGCACGCCAGGCGACGACGTCTAGTTAATTCAAACGACGTTGGCACGTTTTTCTTCTCGTCCCTAACTCCCAATGGTACCACTCATCATAACCAATTAGCACTACATCCATTAACGAGTTCATCTGCGTTGCGGCGGCAAAAATACCTACCAATGATCTTTTACAAAACTAGAATGTAGAATTTCTATTGATACTAGTTACAATATTATTGCAGGCGATACCAGCAGCAACAACAACAATACGTATAGAAATAATATTGATACTGCTAGGATATAGAGTAAATTCTGCGAGCGTTTAGGTCACAGCTATTTAAACGGGGTCGTTCGTGGAGAATTCGCGTATCAAGCGAAAGCGAAGCCGTGTGTGTTTGCGTGTAACAACGCTGGACCAATAACAACCGAGATACATTTAGTTAGGTAAGCGACTGGTATACGCTTTTGCTGATTATGTGTAAATATGAGTATATACATCATGTGAAATGGTTAATATCGATTTAGCCGGTGGATGAACAGAGAGATAGAGTATGATGACAAATGATTCGGAATATTTATTGAAACTGAAGTTGAAATCGGTTCGTTTCAACTAATCTCCTTTCGGACCGATGCATCAAGAGGCAGTGGCGAATAAACGCGTAAAGGATGATTGAGTGTTGGAAAAGTGTATAAAGGCGAGGTCTTGAGTATGCCAGAGTCGAAAAGTAACCCTTCTGGAAGCGTAGGAAGCACAGAAGGATCACGATGGGCTGGATCACTTCCACAACCGACACACGTACACGCATATTTGTATATGGTAGTTGATTTTGTTGGGTACTTCCAGCTGTGTACGATTTTAATGGGGAAGCCAGAATGAAGATTGTATTAATGAGATTGTGTAATTGTGATTCTGTGTGTATTATTGAATTGATCAAGCTTGAGTGAGTGCATGCCCTTCGAGGCTAATGATGGGCAAGTTAGGGTTGAGCGTGGGGCTAGCATGGTGAATCTTCCTCCTGTTTGATGGTCAAAAGAGTAAGCACCTGAAGCTGTGACTGATTAGAAATAAGTGACGATATTTCAAAATTGAAAACACGCTTAAAAATTCCGCTTACAGTTCGGGCATCATGATACTGTCATCAAAGGGAGAGTCGGCCGTGGGACCGCGACGAGAAATCCTTTGAGGACTGTGCATAGCGTGCGATGTTTAGGTGAATCAATCATAAATGAGATTTAACTAACGTATAATCGGCGGACAGGATGTCTTGAGAGGAGAGCCGCCGTTATTTTTTGGGCGGATAATTGTTAAAGTGTTATTAAGTTTTATCCTGAATGTTATAGAGAACGGCGCGAGCGACATCAGCTTGGCCCGACGAACCCGATATATTCGCGAACAGGCACGCGATATTTGTTTTTATAGTTATAGTACTTGCAATGGGTGCAACTCAAGCGCAGATCAGGTCACACGCATACATGGTTGAATGTACAGCTGGCCCTATTATCAGTGTTTCGTACAATAGGACTCTTGAGAGATGACGGGCGGCCCACAGCTCTTCGCGAACAACAACTTTCGGCCGGAGGAAGAAACCATTGCAACATTTGGGGTTTGACATTTTACGGCAAAGTGTAAGGAAATAAATTATAATTCGCTGTGTTCACGAATTTATTGGAATCATTCGTCCTCTGTTTAGAATGCAGCATTGTCTATAAGCCTCTGCATTCGGGTCGACGCTTATCGTTTAAGTACATTTTGGATATCTACGTTGTAACCGTCACCTGATCGTTAAAGTCAGTTGGAATATCGGAAAAGACATGTACAATCAGTTCAATTCGAGCCTCTAACGACAAAGTGCACAACTTGAATTAACTGCTGTAGTTTTGTAAAATATAATGCACACTTGCAGTGTGTACCTAGCCCAATACTATTTTTGTAATTTTGTTATTATTATTGGCGCCTAGGGGTCGAGCTCAATAAGCTGCATTATCTTGTTGTATATGTATACATATACGCACTTAGTAACGTAGAGCTGGGCATGAACCGATTAGAATACATGTCTAGATTAAACCCTAATTAAAAAAACAGGCTCCTATAAACAGTAAGGAAAACGGTTTCCTAAATCAGTGAAGTTCTCTCAAACGTCTAACGCAAATAAGAGGAAACCAGAAATATTTAGTGGTTGGGTATAGTTAATTTGCAAGGCTATTTGTAGCGCCAGAGAGCTATTTTCGGTCGTATTTTACTTAGTTAATTATCTAGATACACAATAGATTGCAATTTTCATAGAATTATGATGCAACCTATCATTAGGAAACTGACCTTGGATACTCATTCTGTAACCTCGCATAATTCCAGGGTAATTAATTTAGTTTAATAAATAAACCAAATTAGTTTAGGAGCCGTGTCAAACAGCAAGTAAGCATCATTATTAGGCATATTTATTTAATGGTGATTACTAGTGATAACGAACAGCAAACCCTTGGCATCTACTAACTTAAATGTTTATCATTGCATATATATATATATATATATATATATATTTATTTTTATTTTTTTACCGCGCAGTCTACCGACAAACGACTACAACAGTTAACAACACTAGATGTTTACGCAGGCAGAATACATTTTACCGTATTGAGAATGGTAGTGTTTGCGCGACTAAACAGAATTGTAATAAATGCCTTAATCATGCATTCGAATAAAGGGTCATTAATATGAATTAATGCGTTTTTTGGCGAAATCAATGTGGCTGTTGTGAATTAGCTCCCTTTTTTGGGGGGCAAGTGTCCAAATGAGGGGAAGTTGGACCATTCCAGGTCTTAAATAATAAAAAAAAACTGGTTAATCGCGCGCTCAGAGGAATACTTGTATCAGACCGGTTAAATGTTAAGTGAGGACAACGACATACAACAATAATAACAAAACTTCAACGCGGACTACAGACAAAGCGAAATGCAACCATGCATTGCGAAGTTAAATTAACTTAACCTGCCGAGCATTTGCTGCAACTTGAATGACGAAGCTTGCCGCACAACGTTTGCCGTATAGCCTGTGAGGTGTCCACCTCAGGCGGTCTCAGCTATTGACTGGCATACGTTCTCGACGAACGTTGGAAGCCGGTATTCAAATGACGAAGGACTGCGTTTCGTACCGCAACTAACGAATTGAAGCGTTCACAAGTAAGTTGCAGCTGCCGGAGCTCATCGATGACTGCGCAGTCAGGGCCTGGGCTGAGTTTAGCATTGAGTTGAGGCTGTTCCTGCTGTCGAAGCTGCTGCTGTTGCTGTTGTTGCTGTGACTGTCGACGAGGGAAGACCGAGTTCTTACCGCCTTCTGATAATTGCTCACAGTGCCGTTCCCGGCCCGTTGTATCGGGCTGTTGGTGTCCAGAACTCGAGCGTAGAGTATCATCTACCGTGCCGGACTGACGGCCACTCTGCGAGGCGGCCTTTGTGGTCTTCCTGCCGACATTGCCTGTTTCGAGTGTTCCTTTGCAGTTATTAGCAAACGTCTCTAGAAGCAGCATCGCGCAGCTTTGGTATCGGTGGCGAACGTCCCACAAGGCGTCGATCGGCGACAGATCAACTTCCACGTCGTCAGCATGCATTGCGCTGTCCGCCGTCATCGACTCGAGTTTTCTGCCAGACTCGACCATTGACCGAACGAGGTGCGATTGAAGTTCGAGCGTAAAGTTGCGACTCATACTGGCCATATGGAGCAGTGCCTGACGTCCCGATGCGTTCAGAACTAGAACATCGACATTGTCCCAAACTAGTGCCCGCACGTCTGGATGTTGGTCGGCGAGAAGAAAAATTCTTCTCAGTCCCGCCTCGTAGAGTTGGTAGATTTCCGGCGATGATGATACACTGATGGAGTCGGTCCAAGGCGACCAAGGTGAGGACGACCTTGCCCCTAGGTTAAGCAGGTATTGCACTGCATGGTAAACGTAGCCAATGTGTGCTTCATGATCCGGTCCACCAAGAGTCGAATCTGTCAGCGCATTAATAGCAATCCTCATTTGATGTATGCGTCCCCTAGCCATTCCGAGTCGAAGTACCACCGTCTCAGCCATTTCAGGGTTTTTATCGTCCATCAAAGAACCTCGAGAACGACATGAAGAATTTGTGTGGTCGAGCACGTCGGTGGGTTCGGCGGAGAAATTCACATTGTTCAATAGGATACTCGAGCGTGTCATTATTTCATCACTGAGTTTGGTAGCTTTTACCATTATCTCGAATTCCTTACTGTTTGCTTGTCCATGCTGTCTATGATTTGTGGCTTCGGCGTCTGAAGAACGCTCGATTTTCGTACGATGTGTCTGGGGTAAGGAATTTGCTTCCGACCGGTTCGAAGATGTTTGACCTTCCGAAGAACTCGAACCTATTTTTGCTGATGCGGAACTCATCTGTACACCAGTTCAATAACAAAAATAGCATAAATTCCTACATTAAATACCAAGTCACACAACACTGTCGGTCGCACAATACCTTTTACGTTAACCGGCCGTATTACCTAAGTATCTTTATTTGGCTTATAATATGTTACCTAGGTATCTTTAATAATATGTGTATGATTTGTATGTGAAGTTTTTGTGACTGTAACTTTCATGAACATGATGAGGCAAGATTTGGCAGTACGTCTCGTAATGTAGTAGTATTCTATCATATCATAAACATACTATAATACCATGACCTAGTACTTGAATAGCCCTTTAACATTAGTCTAGTGATTTCTAAGGCTAACTTAAATTTAGCCTCCTATGTTTGCTTATTATATAAATATTTAATCTAATGATCATAGTTTGTTCTTACGTGTTGTTTTACGGCTAGCTACGCGCAGCACAAGGGATAAATCTGCATTTATTAGAATATGTGTATACAAATTTCATATTTATTTATGAGCGTATAATATCAGTACGCCTGATCTGACGTAGTTTATGATGGAACTCTCATGCACAGCGAATAAAGTCATCACGTGCAGGCTAGTCACAATTTTGGGACTTTTTTTTTATTAACGCATTTGAACAAATGACGAAAACTTTAGGTCAGAACATTCTACAGAACACGCTGGAAGTAGTTTACAATTTTCGTAAGATGATTTCACGTTTCTCCGTTCAGTGTGAAGCCACTGCATAAACTAACTTAAACATGGTTATCAGTTAACCGAGAGGCGGCTTGTCCCGCCTGGCAAACCCTGTGTGAAGTTGGCGATGTGCAGTGAATTTGACCTACCTTGAAGGTGGTGAAATGACCGTGGAAAGCGTTTGCAACTTATTTATGACGACGCAGGAAATTTGTTCCACGCGTGCGGAACCTAAGTGTCTATACCAAAAGTTATTTGTAGAGGAGACGTGTGTTTGGATTTGACAAACCGCCTCGCAGCATATATATATATATATATATATATATATACGTATCTAATTACATATTCCAGTAATTCGATATATATATATATATATATATATATATATACGTATCTAATTACATATTCCAGTAATTCGATATATATATATATATATATATATATATATATATATATATATATAAGTAGAATTACTGAAATGTGATATTATGTCTTATTTATACCTGCACAAGCGCAATGTGATGGCAATGTTCTTAGTAGCAGATCTAGGAAAATTTCATAAGACAATTACATCATTTTTATAAGTACTTCGCCTATAGTTACGCTAGTGCCATGCTACTCATACGACTAGTATAAGTAGCATTGAGGAAACGGCGTTTTATAATCACATATATTTTTCTCTGTTTCTTCCTTTTCTTCTGATATACGTGCATCATCCCATAAACTAAAAGCTAAACACCGCCACGAACTAGTGACCTTGCTTTGCAATAATCCCTGAACTAAAACAAATCGTACAGCCCTAAACTTGGCTCGTTTACTTACTTACTCACTCACGCAACTGCTAGCTCACGAGAGGCTGACAGTGTAAGGCACTCTTCCAATATATATATATATATATATATATATATATATCGATTGAAAACTTGAAGAATAGACGTATTTTGCACGTGTGCGCTTCAAAGATATTTGGGTCGTCTCGTCGTTCGCTCGAGTCGGCAGTAAGGCAGGTGGCAGCGTGCTGTAGCAGTTAGTCGTTACGGCTGTCCGCCGTTACAATTATCTCACTTCTGCCAAAAGGATGGCGAAAACAACGGTGGCTTGTGGTCGCAGTCGTATCGTAACTTGGTGACTTACAGTGATAACTACGGACACTCTTTGTCGTTCGTCGGGACTCCTGAGCGCCGATCGCTGTGTCGGTAGTTAAGGCGGCACTGTAGTATCTCTAGATAGCCATTGGCTCGATCTATGAATGCACGCCGGCCACGATGGTGATGAGGTCGATGGCGACGACGACAACGACGATGATGATGGTGATGATGATGATGATGTTATTAGTGACTGTAATAAAAGCAACTTACTTTACATAATCCGTTCTTTCTTCTCGTTCTCCTTACCCTCCGTCGCATGTCATTGGCACATTGATGCCTATCTACCGACCTACTTATTATGATCTATCTATCTATTTATCTATCTATCTATCGAAATGATAAATGCGTGCGCTGTTTGCAGCATGCTGTTGACGCATCGACACGCTCAGTGTCGGACAATGCGCAAGGAAAAGAAGGAAAGGGAGAAGGCTGGATGAGAAGTAGCATCTGCAGCAGCAACACGATGAAGGAATCACAAAAAGCTAGTCCAGCTCAGAACGGATGGACAAACCCATGGACTGACTAGTTTGACTGATTGAGTGCGCCGGTCGGGTGGTGGTGGTGGTGAGTGGTACGCATGGAGTGAATGAGTGAGCGAACAAGATGGGGTAGTGGTAGTGGGGTTCGGGATGGGCCGTCGTCGTCCCCGCGGTCGAAGAGCACCGACAGAAGTCAAGGTCGAATCAATCGAGCGACAAGCAAGTCTAGACGACTATGACGATGACAACGACAAAGAGCTCAGCGATTTGAAGCTATATCCCCACGCCTTACGCACCACACGCTACAAACAGGTTTAGGAGGTCTGTGTGTTGCTGCTGTTTCTGTTGATCCTGCTGCTATTGTTAAAAAAGTAAAGTATTCGGGCTGACCCTCAGCCAAGATTTAACGTCCACGGGACAGCTTTTCGCATTCCGCTTCATAGACGGACATGCCCCATAAATACAAATCGGTGCAACGGTGAAGCTCGAACCCGCGCACCTCTGATGTGTCCTCTCCGGTTGCGAGCTGGCGCAGACGAATGCCCCTACCACGCCACTAGGCTCGACCATGTTGCTACTGTTGCTATTACTGCTGTTACTATTGCTACTGTTGCTATTGCTGATACTTGCGTTACTGTTGCTATTAGTGTTGCTACGATTACTACTGTAACTGCCGTAGTTGCAACTACCACTACTACGAGGCTTGAGCTCCAATCACGCCGACGACGCACAAAGTTGTGCCCCGTCGTCGTCGTCGTCGTCGTCTGGTTCTAGTTCTTATTCTTATTGTTGTTGTCCTTCTTCTTGTTCTAATCTGGGGAGAGGGATGCCGTCAACGGTTGCGGTCGTATGACTTTTTTACCCTTGTTTGCTGCGGGACTAGACCGACCGACCAACCAACCGACATCAATCATCAGACACCGACAAAATCGCACTGGGCCGGGCCCATGGTGACCTAAACCAGCGATGGGGGCTCGCTTGCTGACTGGCTGATGGCTGACTGTCTATGACTGTTTGTCTGTTTGTCTCTCTCTCTGTCTGGCTGACGAACCGGACCATCTTCGTTCATCCGTCTTCGTGCCGCCAATGATGGCGTCTTGGCTCTCTTTGTCATGCAGATAGATATCTATCAAGATTGCTGAAGCTGCTGATGGACGGCCTACAGAACAACAACAAGAACAATAACAACAACGACAATAACAGCGACAGCGGCAACAACAACAACGACAACAACAACGATAACGACAACAACAACAACAACACTGCTGCGGACGCTTACAGATCTAGGCCGCCGATCGATGCTGGTTAGACCAGCTAGTTACTCAGTCAACCAGATAGTCGGTCGGTCTGGTTGACCGTTCATTGGTTGGCTGATCGGCAGTCACAGTACAGGGACGAAAACAACGCCGACATCAACCATGAAATTGGTAGTTGTGATGCGATCTCTCGGCGGCGGCGGTGCCGTCGCCGCCGCCTTATGCCGTAACATCGTGGACGACAGCCCACGGACAACGGGCGTCGTCAGGCGCGGCATCAGTCAGCTTCTGTTGGTGCCACTGTTGCTGCTGCTGCTGGAAGCGGGTGCTCCTACAGTCTAGTAACGTTGACCTCCACCTTCCTCATCATCATAATCATAACCACTATGATTATCCTCGTCGTCGTCGTCGTCGTTATCGTCATCAGCAGCAGCAGCAGCATCGTCATACTTAGTATCATCATGGCATTATCTGTATCACCATGATTATTATATTAATTATATAACATCATTATTATTATTGCTCGAGTGTCGCTGACCGCTCAACAACATCTCGGCATTGCCTCTCTGAAGCTCCAGTGACACCCTCTGTCGGAGGAACGCGGTCGATCTTGGCTCCGCTGTGGCCTCAAAGAGCTTCTTCCTTAGCTCTTTCGTCAGTTTGAGTGCATCCTTGTCCCAAACGCCAGATGACTCGAGACCAAACGCCATTACTATGAATAATAATAATAATAATAATAATAATAATAATAATTATTATTATTATTATTATTATTATTATTATTATTATTATTATTATTATTATTATTATTATTATTATAAATAAAAAAAATATATATTATTATTATCTGAGCCCCCTCTACCGCTTGCGACTAAACTGGGCAGCGGAAATAGCACAACATCTACAAACAAACAATGAGCACACAACCACTTCTCCAAGAAAACCCCCCTCAATCTCAACCACGATTCCAACAACCATACAGTTGTGATGTCTGCGGGAAATCTATAAAATCAATACTAGGCTTGCGCATGCATAAGACTCGCCTTCATAGAACTAACCCCCAACCATTACCGACCGTACCCCCGTTAAATAACTCTGAAAACCAGGCTGGTAACATCGTGACAACATATGACCCAGACCCACAGACCTTAGTAACACTCTTGGCTCGGGCGCGAGAAGACGCTAAACTAATAAGGATTATACTCAGAGGGGTTAGAGCAGTTTGTTGCGCAGCATAGACAGAAGCTTTGGCTAATTTTAATTCAAAGCAAGACAACGCGTCTTGGGTCAGGCTTGTAACGTTGCCGACTCTAATGTTGCGCATCCCGGAGCGAAAATCCAGAGATACCACACTTTGTCAAATAATTAGAAAAAGATCTCGTGGATACGCAGTGGAAGCGACTAGAAAATTTTCTTGCCGAACAATCACGCAGCACCCCCAAAAACTCAGAAAAACAGTACACTGATTGTGACAGAACCGCTACAGCAAAGCGCAAATTAGCAGAAGATGATGTAAGATCTGCCGCACGTAGCCTTCTTTCAACCGACTCATTTGCGCCACTCAACAGCCACACAGAGCAGGAATTGAGAGACAAGCATCCTCGTCCTACGGATTCAGTCAGAGAGCGCTTAAACAATTTTCAAGCAATTTCAAGCAATTTTCAAGCGTGCCTCGTACCAGAAAAACTTATTACTGACGCCGCCCGGTCTTTTTTCCTAGCATCAGGCCCAGGATTAGACGGTTTTCGTCCTCGGCATCTGCTCGATATGCTCGATAGCACAGTACCGTCATCTGGGAGGCTGGTGGAAGAACTTCGTTCTCTTGTTAGTTCAGCCTTGGGTGGTAATTTGCCACATTTCTGCATTCCCATCTTCTACGGGGCCAATCTGACAGCGCTAAAGAAAAAAGACGACTCTATTAGACCTATAGCATGCGGCCTTACAATCAGGAGGCTTGTCGCTAAAGTAGCCATTGTCATTACAAGAACAACAATTGTGACAGCAATTTCACCACGTCAGATAGGCGTTGCAGTGAAAGGCGGTGCAGAAGCGGCAGTCCACGCAGTACGAGCATTTGTTGAAGCAGAAGGTCCAGTACGGGTCCTAGTAAAATTGGATTTTCGTAACGCCTTCAATACTATACGACGCGATGTAGTACCTGATGAGGTAAGACTCAAAGTGCCGCAACTTTTGCCGCTAGCTTGGCAAAGCTACAAGGAACCGATTCTGCTGTCCTGGGATGAAAAAGCACCACTATCATCAGCTAGTGGAGTGCAACAAGGCGATCCGCTTGGATCTGCTTTATTCAGCCTCGGGGTATCCAGTTTAGTGGCACGCATGAAAAGCCCTCTTAACGTTTGGTACCTAGATGACGCAACGATTGGAGGCCCACTTAATCTGGTTGTGTGTGATATTATCAACGTGCTGATTTTTGCAGAAGAGGGAGGCCTTAGCCTCAATGCCTCTAAGTGTGAAGTCATTACATTGGGAGGTAATGCCCAAGAACAGGATGAAATTTTTAAGGCGGCTTCGAATGTCTTGCCAGAATCTAGACGCGTTGACTTAGACGAGCTGGAGCTTCTGGGAGCCCCAATAAGCTTACGATCGATTTCAAAGACCCTTAGAGAAAAGTGCACTGGACCGAAGCAAATTCGCTCTCGCTTAGAATAGAATAGAATAGAAAACGCCTTTATTTACCGAATAAAGGGTAAGAAGGAAAGCTAGGTGGGCAAGGACGCCCCCAAAACCTCCTTGTTGTGCAATTCTCTGGCTACACGCCAGGCGAACATATTATTGACTGTTTCAAGTCTTGGAATACATTTTGGTAAAAACATGATTTGACTTCTGCGATTATTCATTGTCACGTCGAAAAAACGGTTGATAAGATCGGCACTTGAAAGTTGCGATAGTGCTCGCGTGTCGTTGTTCTTCAGTAAAAACGAGAGCGACGGAAGGTTTACAGCATTCGGGTCAATATCACATCTTTTACAGAGCCTTTTTAGAAATCTTCTCTGAATACCTTCAAGCATGCCTATGTGCTTGCACAAGTGTGGGCTCCAGACAGGTGAACAATATAAAAGTTTGGATAGCACAATTGCTTTATACAGACGAATATACACATATGGGTCCTTGATGATAAAGCAACGGAACAGCGTGTTCACAAGTGTAGATGTTGTTTTGACTAGCTCTCTTATATGTACAGAAAATGTTAGATCTGTTGACATTAATACACCGAGATCCCGAGCAACATTAGCGGTGGGCAGAATTGTCCCGTTAAGCTGATACTCCAGATTAAAGAAGCCATGTTTCAAAACGAGGCATTTCGAAACTGATAGCTCCATGCCATTGTCAATGCACCAGCGGCAGATGCCATCGACAGCAGACTGTAACGCAGTGTGCGCTGAGGGAGAGTCCAAGGGTGCGTATATCTTTAGGTCATCGGCGTACAGTAGGTATTTAACACTCGACGGAATATAAGATTTTATGTCTAAAACAAACACTGTGTACAGCAAAGGAGAGACGCAGCTCCCCTGTGGGACGCCGGACGGAGCCAGTCGTGGCTCACTGAGAGCTTCCCCGCATTTGACTCGGAACGACCGATTGTGTAAAAACGCGGCAAGCCATTGGCGCGTTTGTAAATGAACCTGGAGCGTCTTCATCTTGTCGATAAGAAGCTTATGATCAACCCTGTCAAAGGCACTCTTCTGGTCAAAATATATACAGTGAAAATCTTTTTTGGCATTTATGTACAAGGCCCAATCGTTTAACCTTACCGGCGATGCATTCGCAAGCAGCTCTGTATATCTGGATATACAGCTTGGGCTTGCCAAAGCTTAACTATACTCTGCGCACTTCACCAGCTATTAAATGTCACGAAGATCTTCAAGCTTACGACGATACCGCAAGAAGCATTTTAGGTGAAGTATTAAACGTCGACCTGCATAATGACACTTGGAAAAGAGCAACCCTTCCAATTGCCGAAGGAGGACTTGGTATTAGATCAGCGGCGGAGCTGGCTCCCATGTGCTATGCCGCGTCTCTATTGGAATTTGGTAAACTCACAAAAACGTTGGTCGAAACAGACATCCGCCAAGGAATCACAAGAGCCAAAGACGCTGCAGAGCTAATAGCTAGACAAACAATTGGACCAGCTGGAAAGCTGTCTTTCTGGTAGCACGGGACACATTTAGTGGAGGCTTTCTAACGTGTCTCCCTTCCCCGCAGCTGGGTACCATGCTGGACAACACCTCATTCCGCATGGTAACAGCTCTTCGAATAGGTGCCCCGGTTTGCAACCCCTACAGTTGCCGCGCATGTGGTACCACAGTAACTGAGGATGGTCTTCACCCTCGTAGCTGCATCAAAAGCCATGGTAGAGTTTCTAGACACGCTGAAATCAATGCAATTATAAGAAGAGCCTTACGCAGAGCTGGTATACCAAGCACGCTCGAGCCCAGATTAGGACTTCATGACGACAAAAGACCTGACGGTGTAACAATCCCGCTATGGGCTAACGGCAGATGCTTGGTATGGGATGCTACTGTGCCCCGTACAGTGGCTTCCTCGTATATACCCCACAGTTGAGAAGCGGGATGGGTTGCCGAGCGCGCAGATAATGGGAAAAAACGCAAGTACCAGGAACTGGAGATAAGTTATATCGTAGTGCCAATATGGATGGAAACAATGGACCCGGTAAGCAAGGGAACCAAGACATTCATCAGTGAGCTGGGCCAACGGATTACAGAGCTCACAGGGAATCGGCGCGAAGGCGAGTTTCTACGGCAACTGCTGTCGCTTGCAGTGTGCCGAGGAAGCGCCGGCTGTATTGTCGGTTCCATGGAATAATATTTAGGAGTTAGGAGAAGACAAGGAGTACACGTTCACACCTCACAATTGTAAAATTTAAACAATATTAATAAATAATAATAAAAATAATATTGAGGCGTCTGACAGTTCAATACGTGATATTTAGCGTTAATCTGCGAATAGAACCGGCATCGGCACTAGTCACACACGGCTGCTAAAGACCTGCAGTGGGGCACACAAGATGGTGGTAGTATGTCTGCTACCCGTGCACGATGCATCTTGTGTATACGTGGCGGCTAGAGCATGTGACACGCTTGAGAGCACAGTCGGCAAATGCACTCCGTGTACTTTTCATGAAAGTTTGTATTCGAGCAGTCTAGGCTGATAGCCATAAACTATACGCATGGTATAGACGTGCGTGGCGATTATTACATGCAAGACTGTTGCACGCACTGAGTATGTCCAGGTTTCTTACCTCTCGTCGCATTTGTTCATGTTTGCATATATATATATTTATATATATATATATATATATATATATATATATATGGTTTGTTCACGGAACTGCATTTCACAAAGGTTAAGTTCTCGCTAAATAAAAATAGTCGAAGAAGATGAGTCAAACAATTAAGTAGAAAATTGCTCTCGACAAAATCCAAGGAGTGCTTTGTACAGGCACTTCACACACACGGAAATTACAGTGGTTATCGTCACAAAAACTTCAGAACAGCATTTACTTCGTCTGTTAGCACGCCGAACATCATAAGAGATAACACACTTGCAAATGTAGACACAAACGAAGTATTCCATAGTGCAGCATTTTTACAATTAACAACAACTATAGGTAAAACACGTGGAAAAATATTGCTATCGAGATCAGAGTGTATGTCCATGTATACAAATCACAACAGTCCCAATTCCGGATATACCTAGATCACAAGCCTGATTCCGACTGTAAAATCAAAAGCCACTGTTTTAATTCACGGGCGAAGACGTGTTTCGCAGTTAGGCATCTAATGTGCTTGGGAATGCAGGTCCAGGTTTCAGGAAGGCAGCATACAAGTGTGTGTTGACTAGACTTCAAGGATACACAGGGCACTGCAAAAGTGGTTACACGCCTAGTTGATGTTCGACAGACTTCCCTGGCTAAAGCAACATTTTTGAGATGAACAGCCAATGTAGTAACGTTGGCGCTCTTGAATTAAACGTAGCAGGTCAGTAAAATATGTTATAATATAGGTACAAAACAATATAAACAACACGCACTTACTAGGAGGATTGTTTCCTTTTTAAATATCTGCAGAATACCGAAGGAAAATAAACAGCTAATTTGCTCAGTTTGAGCTGCGTTAAGTGAGCCCATAAGATGTCCGCTTTGCAGATTGTTGTCGCGAAGTTCAAACACTCTAAACAAGATGCCTAGTTTAAGCAGCTTGCTATACGTGTTGATGTCTTCCTAGATGTTTTATTATTAGAGTATCAAATGGCCTAGATAAATCTACCTCTACAAGATATTACTAACTCAGTGATACCCAATATTTGATTCGAAACCGCTTCTATGATTCTTTTTAGAGCATTTTTCTAAATATCTAAATGTAAAGCCGCTGGATTTGGTGGGACGGAGGGCAATCGTGGTTTTCCAGACAACAAACTGCTTGTTGGCGTATGTTGTGTACATGTGATGTGCTGTTTGTCATCACAATTTTATGCTCGTATGCAATTCGAACAAATTTGTAAATTAGAACTCTACAACTGCACTTTTTTTTATGAAAGCTGACATCCTAGTAAGTTCAAAGTAGTTATCTCGACCCGTAAACCTGCTTGGCTTATTATTAGATTACTCAACTGATAAGTTAGACAAAATACAATACAATATCTGATGACAATGAAGTAGGGCGCTCTTTTTCAACGCTCGCTGCTTCGAAACGAATTTTCTGTAGCGATGTACCTAGATAACGTTTTCAGCCGAGGATAGTCACTCGAGCAACGCTCATCAACAATTAGACGATCACCGTTAGGTTTTGGCAGCCAACTGTAAGAACAGAGAATCTTCTATTATATTCTGGCGACCCACCAGCACCCCCACCAGCACAACTCCATACATTAACGGACTTACCCCTGAGACGAATGGGGAACAGCTATATATCAATAGTAAGTTCGCATGTGTGTAGCTTTAGTACGTTGTGCTACTATTAGTACACACGTGGGTATGGTAAAGTTCCGCAATGAATTATTCAAATTGACAGAAATTGCGTGACTACGATCAAATGGCGTAGTGTATGGCCAGGAAGTGGCATTTTTTGCACCTTCTCATACGACGTTCCGCAGAAGCAAAAAGGACGCTTCGTTTATATGCTCCAGATTTTTAATGTTAGTATGGCAGCACTCGAGGAGATACATGCAAATTGAGATAGCCGAATTCCGTGCACTGGCTAAGAATGTAAAGAGGTAGACGACTGCGTAAGTCAAAGCCGAGTTGGGCGAAGCCCACAACGACTCCGTCCATCCAGCCTTGAGAAGCGTTTATTTTTGGATTAGTAAGTTCCAACGTAGTAGTTGGACATCAACCAAATACCGGATGCTCCCGCGTCGTCAGGTGAAGACACCCACCACACTGGAACTGACTAAGACACGTATTGCCATGAGAGATGAGCCGATTGAAGGTGCGCAATATCGTTTAGATTGCAGCAGACATTTCAGTAGATGGGACATAGACATATTGCATGCTGCGAAAGTGCACCAGAAGTGACGTGACTAGAAACTAGAAATGGTTGTTGCGATTGCTGATAATTAATTAGAAAGAAACGCACGCGAAAAGCTGATCGCAGCCGCAGTGTTTTTCGGCGTGTAGACGCAATCCACACGTGTTTTGGCGTATTGGATACATGGATTCACCACTACGCACCTGACTCAGCACAACAGTTAGAGCAGTGGACAGCAGCGGGTGAGGAACGCAAACACTGTTTCTTCCTGTCGGCAGGCAAAGTTAGCCATCGTTTTATGGGATTCTCAATGAACCAGTGCCATTGACTACTCATGAAAAGGTCAAGCGGTTACAAGAGATTTTTATTCTCGGTACATAATCGTTTGTACGAAGAGCTGCACACGAGAAACGCGCAAAATTTGCGTGCATTGGCCAACGTTCACTACGTTACTATTACTTCGGCGCTTAACTCCATGGTCAGAAACGAAAAATTGCTCGAAATTGGGTTCGAATTTCTGTCGACACCAACGCTCTTTTCCCAATCAGGTCTTTGAGACGCAGGCAGGTATGCATCGACAGAATATATTTTTGGGTTTTTGTTGAGATATAGTTTGAGTTGAATAGCCAAAGTCGCTGACGTTGACTCCTTTGTAGTTATTTTGTGAGTTTGTTCTCTTCCCAAACTTTAAGATATAACTGGGGGGGGGGAGGCATGGCAGACGAGATTTCGCTCAATGGAGGCAAGCAAGTGGGAGAAGGAACGAAAAGGAAGGCAAATATATCGGCATGAAAATGTGTTTCATTTGTATTACGACTATTGGTTGTCCACGTCCACTAATTGGTGGCACGTGCAAAATACGTTTATTAAGCACAATTAGTGGCGGAACACATAGTACGTGATGTGTGTCGATAGCCTTGCTGCTGGCTATGTCACCTGCAGCTCGCGACATTTAGCCGAGGCTAGCCCAGGCTAGCAACAGGAGAAAGGGGCAGGGAAGAAGTAACTGCTGGACGAACAGTGCGGTAACAGCCGGAACGATCAGACACCTGCTGGCTGCTTTATTATCCGTCGGCTCCCCGTACGGGCCCACGCGCGCGAACGCACAACAAGAAGCCAACAAGAAGCAATGAAGCCGATGAAGCCGATGAACGAAGACGCCGAAGTCTGAATGAAGAGCAGCCGAACTAAAGAAGCCCCGAGGTGCTCGTACAGACAAACAGACAGACACCTTCGACGTTGTCCCGCCGGTCGATACATCGCGTAGGCGTGGCGGCGACATTACTGTCTCGGGAGGCGGGGGAGGGATTACGCAACGGTTGCTAACACTTACAAGCTTCTGTGCGCTTCTTGGTGTCGTATGCCGCCCGTCTGGATTCTGCTCGAAACAGTTGTAGAAACACAATGACAACAAGAACAACAATAACACGGCAACAAGAAAAACACAAATAACAACAACAACAACAACAACAACAATCACAACAACAACGAGAACAACAAGAATACTAACAAGAACAAAACAACAACAGACTGTGACCGTGCCGCCATCGTGCAGAATTTTGCA
This sequence comes from Dermanyssus gallinae, assembly GCA_003439945.1. NCBI lineage: Eukaryota > Metazoa > Arthropoda > Arachnida > Mesostigmata > Dermanyssidae > Dermanyssus > Dermanyssus gallinae. The sequence continues at coordinate 405,735 of QVRM01001916.1, forward strand.
CACAAATCAATGTCAAATGATTTCGCCGCACAGTATGAATTAGCCCTTCTAGGGTTCATACTAGCAATTTAAACCAAACCTAAATGCTCTTTATATATATATATATATATATATATATATATATATATATATATATATATATGCTTGACATTCAAACATTAATTGCTTATATCTCTCTTAATTCTCTGTCATCTCCGGCAAGTAAGTAGAGCATCACCAGCAAGCATATGAATATATATATATATATATATGGCTGTATCTGTGTGTGTATGTAAGTGCACATATGAAACTTATTCATAGATACAGGCAGGATGACCGACCGGCTTACGTAATCGGACAGCGGCGTGGCGGGTCTGTAACCAATAAATAATGGCTTGTTAGCGTCACTGGTGGCATTCATAACGCGGCGTTACGACTGCGCGCTCGCTCGCCTCCATTGTCTTCGTCGCGGTTTCTGTCGCTGCGGGCAGACGAGTGGTTAGCGGCATTTGTACGCTCCTGCTGCTTCTGTTGCTACTGGAAGCGCGATGTCGCAGAAGCAGCTTCAGCTTCAGCCGCCCACTATCTTAAGCGGCCGTCACCTGCATGCGGGTGCATCGTTATACTATACACACCCACAAACCTATAGATAATCACACACAGTTATTTCACTCTCACACCTAAACAAGACATCCCTTTGCAATTTCTTGGAAAAATGATTTTTGAACAAGTTCTGGTGAGAGGCCTTGTTCAAATAGTTACATTTTTTTTTATAAATATCAAGGGTTATATATATATCAATTATAATTATATATATATCAAGGGTATATGCGCTCGATAGAGATACCTCGGCATCGAGTTCGACAGTAATGGCAGAGTCGACACGGCCAAGGTCACTCTCCTTGAACTACTCGGCAGACTAACATCAGCTTCCCCTTAACCCCAGCAACGCTTAACAATACTGAAACAATTCCTTATCCCGAAAATTCTCTATAAACTGGTCGCTGGTCCCCGACCGTCTCAAAAATTCCTCCTAGAACTAGACTGTGAGATCAGGCGAACGGTGAAGTTGCAGTGGCTCAAACTCGAAAACAGCGTGCCAAACGCCTTCCTATACGCGCACATCCCACACGGCGGTCTGGACATCCCCTGCCGTACACTAATTCCCAGACTTCGCCTCTCCCGCCTCACTGCCCTGGACAGATCATCCCACATAGGCACTCAATGGCTGCTGTCGACCGATTATCACAGAAAGGAGCTGGCGAAAACCAGCGCTCTCTGTGTGTTCGATGACACGACCATTGAAGACGCCGCACACGAGACCGAGTACTGGTCTCGTACACTACATAACACAGTCGATGGGGCTCACCTGAAACACACACACCTAACCCCTTTTACAAATGACTGGGTCAAGGGTACTCCTTACCTATCCGGTAGGGAGTACATAAACCTGATTAAGTTAAGGATCAACGCACTACCAACGCGTGCCAGACTCGCAAGGGGTCGCCCCGGGTACGACAAATTTTGTCGTCATGGGTGCAACGCTGTCGAGACGCTGGCCCACATCGTTCAAGTGTGCGATCACACCCATCGCCCTATAATCAAGCGCCACGATGACATATGTGAGCGAGTCACCCGCCTACTCCGTGCTAAAGGAATGCAGGTGGAACGAGAGCGCACCTTCCGAAGACCCGCCGCACCGGCTCGGAGACCAGACCTCGTCATAACAACACCTACGAGAGTCTGGGTCTTGGACGCCGAGGTCTGCGGCCCCTCAAGAGACCTTGCATTGGCCAGACGGGATAAGATCAGGAAATACGATATACCCGGGGTCAGGGATCAACTTCCCAGCTCGCTTCCCCACCGATTCGGGTCCATCACCGTGTTGATGACCGGTGTATGGGAGCCCGAGTCGGTGAAGGATCTCCTGACTCTCGGGTTATCGAAAAAAAACTTGATCGACCTAACCGTCCTGGCCATGCAGGGTACCCTACGGGTCTTCCGGGCGCACCGGGACCACAAGAGCTGGGTCCGTCGCGGAGGAGGAGCAGGCGAACTCACCGGGAGGCGATTTTAAAGTATTTTTTTTTGGCGGGCACTGCCTCAGTGTGCAAATGTGCAATTATTGAATAAATTCAATGTACTATTCCAATATATATATGAGTTATTGATGTTAATATCCACTCGTTTTGGAAGCTTGTGACACCCTCTGGGCAACCCCAACGCAACAAAGATGATGACGTTCATGATGCAGCGGTCATTACTGCATAAGTCAGTAGACTCCGTTTTGGTGCTGAAAGCTTTGTTGCTTTCTAAGAAGGCGGACTGCAAGTGGCAAACGTAAAAGTGCTATTTAGAAGTAGTTTGCCGTAGAAAATCCAGAAAGATTCTAACGTTGATGTTGCTTGTCGAAACATCTCCATCATCTTCGGAGGCGGCGCAATCAATAAGCTCGGTGGTGGATATTTTAACCTGGGCGATAAACCGGGTCAGGTCGGCTCTCTCTGCTAGAAGAAGACATTCTGCGCTTAAAGGTACAGCAAAATCCAACAGTAAAACTTTGTTTTTGGCTTGTTTAGTAGCCTACGATAAACATTGGCCTTTGTTGACGAGAATGCAAGCAGCGTTACAATTCTGTTCCTAAGAATGAAAGAAGGTTAAGGTCAACCTAAGGGACACGTACACTCAAATAAGGTTATGCAGCGCTTTTGGTGGCATATCAGAGGCAAGGTTTACTTTGAACTTTTGAGAAGGAACCTGATCAAGACGGATCTCTACTGCCGTCAACTCCAATGAGTTGAAAAGATCGGGCCTTACGTGTTCGCAACTCGCGAGCAAGTTCTTTAGTGGAGATTTTAACCTGGATAGTGAACCATTTCTCATCAAGGCAACGCGCAAACCTCTGTGGGTAACACCAACCATGAAAATATACGATATTTGAGGACGTCCAGAGTTACAGCACTTCTTCGTCTTCAGGAAACAAGACCAAAGAGGGATCGAAATCGATCAGACAAAATAGGGATGATCGATCTTTTGGGGTGCCAGTACGCCGCGGTGCCTCATGGAAAAATAAATAAACCGAACCAGGATGGACTCAAACCTTTCTGTTCTCGGCTGTACTGCGCATTGGGCGTACGCCCGGGTGTTCTCGCTCATTCGAACCATAGCCAGCCTTCTCGCAATATGGTTGTCGTCGTCCTGAGTTGGCATCGTGAAGTCCTCCGGTGTTGACACATTTTAGCTGGTTCAGACAGTCGGTAGTTAGAGGGCAAGTTCTTCTTCTGTGAGTGAGTTGATCCGTGAGCGTGGAATATATGATATGATATGACGTTTATTGATTCTTAATTGTAGTTTCTCATTTGTTATAGTGAGATTTTATACATTATCACCGTAGTATCTCGTATTATTACAATTATTTATCTATGAACTGTGTACATGTTTACGAAGTTATGGTTTAATCAGACGCAAGTAAGGTTAGATAGTGTGTTCTCGCAGTGTTTTAAATTGACTAAACGATATAGGTTTCCTAATGTCACTAGGCAACTTATTCTATAAGGCAGCACCTAAATTACAGAGTGATTGACCTTGATTGTGTATTTGTGGCCGAGGAGACAACACGCAAGTGAGATGCCGAGCCGCGGATATTTTGGGCCCCTGCAGATTCGATAAGGCCAACCAGGTTGGAATGGTGACCAAGAAGAATACGTTTTATTTCGAATATGTATGGTAAACTGAATTACGTATGGTAACGGGAGCACTGAGAGTTCTTTGTATTGTTCTATTGTTATTAAGACGCAATGTGGGAGACCTAAGACGAGGCGAGGTGCCCTTTTCTGAAGCAGATGAAGCGAAGTTATATGAGACGCATAAGAGAGACCGTACACCTCCAGATCATATGTTAGGTGGCTCTGCACGTACGCGTGGTACGTTCCCGTGAGACATTGGCGGGGAAAAATTTTGCGAAATTTTGGTATATAGGTTTTACTGATATGTTTCATGTGATCTACGTACGTTAGGCGTGAGAACTTCTGAGGGACGTCGATGGAAGAAACGTGAACAAAAATGCTGCTCTTGTTGTCTGACATTCGATCTCCGGCACCAGACTGTGGGCTGTCTTGCACTACAGCAACTAAAGTCGGCCGAACACCCATCTGGATTCCCCTGTTGTCTGAGTCCCTTGATACCTGATTGCTTCGAATCAACTTCTGAGCTGACCTCGCCTTTCAGTCAGATTTTGTCACCTGCGCGCTTCTAACAACCTGGTGAAACCATCGGGTCCCGAGAGATCATCAACGGTCGAGTTAGCGCCGACACCCTGTCCTCTTCCGACACTCTGCTCATACCGCTAGTCGGCCTCGATATAACATCGATAGCTATAGCTGCACCCGTGCATAAGTGTCCTGGCTAGCAGGTGGCGCAACTTACCGGGCAGAGTTGTATATTTATGTCACTAAGTATATATATATATATATATATATATATATATATATATATATATGTGAATGAAGGCGTATATTTTTTTTCATTAATGACCCGGTGAGGTCTCGTGAACGTGCGCAGAACAAAGAAAGCTAACATTTACTTAAAGTTATGCTAAGCTATAGTGCCACAGAGCAGCAGGCTATGCACGAATAACATATTATAGACGTGTTGGCTCTGTCGTCAAGAGCTCACAAAACGAAGAGCTACCGACTCCACGATCCAAGCATGGCTATGCAAGCGTGTGTGCTCTCCTACCAGGGAGGTGGAGGCCTAAAAATAGCATTGCGTCGCTAGCAACACTCGCAACAATAAAAGCTCCGCCGGAAATCATGGAACCGGTGAGAAAAGATCTATAATAATTGGGGATATGTTTCTTAAGGGCTGCCAGAAGCAACTATCGCTACTTTTTTTAACCCTAAAGTGACCCTACAACAACTATGAATAGTATTTACATAACTTTAAATTCTGGGCAGGAATATCTAAGTAAGAAATGTGTATTAGCTCTGTGCAAAATAGCTAAAATAAAATATATACATATCTACAGTGTGCCTACCAAGTGTACGTGGCATGCAAAACGCTTATGTATTATTCGAAAGCTTTGTTGCGGAATGAAAACACAACTCGTCGAACAGCTCGACAGTGGATTGGGGACTTCGATTGTTTCAGTCTCTCATGCTCTTACCTCTGGTTTAGTCTTGCATGAGTGGTACATAGTTTATGACTATCATCACCTCTGGTCTGTTCGAATACAAACTTCTACGAGGAGTACACGGAGTGCGTCTGTCGACTGTGCTCTCAGGGCGTATACGATGTATCATGAGTTTTACCTGCCTGGCTCGTACGAAGAGATTGCTGCACTATCCTTCTCGAATGACATGCCAAGTGCAGCTGGCAACAGTACAGGTAGCAATATGATATGCACACTCAATGTAAAGTAAATAAATGTGGTGATAATAAAAAATAAAAAAAACTTTGTCGATTTTACATTGATAGTAGCTCATTGAAATCGGATAGACTGCCCCATGCAGTTCAGTAGAGATGACGCCTAGCGTTGTTTCGTTATTCGCGAGCAAGAGCGAACTTGATTTTTTCCCTGGGATTAGGGCCGCGCTTATGTGGATTTGTGGGCTTCACCTTTACGGAACAGCTTTAGCAGCGCATGCACCTACAGTAGAGCTTTAAACGGTGGCGAACTACATTATATAACCCGCCCAGACTTCTACACGGTGCATATATTCGAATGAACAGTGGCAATATTCAACAACTTATAATGGAAAACGAACTCTACAAACTACAGTAGTCTGCACTATTCGCGGCGTGATCGGGGGGTAGCCGCTAGTTGAGCGTCGTAATACTTCCCAACTGGCTTTTGGAGTGCAAGCTCAATCTCGGCTGGTTCGATCCCGGGTGTCCCGGGGATCTACAATATTCTTGGGTTCGAACGGGAGTGTATATGACACGCATTAGAAAACGAATGACACACTTTTTGTGGCGTGCTTGGGTTCCGCGCTTGGTCATCCCACACGGTCGCAAAAAAAATTTGATAAAAAAGGACCACATAAACGAATAACGTTTCCGAAGAAAAAGAAGATAAGTTCTTCAAAAGTGCAAACAAGGGCGTACAACTCATTGGAGCCTAGGACAAAATAGCATGGAAAGTCCAATATGGGCAAAATCCGGATGTCTTTTCTGGTCCTCTGAAGTACTTGTCTATAATTCAATTCAGGGTCATACATACACACACTCACAAACAAACCGGGAAGCTTCCGACCGTGGTTGTATAGATGACGACCTTGACAGTCACGCGGTTCTAAAACTTAGCAGGCAAATTAAGTCCTTAAACAACTCAGATGTAGAGCAACGACACTACAGGTGTCGACTAGCATACTAAGGGTCAGGAGCACTTTGCGAGGAACAGGATCCTCAAAATACTAGAGCAGCGAAGCAGGATAAAGAACAGACGCCACTGCAGGAAACTCATCTGCAAGTGAGAGCCGGTAAGGTGGGCCTCTAACCCACTAAAGACAAGCCTGTCTCCATCCCGACATCCGATCGGGAACTGCAAAGGCATAACTTCAAATGATCGCCTACAAAAAATTTGGCATTTTTTTTTATAGATTAAGATCGTGTCCACGTGTGGGGCTTTAAGCGTGATAACCTGGTGTTACTATTGGTCAACAATATAGGTATTCTGGTGCTATTAACATACATTTTCAAACCGACTAACGGATATTTGTCCGCGTGGTCCCTCTCCCCCGTCCAAGAGACCTTGAGCCGTCCCAAAAGTAATGCGACGTCGCAATTTCTTTTAAACAGGAACTCTAATAGTGGATCTCATCTTGGATCCCAAATATGATCACCGCATGCACATACTTAAAGTCGGTAGCGTACCAGCGAGTTGTCATCATGCAAACGCTGTTCCCAAACCGACTACCTAAAGAGAGACTGTTCGGAAGATTACTGTTAATGGTGCAAGTCCTTTCGTCGTAAGGATAATATATGCGATGCTTCCTGTCTTAGACGTAAAATCACAAGTCATCACTTGATTTCAAGGAGAACAAAATGCTTTCACTAGCATCTCGATGTGTGAAGCTCGGTTTGGGCAACATTTTGTCACATGCAAGTCGATATAAGCAACACTCTGTCATCTAATGTAATACTACCACTAGAACTAGCCCACGTCTGTAAGCCTCTTTGACGGGGCAAGGAGTCGGCACCAATTCCTAGGATTAATTTACGTAGGAATCAGGGTTTTTAAAGCAGGCAATCACGTTACAACAGGATGCAAGGAGCGCATACAGAGAAGCGTGCAAAGAATGCTCCCGAAGTAACAAACATTATCATCCTCCTTCCCTAGCGACAGAGCAGGCTCGTTTGAAAGGTACAGGTATCTCCAAGGTTCCACGTCCCGTAAGGAATTTGGTCAGAACGTTGGAATGGTGTTTTGGGCGTTTGTCGAGCGCCACATTTCTCTAGGGTTTTTATTATGGAGCGGGTCCTGAAGCCCGACTGGCCTGCGACGCGTATCGCAGACCATTGCTCCACCCAGAGCTTAAGATACGTCTATTATGACGGAGAACGAGAACGTCATAAACCACTAGAGGGTAGAGCTCCGCTTGCAAAAACGACTTAGTGTCAAAAATGGCGTAAGCAACTATGAGTGCATTGCAAGAAATAAGTTGGATTGTGCACGAGCATGGTATTCTCATTTCGGGCAAAAAAACACACTCAGTGATCACGTCACCCAAGTAGCCAGTTCTACTTCTGTTATTTGCAATGTCACCGTGCGCTCATTTATCCTGAAGCAACCATAGTTACGTGAAATATTGTACAATTCCCTCATTGTTCCACCTCGCCATCATGAAGTCTGGTCATCTGGTTTGACCAGCGATATCGTGCTGCTGGAAGAGGTTCGTAGCAAGTCCCTTCGACTAATTAGCATTTTGTACGGTTTGGTGACCCTACCCACTGTCAAAGATGCATCTTCGCATCAGGAGAGTAAAGTCTATTTATTTAGATTGTCAACTGTACTCTTAGAAGTTGGTCTCCAATTTGTACAAAATGTGTCTTCATCTACCAATGTTGTAAACAATCCTTTCTTCCAGAGGTTGTACGCCAGGATCGAGCCTTCTGTTTTATTAAATCCAATAAAAAGCTTATAACTGAATTAAAACACGGGGTGTGACTTTACGCATAGCGTAAAGCGTAACTCATGATACCACAGAATCTCAGAGGAACAACAGCAGAAGCAAACAATCCTTTTTAAAATAGGGTCTCACAATTTCCTTGTAGACTGACATATTTTTCGTAGTCACTGCCCGTTGTTAATGCTCTCAAGCGCAATCTTATCTAATTATTTTAATTAATATGTTGTAATTAATCTATTAAATTAATCTAATATTATACTTTAGAAGTGGTCCTGGGGAACACTGGAGAGTATCTCACCTTAATTGTAGGGGACTCGAACGTAGATTCGAGCGCGTTCTTCCTTTTTCATAGCAATCGAGCAACATACATGTAACACACCTTGTATGGGGTGTGTTAATTACCTGCTTAGACCACATAGTTCACTACTAAACGAGCCCAAGTACTGCCTTCAACGTTTAAGAGACCTCAGAATTTTCAGACTAGTAGTCGATTTTTATGTCGGTTTACTTTAAAATTACGGAAAATGGGCGTCGACCCGCGGAGAATATAAATCGATAGTGGCCTCGCTCAACGGTGTATGAGACGATTTGTCAAATTTACAATTATATCTGGAACCCGGAGGGTCCTCAATGACGCGCTGGACGGAGTGGAGACTATTTTGGTCACTATTACTGCGTTCATTACTACTGGTCATATTTACTGCTTTTCAACTAAAATAGAACAACCCCCGGCTTGCAAGAAAGTGCATGTCCTCTAGACAAATACTTTATTTCTAACTTCTCTAACTTGTAGAAGTTGTTTACGAATTACGGCAACCTTTAGGTAGCCCATATAACCTCATTAGGTGTGTGCGTGTAAAACGACACTAAAATCAAGTTCTCCATTGCTAACTAAACTGGCGACGGCCGATGCTCTCGAAGTACCTCTCGAATATATTTAAATGTCCAATTCTAAAGTTTATTCTGAACACACTATAATCCTTTTCGTCGCACCATCAATTTCACCACGGCACACTGTAACCCCAAAACAGCAACCTTGCAGACTTTGAAAATAAACGGAGACCTTAGAAAATCTCACACTAATGTCATTTCGAAGATTTTGAAAGCGTCCTATGCTACCCTGTCGACACATGTATTAAACGTGTGAGTTAGATTAATTGTTGTTTGTTACTTGTTAATTATGTCAAATGCTCGAAACTGCTTCTCCTCTAGAACGGTTAAATTATTATCGTTGACACTCCTTTTCAAGGGTAAAAATAAGTCGCGCAAACGTAGCATGAATAGAAAAATCTAATGTCCAGCAGGTCTAGCTAAGCCACAGTTAAGTCTTTGCAAGATTAACCAAGCTTGCTCTTTGTGGCATGATATACATGAGTGTGTATTTAAAATGTGACAACATTAAAATGTTGATAAGGGAAAAAGAGGAAAGGCGCGGCGCACTTGTGACGCAATGTTCTACATTGTATCGCAATCGCATCAGGTTTCTAAGGCACGCCACTCTGTTGACCTTAGCAATCTGCTCAGCACAATGTCCAACTCAGGCGGCGACTTGCACTGTGTCTTGAGGGTAGAAACAGTAAAGTCTGGATCGAGCAGGTGTCCTGCAGGTATTGTTGCTACAACTGTGTTGTCTCATGTTGGTATTGTGTTCTCAGTTAGCATTAGATGTTGTATGATTCGCGCGGATAACAGGTCCGTTTTTATCAAGGTATGACAGGAGGCTCAGGGAGCGAACTTTGCAATATTCTATGGTAGACATTCTAGCATGAAACCACAATTGAAGTAACACAACTGTGATTACGTTTATTTTTATTGCGACTTGCAGTTTTTTAAATGCATGGTATATAGCACTTCCGAGGCAATGTGGACATCTCTTGCCTCTTCTATTCTGACTAGTTGATACATTCTAGTCATGCACAAAGAACTTTGAGATGTTAGGCGAGCAATAAGCGATTATAGCATAACGCCAACATTCCGATTAGTTTCGAGGTTTTCTACGTGATGGCAATGTGAAATTTGTTGCATGGCGAAGTAGGCTACCTCTCAACTTTTTCGGGCTGACATGTAACGTCCACGGGTTTGCCTTACTATTGATTCGTAAGACGGACCCCATAAATACAAATGTGCAACGGTGAGATCAAACCCGCGCACCTATGTGTCTCCTCTGGCCGCGAGGCGCACGCGAATGCATCACGCCACCAGGCTCAACGAAGTATGCTGCCTAGTTATAACCCACTTGATAGCGGGCATTTTACTTACGGTGCGTATGTACGTAGAACAGTATAATATGATTAGATAGTTCAGTCTTTTTTCTGGGAGGTTCCGGGAATGCATAATGCACATGCGCCACTAGCAGCCTGCTTGACTAGTGTGAGACTCGCAAACCCACCAAACCCGGATTCCTCCCCACCCTCCCAGACTCGGTATTACTTTGGCATTGCTTCGAAGCCGTGGGAGAGGCGTCTCTGCCGTTCTCGTTCAATCAGCTCTATCCCTGACTATCATCCCGCATGTCAAGCTGCGGTTGGATAGGAGGATGCCATTTTGTAATCCGTCCTGTGAGGATGCGTCGAGACCATGAAGTCCCGGCTGCTCCTCAACACCAGATAGTTTAGAGTCACTCATCTATTAGTATTCGGGTTTGCTGTGTAAATAGAGAGAATTTCAACAAGATTCGAAACAGCTGTTAAACAAAAGCGAGGTGGGGATCATACAGCGTGAGCTCCATATGGCTAAATGGAGAACGCACTGACAAATAGAAAGGTTTTAGCCAACTTAACATGTGTTTGGTTCATGAACGTGCGATGGTACTTTCGATATGTATCGTAGTCGTGTTGAAAAAGTCTTTTCATAAGGAGACATTATAATAAATGTGTCTTAATGTAGCCGGGTCATAAACATATAGTTTAGACTGAGTCCATATTGCGGATCATCGTTGTATCTAAGGAATGTTGGTCATAGACCTACCTCTAGAATCACACATTTAATTTATTATCAGAATTTATTTGACAGAAACACTTTACCAAAGTAATTTTTATTTTACATTTTACGATTTAATAGTCCATTCTGGACATGTATTTTACAAACGTATGTATGTTAATAGGTAAAATAATACAATATTTCTTAGCAACACAATTTAATTTAATATGATGCCACTATTAATGCCACATATTCAAAAACGTACATATGTACAGTATATGTGCACCCACACATTCGTACATTTCGTCATACATTCTGTGCATTAAGCAACGGGCGTATGCATTCACCTAAAAAGTATTTTAGTGTAGCTAACACAATGGAAAATTTAAACTGCCTTAGCAATATTTGTTATTGTGCTGTTAGCTTTTAGGCAAACCTTTAAATCATTGGGCTGGAAAACAACAAATCCGATTCGGTCATATGGACACCTGTTGTGAATGAAAGTGATTTGTTATGTGTATTATCTGTTATGCGGGGCCGAAATTTGTTGCGCTTGCGTTTGAAGTGTCCATTGTCAAGATTTTTGTCAGTTATCATTGTCGTCGAGAGTAACAACGAAAAATGTCCGACAAAGCTTGCTCGAATAACATGTATTACTCCCAACACCAGAAAAGACAATTTACTAAGGCATGGCTTACGATTTGCAAACACTGCCATTTGTTAACATTGTTTGTTAGCATTTTTGTTTGTTTGATGAATATTTATATCACATTCGATCTAATAGAGTAAAGTTTTATATTTTTCCCACGTAACCGTGTGTATGCATTAAATACTTTAATATACATGACACCAAACAATTCGATATATATATATATATATATATAGATTATAATTTTTTTGTCGCATACCACTTCTGTCGCACAAGTAGAATACGCTCAAAGATATTTCCCTCTTGGGTGTTAGCTTACTCACTCAATGTTCGCGACCTTCATGCATGCCTACTGAATGTGAGCAGAATTTTGAGATTTGTTTGTCAAGTCAACAGAGAGAGAGGCTTGCTTGGGGGATTCTGAGCTTCTTTTGTCACCACTCGTCTATATATCTCTGTGTAGAATATATTATTCATGTAGATTGATGCACGGCCACCCAAAAAGATCCGCTTATGCAATGATGACACCCTTGAAATAATTCCACTTTGTTCCAGATCTTCGTGTTGGTATTGTGTTATTATTACGATTATTATTCTATTGTGGCAGCAGACAACGGAGCAACAAAAAAAACAAAACGTTCACGTCTTTTTGTTCTCCAGTTTATGGCACTCTACTAGCTGCACCCGGCGGCGTTTAGCTAATGCGACGTTAGCGAAAAGACGCGACAGGTTGTGCATTCGTAACGACCCACAAAGGGATCTAGCGCAGAAGTGGCATCTGCGCGCCTCTCGTTGCTCGACTCTCAGTGAACAGCAATAGCGCCACCAACTGCATGAGTGATTCCGTTCCTCTATGCCAGTCCGACTGTTCACACCAAGTTTGCTACTAACTACTACTGTGTATATATATGTATATGTGTGTATATATATATATATATATATATATATATATATATATATATATATATATATATATACATACATATATACACATATGTAGGCAGATTTACGAACGTCTTATTTGTGAGCCTCTATTCGTGTACGAATATTTATGTGCACGGCACGGTTGGGTGTTCTATAGTCTATGCGCGCACCTGTAGATCTACATATTACTTATACACATAGCTGGCTTTATTGATGTAAAACGTACGGAAGGGGTGGGGAGGCACTAGTTACCTTGCGCAGCCTTAGAGCTGGTCACTATTGACCATCACTGTTGGCCTATTGGCGCTTTGTCGAATTTTTCTGTACATATATATAGGATTAGTTAGATATAGTTTAAGAAAATGATTGCGTGCACCTACACCTTTCTCAAGTATCTTGGCGCGCAACCAAGACAATTGGCTTCTAGTTAGCCATGTGGTGAGGTGCAGGCATTGCGTCTTAAACGGTGGAAGAACGGGGGAAAGGTTCTGCTTCGTACCGAAATAGGCACGTTGTTGCCGATGCTAGTTAGTCATTCACGGCCAAGCGCTGCAGCTTTTACAGCTGCGTTTGAAGCGCTGCTGCTGCTGCTGCTGCGATAATTTCAGTCACTCACTCTCGCTTGGATCTCGCTTGTTGATCTCAAAGGCTCAAAATAGCGTCTGCATTGTGCTACAACGAATCAATGCATAATCGAGGCGGTGTTACATCAAGTACTACGACCAGCGTTGTGTGTACCGATGTGTTTGTTGTTCAACACAATCGTGGAAGATCAATAGACTTGCGTTGGCCGTAACACTTTCCTTTCGACCGGTTTCGACCGGGCACACGGGTTCCGTTCTGCTCACACGAGTGAACGTGTGAGCAGCAGTACAGTGAGCAGACGTATTCGATCAGCCGCTGGCCGGGCCGGACGACAAATTCACTCGCCGAACAGTATCGCGGCGCGGATTTCATCACTGCACTCTGACTACTGCATTGACTCATGCATGGCGTTCGTGGCCGCACGCAGTAACAACAAAGTTATTTTTAACAGGGTGAATCCGGCCGGCCGGCCGGCCGCCAGATCAGGTCTGTTGCCGGCAGATCGTCGCAAAACTCACCTTTGTTGAGCTGCGTTTTCAGCAGCGGCGTACAGAGCGCCACTAGCACCACCGAGCCGGAGCTGCCACAGCGGTCATTACATGACGCGTCGTTATTGGAATCAACAGCTGAAAAATAAAGAAGAAAAGACACACACGCACACAGCTGCTCGTTCTTCTGCTACGTAAACGATAACGATAAGAGTGCAAAGGTACAAAGGTATTTATTCAATTGACACGATAAATTGGCAACGGCGGCGGCGATGGCGCTGCTAGTGGGTTAAGTAACAACAACGCCTTGTGCTCTCGCTATGCATGGGATGGGGTGGGGTGCGGGCGGGCGGGCGATCGTGGACCGCAACAACAACTGAAACAACGCTATAGCTCATCTGTATCTGGCGGCCACTAACGTCCTTCCTTCGTTAGCACCGAACCCGATGGGAGTCCCACCGACATAGAGAGGTGGGAGAACTCACCGGCGTACGGTAATTGTATAGCGAACCGAACCGCCATTGATTTGGTACCATATATAATATATAATTGCGTGTAAAATGGTCTGAAATTACACTTGTTAGGCGAAATTATTTAAATTTTTATAGTAACGAGTATATATATATATATACACATTAATTCATACATATATAAATTAGGTTGAATACGTTTATGTCTATTTAAAAAAAAAATTTAAGTTCACGTTTAATGGATTTCAAAGTATAGCATTCGCTTTGAGGATAAAAATTGACTGACAAACTGAGGTCCACCGCGTCAACGTACAATATCTATATATAAAAAATATTTATATAAATAAATATATATAATATAAGTACTGTCAATAAAAAGTTTCTACATGCAATTGTTACACCCCTATAGTACAAAAGTGACTACAGGCGTTATCCTAATTAGCCTATTAGGCGTATTTATTAGGCGCTATAAACACACGAATAAATTTCATTGTTTTTAGAAGCATTTTTGCTACTTTTTAGTTTGGAGATCTTGTGCAAAGAAATCTCTCGTTGATTCACTGGAATAGTTTGTGTCAATACGGCGATACTTCTTACACCACACACATGACGCATTTTCTTGTCTCTACATAGACCCAAATTCTTTTATTTCTAAAAAGCCTTCCATAAAATAAGTCAACCCACTAAAATAGCAGGTGGCGGCTGACTAAAAACCACAAAACGTATGTAGTAGCCCACATACTCCACCCGTATGGTTTGAATCAAGTGCACTTGAATAACCGTGTCCGTTTAAGAATTAAAGCAATAAACTCAGCAGTAAACGCGGCTGTGAAAGCTCACAACGCTCGATTTCTGTATTTAAATCAAACTCTATACACTATCAGTCTTACAGAGCTGCATAGTTAGAACACTGGGCATCATTCAAATATCCGAGAGACTGATTTATTGATTCTCCTGTTGTTTCGAAAAATTCAGCCTTTTGCTAAATAATTGTCTACAGACAAAACCATATACGACTATATATATACGAGGTGTGTATGAGATATTATACACTTGTGCCAACGGTTTTTCCAATCTTCGAAGCACTTCAAAAAACCATTTTTTTTAATCTTGTTCAGCTCCTCCTTCGATGCCGTCTTTATCTCGTCAAGCGTAGCGTAACGTCGTCCTTTCATGGGCCTCTTCAGTTTAGGGAACAAGAAAAGTCACAGGGGGCCAGATCTGGGGAATACGGTGGCTGCGGCATCATTAGTTTGTTGTTTTTGGCCAAAAACTCGCGCACAAGCAACGTTGTGTGAGCAGGGGCGTTATCGTGGTGCAAAAGCCAATTTTTGTTCTTCCACAAATCCGGGCGTTTCTGGCGGATTGCTTCGCGCAAATTGCGCATAACTTGCACGTAATATTCCTTATTGACCGTTCTACCCTGTGGCAAGAACTCATGATGCACCACGCCCCTGCAATCGAAGAAAACTGTCAGCAAAACTTTCACATTCGACCGAACTTGGCGCGCTTTTTTCGGTCTTGGTTCGTGCGGCAGCTTCCATTGAGATGATTGAGCTTTGGTTTCCACGTCATAACCATAAACCCACGATTCGTCACCAGTTATGACCCTCTGGAGCAAATTTGGGTCGTCGCGGACAGAGTCCAACATCTCATTAGCAATGTTCATGCGATGCTGTTTTTGGTCGCAATTGGGCAATTTTGGTACGAATTTCGCGGCGACCCGTCTCATGCCCAAATCATTGATAAAAATCGAATGGCACGAGCCAATCGATATGTTTAGGTCCTCAGCAACTTCTCTAACGGTGATTCGACGATTGGCCAATACCATTTTCTCCACTTCATTAATTTTTTCGTCTGTTGTTGAAGTGCTCGGGCGTCCGGCACGCTCTTCGTCGTTCACATCTTCTCGGCCTTCTGAGAACATTTTGTACCACCGATAAACGTTGCTTCGGTCCAAGGTAGCTTCTCCGTATGCCACAGTCAACATTCGGAATGCATCCGCGCACTTAATTTCGTTTTTCACACAAAATTTGATACAGGTTCTTTGATCCATTTTTTTGAATAGGTAAAAATCGAAGACGATCCAAAACACGTGCAAGCAAAGCAGCTGTCAACAATTAAGTGAACATTCAAAATGGCCGAGCTTGTCGGCATAAGTGAGAGACATGAGTACCAACATAACGCCACAAAAAATCGAAATTCGAATATACGTAAACCGCGAAAATTCAACACCTCATATATATATATATATATATATATATATAGTATTAGATGGATTAACAAGTTCGTAGCATGGAATACATGCAATCGACGTACAAAGACCACGTACCTTTTCTTGTTCAGTACAGTCTTCCCCGAAGTTCAATGCAGCTAGTCCAGCTATCCTCAATAGCCTTTATACCCTAAGCTTAATACTAAGAATATTTAGACCTAAAGTGCTCGTCTACGGTGCATGTCACGTCATTGTTTCTCTAACGGCCTCTTTTTCGGCCAGCTACTGGTTGAACTTTTCAAACAGATAATATATGGAACGGGTAGAGGTGATCTTGTACGCAGATGATCTCGTCATCTATGGGAAGAGTCGCTTTCAGGTTCAGCAGGCCCTAGCCAGACTTCACGCGGCCACATCTGAGCTTAGACTAACTGTAAATCTAACGAAGACAGTGGCCATGAAGTTTAGAAGAGGCGGGCGCTTAGCTGCTAACGATGGACTTCGTTTGGCTGGTTTTGACCTTCCTTACGTTAGTAAGTTTCCCTACTTGGGACTGCTTCTAACGTCAAACGGGCGATGTTTCCTGCAGCATATCAAGGAAAGATGCAGAAAGGCGCTGGTAGCAATGACTACAATTAGAAAGCCGCAGCTGTTGTCCATCCCAACGGCACTTAGACTGTTCGATCTAAAGATTGCTCCAATGGCCGCCTACGGCATCGAAATAATCTGGAACGATCTCGGCCCAGCCAGCCTTGAGCATCTAAATAGTCTGAAGGCAGCTTACCTCAAGCGAGTCCTGGGCCTCCATCGTTCAGCCCGCAATCGACTTGTCTATCTCCTCACGGACAGCCCCCTATTCGTCGAGAAGCTAAGACGACGTTTCGACTTGCCCTCATCTTCCAACTACGTCAACGTCCTCAAAACGTGGGAGTGCAAGTTTGCTGAAATTGATGCGGATTTCTTTGGCACAGGAGCAATGCAACCCCAGCCATGGAAAGGGCCGAGCCGATCTAACCGCCATGTGGTGACTAGGTTCGCCGTGCATGGTTTTCACCACGTGCTGTGCGCGACATCCGGGTTCCATGATCCCTCGGACTCTTGTGTGTGTCAACGTTGTAAATAGATACCACGCTGCCTCCTGCATTTTAGTCCCGTCTCTAGCTAGTCTAGACAACCAAGCTCGCGTCATAGCTATTATTTTATAAGTCCAAATGTGTGTATGTATACATATGCATATATTTTAACTGTACTTTTTCTACACAACATGTGTGATAATAAATCTGATTGAATTTAATATATGGAACGGTCGACTGTTTGGAAATTTAGTTTGCGTGATTTGGCCACTACGGCAAAAGGAGGCGTGTGGACGGGTCCATTGTCGTGATGAAACAGCACAGTCCTCTGCACCGCAAGTCGTTCGTTACGTCAGCTGGCTGACGAAAGCGAGCTGCGTAGTACTCTCCAATTTATCGCTCTTCCTGTAGAGAGGTCGTCAAATAATAGAATTCCTGCCGCATCCTATTATTAGAATATTCCCCGCATCCCAGAAAACGGTTACCAGCACCATTCCGGTCGAGATGTACCTCTTTACCCTGGTTAGAGAATTTTCGCCACCGCAGTGCCTGCGTGCGTGCACGCGGCCTGGCGGCAGGTTGCCGTTCCGGAGTGAAGTGGTGGACCCAGATTCCCTCGGCGGTTACGAATTACGGTCCAAAAAGGGTCCCGCGGGTTTGGTCTCAAAAGTACCAAATAGCTTTCCGAAATTGACATTCGCGGCCGTGCTTGTTTTTCAATCGTTAGCTCGCGCAGTAGCCATTTTGGTTTAATGTTTTCCATGCATGAATGCTGATGCAGTATTTGACAAACGCAATTTGAACAATCCAATCCACAGAATGCTTCTAATTCTGATTATTTTTGTTACTTCCGAGTAGCGTCTCTCTCTCTCTCTCTGATATCCTCTCTGACTGTCGTCGGCATGAGCTTTTTGAAATCGTAGATAGGCATGCGACGAACTTTTGATCCGCCTAGTTTATATATACATAACAACTAAACAGCAGAATAACTTTGCATCGCTTAAAAACGTCAAGTTTGCATAACCGTTCCGACGTTCCTATGCATTACGCGGAACTTTCGAGGGACCCGAGGCACCTAATTGAAACACGCTGTTTCGGTGGTGGTGCACATGCCGTTACACACAAAGCGGTTGTGCAACGGGGAACACATGCGGTAGGAAGTTCTTTGCCAGGACGCGCCTTGAGAATTGCGTCGAATGTGTCGACGCTGTGTTATCTCTGCGCACCAGCGTCTTATCTATCAGCAGTGTAAGCGTCGTGACAACTGCTCCAGCTGCTTTAGCGTTCGAGGTGCCAGGAATCTGCTTAAGTCGAGGTCAGCAGGTGAGCGTAATAAACAGAAGATAGCCAGTTCGGCAGAATCCCTCACACACACACACAGGGATGTGCGGGGGATGTTAGTGAAAATATCACTACTGTTGTCGAGATACAGTGGCAAAATCTTATCGCCGTGCCACCGCTGGCTAGTGCAGGTTTGACCAATTACTTCGGGTCGTGTTGGAGTCGGTTGGAATCGTTTCGTCGCCACTACGCCGACGACAGCTTTGCGTTCCCCGTCCAAAGGGCGAGGTACATACAGTACTTGCGTACGGGCTATCAGTGCGACTTCTGTACCTTTGGGTAATGATTAAGTACTGCTAACTTTCTTACTGACATCTCCTGCGCGGTGGGTGGGTGGATGGGTGCCGCTTTTCAAGCGTCGTTCAGCAGTTCCCACAGTGCCAGCGTTGTTGCTGCTGCTGGTGCTGCTGCCATAAATGTCGATGATGCTCAGGGACTGCGATGCGATCGATGCAAGAGCTATCGCCGAACCGAATTCCAAGGACAAGCACACAAGCCAGCCAACCAACCGGCGGATGTCAACGAAATGCCCATTGGTGCCGGGTGGTACTACATTGATATCAGTGAAGGCAGTGAAGACCCTATCACCACCGAGAGCCGAGGTGTGCAGCCGACTTCCGGAACTAGTTCACTGCTAGCGCAGTGTTCGCGCCCCGTCCAGATAGGAGAGGAATCGGATATAGAATATCCGTAGCTTCTAAAGTATATAGTTGGAAAAGAATAAACTTTCTAAAATAAAGCTATAAAGCAGAGAATCAGGAAACTTCCGCGGAAGCGCACCAGAGAACACGACTCTATCGACTAGTCAAACAGCTAGGCGATATTACAGCAACTTTTTTAAACAACGAAACAAAATACATGCTTCAAGATTCGACATAATTTACGATATTTTTCGGAACTGCATATGGGACGCTTTGGATGCTCTCGGTTTAGTTCTATCAGTACATGTGTCTACTTACTAAAAAGAGTATACTCTATGATTTACATCTGCTTTTACAGATATTATGATTACATATGTATACATACGTATACATACAACAGACGTTCATACTTATGCCATTATTGTTTTCATATCATACACATGTGTATACACATATAACAGTATACGGTTATTTATGTATACACATGTATATGATAAGCATATATGTAGTTAAGTAAGCCGTGACCATTGCAACGCCAGTAAGGGCGCTGGCCCGGTTCCAGTCCGTGGCTTCTAAAATATTTTCGCTTCGTGTAAGCCCGTCCTTGGTGACGTAAATTGCTCAAGCGATTCTCGTTTCAAGTTTACCTCAAAAGCACAGAACGCATTGACAAGCTCGACAAAGCTAGCTAGACGACGACAAAGCATTGATTAATGACTAACTGTAGTGAAATATAGAGGGTCCTTTCGGTAGTATTCTTCGGACACATTGTTTGCTGCCATGGGCGGCTGAGAAACGGGCCGTTATCACCTTATCGCGTCTAAGCGCGACGACTACTGATGAAAAACTAGCAGTTGTAGTAGTAGTAGTGGTAGTAGTTTGAGCATTAATCATGTAACTATTTAAGAACCAAGTTCCGAACCGAGTGGAGATTGGAAAATACTGCATAGTTGCCGGGCCTCTCCTATCGACAAAACTTGCCTCCACGATACAAAACTTGAGGGCTATAATGCGCTTTCTCTCTTTGCCGCACATTGTGCCTCTTCTCCGAGACAGAGTTTATTTCAATAACAGTCACTGTACTGCAGGAGACATTCGTAGCGGTAGCACAAGTTAGTCGAGCCCGGTGGCGTGGTGGCTCAAGTCTGCGCCTCGCAACCGGAGGAGACACATAGGCGCGCGGGTTCGAGTCCCACCGTTGCACATTTATATTTGTGAGGGTTCGTCTATAAAGCAATGCAAAAAGCAGTACCATGGACGTTAAATGAATTAATGTGAAAAACAGTTCTGTGGACGTTAAATATTGGCTGAGGGTCAGCCCGAACTTTACTTTAGTAGCACAAGTTCGTCACTGCAGCCAATCGGTAGACGACACACCTAAACACACTGTCGTATTCTGCCCCGCCTGGGAGGCCCAGCGCGTACTTGTGCAGAATCTGCGCGGCTGTACTTCGTCGACTCCACCTAGTCTTTCTGCTCTAGCCATAAAGATGACAACTTCACTTGATGATTAGTGCACAATCGCGACCGTTATCAAGCGTGTTTTAAGCGAGAAAGAGCGGGTTAAGCGCATGCGCATGTCGAAGCCCTCTCTGGCGATGGGGGAGCCGGCACGACCAGTAAACCGGGCTATTACACCCCCCCCTCCCTCAGTAGTTTGTAGTAGTGCTAGTAGTACTAATGTATATAGAACGATAGTAGTACTAGTGTTCATAGTATGATAGTAATGATAAATAAAGTCGAGTACCCAGTAGTCGAGTACCATACTTTTGGTACAGAACGTGTGTCTCTCTCTCTCTCTCTCTTCCTCTGATTAGGAGTTTCTGGGTTCGACAAAAGAACAACATCAATCAGCCGGCGTGTCTATGGCCCGTTTTGTCTATACCTATGGTGTGTGTGTGTGTAATCTCTAGTGGTGTTCTAGGCCGACCTCTGCTGAACGTCGAATTTAACGGCAACTTCTTTGATGTTGGGACAGGTCATTGTGCATCAAACTATAATACCACGTCTCAAGTGAAGACCTCTTGTGAAGTGCGCATTTCCAAACATTCGAACCAAGTCAGAAGTCACAGGTACAACTAGTTACAAGTAGCTACTACACACGACCTCGTGCACCTGATAGGGTATCTGAGATGTAAAAATTCTGAAGAACAGTAATTATGTAAATGGGGGTGCTGCAATTGGGCCGATCGGCGCGCATAGAGTGAGATAGATTAATGCGCATGGTAACGCCTCCAAAGGGGGGCCCAATTGATTTGTTCCATTTGTGTCGATCTTTACGCACTCTTTCACTCTCTCTCATTGCCCCCCCCCTCATTCTCCCTCTGTGTTTTCAGTTCGAAAAGACCGAACAGAATGCCACCTCGGCTCGCCTTGAAACGCAGAAGAAGCTGGCGTCTGACGTTGGCCCTTGGGCCGCGATTCTTCTTCG
The DNA here is from genome assembly GCA_003439945.1 of Dermanyssus gallinae. Classification (NCBI taxonomy): domain Eukaryota; kingdom Metazoa; phylum Arthropoda; class Arachnida; order Mesostigmata; family Dermanyssidae; genus Dermanyssus; species Dermanyssus gallinae. The sequence goes on from QVRM01001916.1 coordinate 427,579, forward strand.
ACTACGATTTGCATTTCGAAGCGCCAACGAAGTTTGTGGCCGTCGAACCTCACGGCGACGAAGTTCGGCGGTGAAGCTCGCCCACGAGCTGTCGTCTTGCCTTCTCCTTAATTATGGCCAGAACGTTGGAACAATGACACTGGCCATACCTAAATACAGACAGACATGGACGTGAGCGACCAAGCTGGTTGAACAGCGCAGCAGCAGCAGCAGCAGATGTAAAAGTAGCAGGAGCGGCGGTGGAGCACCTCACTTGAAGTCATCGTCGCTGTCGTCGTCGTCTTCAGAGAGATGAACTGGGCAAGCCGTGACAGCTGAAACAGCGACTCAGGCAACTGACAGCTGATCTAAATTTCAAATATTCGTTCGCCCAAGAGTCGTCTTCGTTGTGGGTGGCTCAGATATTCCTATTATTTATATTCCTATTCCTATTATTATTGCTATTACTGTTGTTGTTGTTGTTGCTGTTAGCGCGATGAGAACGGAGATAATAGGATGACCGCCACAGAAGAGTTTGTGATTAAATCAGACTTCTGTTCATAGTATAACACATACATATTCACACTCACACCAGACACACACACACGTATATATATATGTATATGTATATATATATATATATATATCGAAACATTTTGATAGCAAATAATTAAATCTCTTAAAACATTTTTGTTTTCGTAAATATTTCCTTTTGTTCCCTTTTAATAGCTCCGGTCCGCTGCGGCAACATTTTTTAAACGTGTCTTTTGGAATCGAGTTGAGTTGATCCTGCAGTTCATTTTAAATCCCCTTTGTGGTCACGAAGCATTGTCCCTTCATTTTTTTTGTTATCCGTGGTAACAAGAAAATTCGCACGTATGCTGAATAGGGAGATTACCGAAATAGAGAAATTCAATTTTCACCAAATAACCCGACGCCGGTGCGCTGTCGTGATGTAATATTCAAGAGTTGTTCGCCCGGAATTCAAGTCTCTTAGGTCGAACGTGCTCGCCCAGTCCTCTTAACATTTCAGGTCTGATACCTTATTGACCGTAAAACTAGGTGGCAAAAATTCGTGGAAGACGATTTCCTTGTAATCGAAGAAAACAGTCCAAAGAATCTTGTTGTTGGATTTGCTCTGTCTGAATTTCTTCGAGTCGACCCTCTCCTTGGAAACGCCACTAGAAGAACTGAAGTTTGGTCTCGATGCAGTTACCATACACTCACGGCTCATCTCCTGTAATCACTTCCTAAATCAATTTAGAGTGTTCTGCTACCGGCTGCAAGTTGAATTCGGACTTTTCCCGACAGGCGTTCTTTTGCTGGAAATTGAATGTTTTTGGAACGAACTTGCTGTCAGTCTTCTGACACATAAAAATATCGGTCAAGGCTCTTACAGCTGCTCCATAAGCCCAGCTGTTTTCTGAAGTCTAGATGTTTTATCTCCACTTCCTCAGCTATCTCTCTCGGCTTGGATTTGAATTTCATTCGTGAGTACGATATCACACCCTTCTTTAACATTATGTAACTGCTATTGATGTTGAAGGCCCTCCCCAACAGGGATTATCCTCGATTTTCAACGTTCGGCGCGAAATCAACGGTTCCATGTAAATACAGTGCTTCCGGACACTACTGATTGATTTTACAAACATTTCTACCACAACAAGTTGTGTGCAACTGATGAATAGCGATTCTAAGCAAAACAAACCGGAAGACCTTGGTGTTTCCGTTCAGTTTGTAAATTTCAAATTAGTAGAACTTGCCGATCCATCTTCGTATATATAAATATCTCTCTCTCTCTCTCTCTATATATATATAAATATCTCTCTCTCTCTCTATATATATATATATATATATATATATATAAATATATATACCAAGTCTCGGTACAGAAACCTTACGTGAATAGCCGACGTAGTGTATCTAACGTTTTGTTGTTTACCATCCTTATATCTCGAGAGAGAGAGAGTAAGAGAAAGCTGTATGTATAAATACGATTTAGATTGCAATAAACACAAGATCGACTGGGACAGTTACAACAACACGCGAGTACACAACACTGGCCCAAACACAATTCGGTGCTTATGTTTGTTTATATGAATGTCAATGGATTCATTGAGGTGTGCATTCGCCGCACATCAAGCATTCGTAGTGTGCATGGCAGAATTGGCTGCAATCGGGCAGCGTAAGCCGTTACGTGTTATTGCTGCTACTACTGCATCTGCTATTGTGGCCTTATTGTGGTTATTTGTGTGGTTATTATTGTTGTTGTTGCTATTGTTGTTATTGCTGCTGCTGCTGCTGCTGCCGCCGCCTGTTGTTGTTATCGTTGGTCGATTGGACTCGCCCCCGATACCGCACGCGGTGTATTACCTTTCGTTGTCGTTATTGTCCACAAGTTGCAAGCAAAATAATGGCCTCATCGGTTCACGATTAGCTTCGATTCGGACCCCCGTTTCTATCGACCAAGTCGCTGAATTGGATTAGCGCTTTCCGCTTTGGCATGAGTGAAGCGCGCCATGGATATTGGAATTCTTGGAACAATCGTTGTTGTTGTTGTTGCTGTTGTTCTTAACTTGTTGTTGTTGTTAACAAGTTGTCCAAATGTCGATGTGTACATCTAAGCTCTACTTGTTTGTAATCATTGACAACAAAGCACAAATGTGCCCTGTACGTGACCCTACCATTGCCGGTAGGAAGAAGAAACAGCAAAAACCTTTCTGATAAAAATTCCTTGGCTTTGTACCGGAACCATGTTGGCAACATACGTATCCACGTTTCGTCTTCGAGCCTTTCCTGCCAATCACAAAAAAATATATATAATATATAAATAACAAAATAATATAAATATAATATATAAAGAACTATTGCATAGATAACTGAGCTCGATTTGTTCTGTTCGGGTAATATCCGTGGAATGAAAACGTCATCACACTTCAATTGGAAATCAAGTTCATAGGATAGAATCATTCAGTTATAATGACATATTTCTCTGAGTTACTCAATTCGACGATAGCGATCAAGCCAGACGATTGCATCAAAAGCTCGAATGTAAACGGCTGACTATATGACAAACGACAACAGCCAAAGAAAAGCACGTTATAGCCAAGTTAAAGTAAGACGACTGGTCGACATGAACTCTTTCTTAAGAATAAATTGGAGTTTGCCAGAAATTCAGCAGTCGGTCGGTGTAGGCGGTGGTTTTTGATCTGCGCACCGCTCTTTGCTTCTGCTGTATCATTTTCGTGATATATACATATGTGTGCGTAAATAATTGAACACGTGTTTATTTAGCCAATGCTTACAATTCTATTCAACCGAACGTGACAAATATTATCATTTATGATTCACGATTATACGTCAGGTGCCGGCTTTAATCAACTGCGTAGCGTGTCCAACACAGAAGCGTCATTCTCACCTCATACTTTGATTAATAGACGCCGTCTGAAAAATTCTCTTGGAGCGTTGATCTCTGGTAACTAGCTTTGATTACACACAAATTTGGCTAGAAAGTGTCGCAGTCATAAGACCGGGGGCTCTCTTTGTTAGCCTAATTATACTATGTTGTGCCACTCCAACGTAACGCTCTATTGCCCGGCTTCTGGAATGTAGAAAGCTACATACAGCGAGTCCAGGCCGAGATGGAAAACATGGGAAGTTGAAAGTCTATCAACGTTTGTCACCTTTGTTGTAATATGGTATGTTTCTAGTTCGCACTGACTAATTACACTCTCGCATGCTGGCAAGATTGTCGCCACAGCGTTGCGTCACATCACACACTTCCTGTATATGGTGCCTTCTCACAAAATACCATTTCGCTTAACAGACTCTGCACGTCTCGCAGGGTTCACCATGCTGCCACATGTTTGTTTTGAAACGAATTTGCTGTAGACAACAATTACACAAAATGGAAGAAGGAATAACAGATATTAACTGTATAAATAAGAGAGGTGAACAATTAATTATCTTTTTGCGCAAACCCTTTCGCGCCTGTTCTAGGCCAGGATGCTCCACGTCGTCCCCCACGTCGATGTTAATCTGGCTTTATTGTAAAATTATATTTATATAACTTGGCAATGCTAGAACTACTGGAGATCTGGTTTGATTGTAAACTAACTTTGATGAGACCCAGCAGGTATAATATTGATTTGAAATAATCAATTTTCATCGAAAATATCTCGATGTACAGAGCTGCACAGGTTAGACTCCCACTTCAACGTGGAAGTTTTATTTGTGCAGCAAGACGCATCACCACTTCCCTCGATCCAGAGTTAAACGTAGCTCGGAAATTCACACGCACACATGCTATACATATAGTGGGTAATTTTTTATTACGACGCCATCGTGTTTGCGACACCTCTGAATAGGGCAGTATATGCTGTCATGGTTAATCGTCCGGGGCAGAGTCCGTGCTGTTTGCTGGGGATACCTACGGAACACAGGGTTCTGGCCGCTTGTGCAAGTTGAACGCAAATGTGGGAGTTGTTGATTGAAAGCAAAATTCGCGGGAGGGGGGAGAGGCTAACGGTAATTATAGCAAAATAGTAATCTCTGTTAAGTCTACATTTTCACACCGTTCCCGTTCCTCAAACATTTAAATCGAAAAAACAAAACAAAGCGAAAATAACGGAAAAAAACGACAAATACTACCACAACTATCTATGTTCAAAAAGTCCCATGTAGAAAACTTGCGTACACAATTTAGGCGGGTGCGTGTCGCTCGATGATCGGTATTCACGCATTGTTGTAGCGATGTCACAGTTGCAAGGCCCCTGAATGCGGTAACTGCACGGAGCGGAGGTAACCTATAAACGGGTACCGCAGGAAGAGAGAATACCCTCAATTACAAACTGTTGTTCAAGAGTTTCCGTTTAGGTGGGAACAAATCGCGGCCCGTGGATTGGCCGTTGTAGGTCACCCATTGGTGGGACATCAGCCATCAAGTATTCGTAAAGGACGAGCATCCAAAATGCATTTTAGAGATTGGCATCTTAAACCTCCAGCATGTGTGTATCTAGCTCTTCCACTTGCATACACTCGTTGGCGTTGGTAGCACCTACATGGCCATATAATTAGAAACTGATTTGTTTAAGGAGTGAGGAATTCATTGCGGAAGGCGGAGGGAGACAACGACCGTAGAGAACGGTCTATGTAGATCCCAATGCAAGTTTTGCGGATAGAACCGACTTCGACCGAGTCTGGTCTGGGCGCTATTCAGTCGCATAGTGCGTGTTAGCCACTTACCGTATATTTCGGTTGAAAGCACCGTTATATTTCAACGGACTGCTATCATACGATAAACGTGAAGTTACACGTTCGTCGTAAGAGAGAAAAGTTTGCAAGGCTTCAGTCAGCTTTTAACGTGGGTTCTTAGTAACGCGATTTTAGTTGATTCACGTCTTGGCCTCACACCTCGTCGATAATCTCACTGCGAATTGCAGTATGGTCTCGGACACCTAACGCGGCTTGCCTGGTCACACCGGTCAACATGTTCGTTAGTAGACCGCGGCTAGACTGCTCATTTTCCCTCCAAGCAGCCAATTGCAGGTGGTGACCTAAATTAATGACTGCCCATTACATCATAGGTGAGTTTTAAAAGACTGTTTAGGCAAAATCTATAAAACCATTAGGATGACTGTCTCAAAGGTTAGTATCGATGTCGAAGTGTTGCTTTCGCCGGACGCGTAATGCTGGGATACGGTTTGCCATTGCTATGGGCTTTGCGTGGAAGAGATGGAATGGTGACAACCCATTTTTGGACAAACAGTTATGAATAAAAATTATTCTTTTGAGCTGACCCATTTTTGGAACACTTAACCTACGTATAAGCATTGTAAAAATGAGCATTGCATGTCCGCAGTGACTCTGCAGAGCGATCTGTATTGTAACCTAGGTGGGGTTCTATGAAGCTAAAAACCAATAATTAGATGATTCCTCACAAACTTTACGCCGCAAGCTGTACTCTCCCTATTTAGTTTTTACAATCCCATCTCGTTTTTCCGAATAGAATCAATCTGAAAAATTGACCGCATGCAAAAATAGTTTAGAAAACTGTAGACAATCACTTGTATTTATATGCATTCATTAATACACTAGTACACTAGGTCATAAAAATGTAAGACGAACACTATTGTGCAAACGATATCAGCGCTTTGTTTGTTGGTGAATCTTCACAGTACATTACATACGCATTTGAGGGAATATAAAATCAGTGTTTTAAAAGAATTACCTGCTCTTGAACTGGCTTTAAAACATGAGCCATCAAAGTTCACATCAAATGTGCATCTAAACAGCTAAACGAGGATGGCACATCATCAAATTATTTTTCGTGGAAAGGAATACACTACCGAATACATTTCCAATGAACATGTGTCATACTTACGTTTAAAGTCGCACGATGTACTGCGCCCTAGTTTTTCGTGCTTGCTTACATTAAATCCCTTTTTATATATAACAGATTTAAGAAAAGCACTACCTATAAGGTAAAAACTAACGCGTAAGGACGCCCCCGGAGCTGCCAAATAAACTGCAAAGGGCGCAATACCGACACATATTTTAAACATAAAACGAAAATTCAAGATGATGGTTTTAGGGTAAAACTCGGGAAACCTGTTGAATGGATTGAAGTACCGCTCATGGCCGTAAAGCACCTCATGTGGAATCACTTCCGCAAGAAGTCTAAGCCTGGCTGTTCTCTTGGACTTCAGAGATGACTTCAGTTTGATGAAATGGCGCGCGATAATGGATATGTTAGAAACTATGAGATTTCTCTCGATTTTTGATGCATAATTACGACATTTCGGATTAGTAAAAATATACAGTCAAGCAGAGGTATAAAATTTAAAGTTGTTGGAGCAGAAGTCATAGCGTTATATAAGACTAGTTAAAAAAAACAGACTGCCTTGTTTGTAAGTGAAACGACGAAGGAGCTATTTTGTCACCGTGTGTTCTAATAAACCAGAATCTAACCGACTTCCCGGACAGGATACAGACAAGCTGCGCCTCCGTTGGCAAGCCTCAACAAGCTGATGCCGAAAACAAAACATGTGTGGAGATTTAACGCACTAAGCCAAGAGAAAAACTTCTGCTTTGTTCAAATGGTGTTAGGGCTATCCCTGGTCGCCTGCTGTCATCCGCGCAAATGCCGAGCGGTTCTAGAATGCACGGAAGACCGCACGACCTAAGAGCTCCGGCGAAAGTCTTATTAATAGCGGCGTGTCTAGGGCGTCATTCTGGACTGATGATAAACGATAAGCCATGATGTTCCAGTTTGTCGATGATTTGACTAACAAGGTTTGATTATCGTTCGTTTCACCTCTTCGTGCAAAAAGGCACTCGAGTCATGTTGGAATAGTGCGTTGTCAGGCTTATCTCCGCACCAGACATCAAAATTCTCGTGAAGGTCGGCCGACTGGCTCCTAAACTAGCCGAATTCCGCTGTATCCAACAGGTATGTTGGTCTGTTCTCGGCGCTTAGCTTTAAGAAGACATTGATGATTAGCTAAGTAACCCCCTAGAAGAAGATGGGTAGTAAGTCTTGTGTACAACAGGAGAACCTGCAAAATAAATGTCTTCGATGAGCTCCCAGAAGAGGTAGAGAGATGACATTCCAGCTGTCATCTTTGACGCTCGATTGCTGCTGTGAGCCTTTTGGGGGAAACGAGCACATCTAGTAGCTCCAGATCGTCCTTGGCGGTCATCTGCATGCAGCTGTGCAGGAGGTCTCGAAGCAATTGTAGAGTGAGGGAGGCCTCATGGGTAGTACCAGAAATTATTCTGTTTATTAAAACTGAAAAACAACTTCAAATACACAAACTCTACTTTTTTCTCGGTATACTTCGCGTCTAGCCGAATCTTACACCAAAACGGAAGTCACGCCGAATTAAGGACCGGTCGAATGACTTTGGCTACTGTGCGAACACTTCCTCATAATAGACGATCGTGAGGATACCACAGGTCTTCTATCTACTACTGCCATAGTAATTAATAATAATAATACCTCGACAGAACAAGGGTCATGTTAAAGGATCCCGCTGCTATAGTCCGGTGGTAAGGATGCCCATATGCCGAATTCGACGTGATGTAATAGGCGAGGCGCGTTAAGAAGATGTAACGATCTTCATCAGATGATCGCGTCCTAGGCTGTTAAAGCGTTTTCAAGATCGAGCTGCGCGTATGGCTACCGCGGTCCTGGCCGGCGTCGCGAATTTCAGTTGGTGTGCATCCCTAATGCTAATCAGAAATAACGGCACTGTTGTGGTTGCATTCAATCTCCGCGGTGAGCCTGTGCAGCGCAGACGAGCACGCAGTGGGCCGCTTCTTCCCCCTTTCTGAAAAGCCAATAATATTGCGCCAGTATCAACCGTTGAAGGAAAGGAGAGGGACACTCTAAACAAGAATGTCTACAACCTTTGTCGACGCTGGAATCAGGCTGGCAGCGATGGCTCCGACGGACGGGAAAAAAGGCCATTAACAGCTATGGTCTGATAGAGTCTAGCTCTGCGGTGGAGAGACCTCTTGGAGAAGCTCTTAGAAGCCGCCTGAATGTTTTCCTTAGACGTGATAGAGGGCAGAGGCGTTTTCGCCAGTACCCGCCATTGTATGTTATCGAAACATAATGGGCTTTTTTCCATTATATTGTTTCTGATTTATCTGGGAGCTGATACGCTATAATAAGAAATGGCAATCACGTCTGAATAAAGACTCTGCTGAGAGTACCCGAGTAAGAGCCCCGGGCACTTGCCCCCTCACTAAGTTTGGTATAAACCTGTCTGATTCGCTTCATAACAACTGGAATGTCCCCTAGAATACATGTAGGAGGTGAAAGTGGCTGCGGGTTGTATGTATATATATAGGGCTACAAAAAGTTTTTTTGGTTTTGTCCGTAAAGAATCATTATAAAATTCGAAAAAACTTTTTTGTAGACTCAATATATATATATATATATATAATTTCGATATCTACCGTAAGAAAATAAGTACGTAGTAGTGACATAATGTCCAAGCCGAAGTGACTTTTGTTTGACGTGGGTGGATAGATAGTCTCTTAGGTTGTGTTCTTCAAGAGCTTCTAGAAAAGCGGTGATCCGATTAAGACGATAAGAGAGAGAAAATACAGTAATGGTATTTTAGTGCGGGGTCCTTGGTTTAAAGGTAGTCGGTACGTAAAGGAGAATCGTAAGCTCAATTACGTAGATCGTAATTTAAGGGACAGGAACAGGCAGGTAATTTTTTGGTCAGCATATGTGAACTTCCTTCAAAACCAAGCTTAATGACTAACTAAGTCGGGTCCCGTTATTTCTAGGGTGCCGCGGAAGGCGAATATACTTCCTTCTGTATACGGTTTTTATTTTGGACAACAAAAAAATATCTACCCACTCTACAACTATAATCAGCTGCCGGTGGCGTCACCTACTAGTGTTCTGAAAATGGCATTCTTTTCACCGAACAAATGTGTCGTACTAGATTATGGGACGTTCGACTTGAACTACGAAATGAATTACAGTGTACGACCCATTCTTATTTTTGTATGCCTGCAATCTAAGAGTATGTGTTTCGCGCGGCCTTGAGTTTAGTAACCACATTATCATACCCATGACGTAGACTCCTGCGAATTGTTCATGCTATTTTCCAGAGTTTTATTTAAATCACGCCTGAATATTTAATATGTCTGTACAAGCACTTGTCCTTCACATTTGTGTTTACCGCTGTTGTTCAGCGGTTTAGGAGCTTCAACAAATAACATAAATAAATTATTGCTGAAATGTACAAAACATGTTTCCCAGACACTTCCCTGAGATGCCCCTAAATGGTTACCATTGACAATCTACCTAGTGTCGACCTAGTGTTTAAGCACCGAAGCCGTGTGGCAATACAACCAATTTCTGACTGCTTTTCTGACGTTTTCGATGTTCGCTTTAAAAACCTAAGGAGTCAACGCTTCAGTACGCCAAAGGCGACGTCTGACCACACAAGCGGCACATAAGTTTGGCCCTGTATTACACATTTATTTTATAAACAAATGTAAGCGATTATATGAATAGCTGTATGAATAAATATATGTGTGTGAAATTGTCAACGTCCGAGTAATGGACTAAAGTATCGTTGACATAGATTCGATATGCACACAGTAGGCCGCTGTTGTTCGTACATCTATAACATCTAACATTGTAGTGCGTAATGGTCTAATTACAGAATTCAGGTTTTACGTTGCTATGCAGAACACCTGCAATGGGATATTGGCTGTATGGCAGAGTTTGCCACTCCGCCTGACTCAGTGCGATACACCAGACTCAGGAGAAAAACTTCGAAGCTGCTTCGAACAGCTTGCATCCTGAAACGAGTACAAAATGGTAGTCCGATGCGAGGGCAATCATTGTGTGAAGTCGTCTGCGAATAACCTGTGATTTATTGGCAAGCCAATACGTCGTATGTATTTATCTTGTAGATATATATCTAAAAAGACGTCAAAAAATAACAAACAAAAAAAAATACAAAAAAAATATAAATATACACTTGAATATGGTGCAATGTTAGTGTGCTCGTGTGTGGTCTTCTTATTTTTGACTTACAGCACCTTTCATAGTGTTGTTCCTCGACAGCCCGTTGTTCTTCTTCCCTATCCTGGCACCTCCCTTTCCCTCCAGGGGACCCGATGACCGATGCCTGCTTGAGTGTTTCGCCCGTAGCCCGTAGCCGGGTGGTGGAGCGGTGCTCCGAGCAACCGACGTTCTTGAGGGTTGCGCGTCTTGCGGACTGACAATACCGGCCCTCTCCGCCACTTAGATAAAAGCTGGCGGCGCGCCGATGTTGGCGTCATTCGAACACAGCGCTTCTGTCAGCCGTGACAGACCGCCGGTGGGGTCAGCCTATCAACTGCCGGTTGTTACCGTGCTTTGTCCTTTGTCCTGCCTTGTCCTTTATCCCGGTTTGTCCTGCCACCTCGTGTGTTCGTCGGCGTTTGTTTGTTGCTTTTGTCGTCGTTGTCGTCGTCGCCGGTGTTGTGTACGTGTGTCTCCGTGTGCGAACTCTGTTTGTTCATCCCAGTGTTCGAGACTTATCGTCGTCGTCTTCGTCTGTTCACACCATATTCTTGTCACTCTCGGCTGCCCTATCGTGCCGATAGGTGATAGTGTTTTTTCTTCTTCTCCGCTCCGTCTTGCCTCTCATGTGAGTTGTTCCCGTTGGATTTGGCTGCCATACTGGAAAATGAAGGGGGGGGGCGCAACAACAGAGCAGAACAAGTGCTTTAAAGCGTTTAATAGCTAATTAAGCACAAGCCTGAGAACAACGATAGAGGTAACAACAACAACAAAAAAGAGCCACCAAAAGAAGAATAACGCTGATCTTTCCTTGAGCTTGCGTCGGCCAATGTAGCAAATTGCAATTTGTAGAGAACGCCACCTTATAATGAACTTTGTACTTAAGTCTTGCCATTACCTTTGTTTTTTCTGTTACTGGGCAGTATCGTTTCAACAACAGTGAGTGCTGTAACCGCATACCGTCTCAGCGCTTCTAGAAGATCTCACCTCAAGTACGTGAAATTGAAGAGGAGACTCGTCGGACAGTACTCACATCATGCTCGTAAGTAGGATCGGTTGAGAACGCAATGATAGCAGGCACTCGCAAAGTAAGCTAAGTTTAGGCTGTCTTAAATTTCTCGGAAGAGGGTTGCTTCTTCCCCGAGGTCGGTGTACTGGTAGTAAGTAAGAGGTACAAAGTCCTTTTCCTTTAAACTGCAAAGAAGGCTTCCGTCCAAAGCCACAAAACGCCTAAAAGAGAAACGCGAAGTGTTTATATATATATGCTAAACAATGTTACAGCTAAAAAGTTGAGGTTTGAACGTATTGTCCTAATTCGATCAAGAACTAATCCATGGCGTCTCAAAGAAGTGCTGCGTTGCCTTTCCAGCCGGCCAAGGACAACGCTGGCCTCAAAAATTGCTTCGATCGCTCGTGACCATCTAAATTCGTTTACTTAGGTCTTTGAGGAATACTTCGGTTCCCCTGCCGATTGGTTCTGGTGTGCCCTCAGTAATAGGCACAAAAATATATTTTGTTTGCAGTCCAGAATTCTTATTCCGTTTTCTGTCTGCTTGATTGCTGATTTATTCTGTTTGCTCGCTTTGGTACCCAGGCTCAACTGAGCTGTGATCTAAGTAGGAAGCCGCGGTTTATATATATATATATATATATATATAAATGGGTATATCCAGGCCACGGCCAAGAAGTCGTCCCGTGTCGGTTCTAAAATGTATTTGAAACGCTTGATATCGATTTTTGAGCCAACAAAGAAGGGAAAATCCTTGGGCCTTAATGTAAACCATTACGTCGCTACGACTCCAGCTGTATGAGGGTCGCTCCCTGAAACACGATCGTTTTGTGTAGTATAACCGTGCATATTAAAAGACCATCGTCGGTAAGGACTTTACGCTTACACAGTTACGTAGGTGTTATTAAGTCGTGTTTGGCTGGTCATGACGCAATTGGTACATTGTCGCCAACGTTAGCAGTGGCCTAGAATTGCAAGTTGCAACAAATTTGCGCTAGTGGCTGCCTGGTCTGCACCGGAATCTCACGACAACTATCAATTCTCTAGAGAGATAACAATCGCAGTTACAGGAGCTTAGATCGTGCTGTGCCCTGTACGATCCGCTCCCCATAGCAAGATCAAAGCCTTCAATATTAGAACGCATGCATCATAAACCTACATCGTGACTTCAGAAATACCTGTATGCACTGGCCTTGATGCGCCAAAGGGGCTTTATAAAATAAATCGTCATAATATATATATATATATATATATATATATATATATATCCGTCTGAAATCCGGTGCATGGACCGCTTTTGTTATTATTACTACGCAGCTCATTTTCCGCTAAATCTTGAAATCCTCCAAGCCTCCCCAATCGCCTGCCCGACACGTGTTTCACTCGGGCTAACAGCTGTAGAAGACGCACTGTTCCGTCCGCCACTCTGCGTGTTAGCAGCGCAGATCGAAATGTCGCATTCGGGTATTGCGTCTCACGGTGGAAGTTGCAGTGAAGATTGGCCCAACGCGGTGGTAGGGAACCAACAACGTTGCAGGTTTCCTTGCGCTAATTGTTTTCGCTTTTTCGCGCGTTTAATACGTAAAACAAATACTAAATACGTCCCGTGCCTGTCGAACCGTGAAAGCCCTACAGGAATGTGTGAATGTGTGTGTGTCTATTATGCCAACTCCCTTCCAACCTACCAACTGATAAAGCAATAAACAAAAATAGATAAAAACAAATTGTTAACTTAATTACTATATTTAATACCTCCTTAGCAATTGCAATGCCATTCTATGTCCTTCCTCGTCCTTGTTTAGTATATGCACGTTGGTCATTAAGTATGAAAGAGCTGCGTCCAGCATCTAAAGTGCATCAGTACATTTACTACCTAAGCAAAAACCCTAATATGTTGGAAAACTTGTATTAAGTAGTCTACGGTATTAGTAATTGGTAACACAAAACTGCTCATCCCGTGTTCGGTCTTTTTCAGCGCGTAGCCTTTGTTCGGGTAAACAAATCTGGCCTCTGTCCAATGCCTTCGTTGTTGTTGGCTCAAATTATCAAATGAAAAAGGAATTCTTAATAGGCGCGTAATGATGTCGTTGTCGTCGTCGTCGTCTGGTTGTGAAGATTGGGGCTCGAGTCACTGTATAGAGTCAAAGCTTGTGTAATAATTCAATAATGTGTAATTTCTTGTAACTTCTCCGTTGAATCTCCGTCGGCTGCACCGACATTAATTGCTGAGCCGAGAAAGGCACACTTTATCGTCTACGACGCGTGATCGTCAGTACAGCGATAAACTAGAGCTGTCTGGCCAGCATTTGCAGAGCACCGTCTACAAGGCGTACGCCGCTTCCGCTCTCCCAGACTGCGGCCGTGAGAAGACCCGTGTAGCGGCATCAGTCGTTGGGAAATTATTCGAATTACGCCTATAGACTGCTCGCAGACTTGGGTGCGGGCGCGAATAGGAACACATAGAAATGTGTTGTACTCCTGTGTGAGCAAAGCCTATGTAATTTCTGTGTACTGAAGAGATACATATCTGTAATATGAATCGTTGCTGTCTAGTATCCGTATTCAGCGATACGTTGTTGCACTGCTATTGCACTGCTTGATCTCGAAGCGGCTCCATTTGAACTTTGAACTACACAGTAGAAATAGCATTACTTGCGAGTCACCCAGAGATGGTTTTTTCCACTATGGCACAGAAGTACAACATGACTATGTAACGTAGTGTCATCAAATAAACATATGTATGATCTAACGCCATGAAACTGATGGCCGCCGTTTTCAGCCGGAGTGGTCGAAGCTCGTCACGGTCGGAACGATCGTGTTCACGGTTCCGTTCACGCTTGCCGCAGATCGCTGGAAGGTACGTATATATATATATATATATATATTCCGTCAGTAGTATCGTCTTGTCAAGTGCAACTGATTCGTGTCTCAAAACGTCCTACGAATACGAGCGAACTAAAATCTCTAATCTTGAACAGAGACGCCTCCACTCAGGCTCAGCACGATAAACTATCGTGCTCCTTGTTGCCGTTAGACCGTTAGTCTTAGACCTAGACCCTCTTAATACAGAATTTATTTTTCCTAATTATTTATTCTAGGGTGGTGTTTGTAATTGCTGTGGTGATTGTTTGCCCGGTACCATACTCGACAAAAATATACAATTTTAAAACAGCTCTTATTTAAAGTAGCTCCGATATCATACACGTTTCTCTCTGATGCTATCGAGGGGAAGCCACTCATTTAGTCTCTCTCAAGAGTTTTTTCGCTTCATTACTATGCCTGCTTACCGATAACTCGCGCCGATAGCCGTTCCCCTCTGTTTATACTGCATGCATTTGTCGTTCACGCACGTATCCAGGGGTGAGCTTTAGAGATTAGAGAGCCCCGCTCAACGTTACTAAAGTCACCTAGATCCGTCAGGTGAATGGAACGTTCTTGCCTATGCTTAGGTTGCATGTCATTTCGATATTTCCAATCACAGGACACGGGAGGTGGACGCTGGAGCGGGTCTTCCGTTGGAGATGGGTTTGCCGCTCAAGAATGGAAGCGAGCCGGAAACTTACCCAGTTTCGAAAGTTTGCGCCGGGACTCGGCCGGCCAAAATCAGTGGTCCCCCACCGCGGCCATCGGACACGATGCAACGAGGTCAGCGCCTTTTTGCTCGTCTTACTTACATATATGTCACCTTGTTACGAGCACTACTTCTCGCATGCGTTGGGTATTTCCGGGTAAATTGTGCGGCAAAGTCATTTTGCGCCAAAATTAAGCCATTATCAACAAGACAGGTGGCCACTTGGGAAACGTGTCACCTAACGCCGATAGAGCATGCCAAACTTAACTAATGACCTCGATTGCTCTTTGGTTCTTTAGGAGCTACGAATGTCGTAGCGAGTGTGCGGTGTACTTGATAATCATATACAGAAAGAAATCGAAATCGAGGATCACTCGATCAAGTAATCAAATAGCGTTTCATTTTTGAAAAACGATTTGTGTAAAACGATGTCTACTGCAGGTAGAAAAGCGGTGATAAAAAATGAATTTCTTATTGTATGTGTGTCTAATTTTTTAATTAAAATTCATTTTTAAAAAATGCATTGAGATGTATTTATAATTTTTACATTGAAATTATGTTTTTAATTCTAACACGCCTTTATCTATATTTAGGCCTGTCGGATGGGATCAAGAATCCAATAACGGCCACGGAAATTTTCAGGTATGTTCTAAGAGAGACGCCAATAACATTACACTTCTCTCGTATTTATACAGAGCAACGCGATTGTTTTTTTTTTACTATGTTTTTGCACAGGATAGCAAAGTTTATAAGGCTGTTAACGTTATGCCTGTTATTGAGCTGCAAACTCTGTTAGCATTACGGCTACTTTAAGGGTGTATAGAAAACCTATGAAATATACCTAATGGCTATATACAGACACAAATAATAGACATACAAACATATAGAAACATACGTGTATTTTTACAGTAATATATATAGACACATACATACTCACGCATACATATAGAATTACAAAAAAATATAAAGAAAACTGAGTAGTATCATCACAACCTTGCACAGAAAAAGCTCAACAACACCTAGATCGACCTTCATTTTGATATAATTCTCTGTAATGCGTTAAAACAATGACCTTCTACTCCCAGTAGTATTAACAACCTAGTATATTAACATTGATAATGAGCAAATAGTAGTTTACACCTTCTAGTTATATAATATGCGGCCTTATAGAACGTGCTAGTGTATCTAGACAGGAAAAATATTCATACCAGAAACAACGGCATCACCAAGCGTAACAGCAATACAACAAACAATAAAACAACAGCTACAATGACAACAATAGCAGCAGCTACAATGACAACAACAACAGCAACAACAACAACAAAAACAACAGCAACAACAACAACAACATTGTGGCGGAAGCGGCAGCAAAAGTAGCAACAACAATAGCGATAACAAAAGGGATCAAATTGACAGCAACACTTGCTGTCAATATTTCGTACGCGGTACATGGAATGACTTTCGAACTAAGCTAAGCGTCTTTTGCTGACTCACTCATCATGTGTGACTCATGGCGTAGCCGCCCCTGCCTCCGTCGTGGGCGACGACGCTTGCACCGCAGCAGCCTCAGTCACCTTCGTACGGCCATAAAGGTCGCCACGGAGCATCGAGCTGGGCGGCAACGAAACGGGCGGACGCCGGCAGCGTCTACGACCGGGACCAGCACCACCACCACGACGACGACCATCATCACGAAGAGCAGCGGAAGCCGTACAGCTTCTCGTACTCGGCGCAGGGACCCGATGGAGGCTCGGACCGCGAGGAGAAGACCGACGAGAATGGCCGCGTTACCGGCTGGTACACGATCACAAATGCCGATGGCCGCAAACGAAAGGTCAGTGAGTGGACACACGTTTTTTTTTCGAACACAGGACAGATATGACAATAGATGGACAGGTGGTGAGTTAGAGAAGAGATAAGCAAACAACACCGAGCCCGCCTCAAGGCAGTGACAGGTTGATTGTTGCCTCAAAGCAGATCTCAACACGCAAAACAAGTCTCCTCGTGCAGTTGAGTGCGATCGATATGTACCTGCAGCGCGAGCTTCACGCGCTATTCGTATGGCTCGCCTATATGCGTCTTCTGACATCTTAAGCATGACTCCCGCTCTCACGCAGGTGCATGGGTCGACGCTCTCTGCACATAGATGATGTATGTGTATATATATATATATATATATCAACACTTTCTGCGAACGAATGTAAGATGTCGATCAGCAAGCGAAACCGGTGCGCCAGCAAAACTGTGTCCATATTGTCAGAATTTATATCTTAATTTAAAATAGGGTCTAAAGATTGTTTTGAGCTCTCATGCTAAGGCGGAACATGGAGATGATGGCTGCAGTTGCATCGCCGACTTTGACGCTTGGATTATGCATAACGCAGAAGCGACCCAGCTCACGGGGTACTCTGTGTCAGTGACTCACTTTGAATGCAACGAGACACACGATGCTCTCAAGGTACTTGTGACTTGTTGGCTTCTACCAGCCATCTACCAGCCCTTGACAAGGCTTCAGCAGCCAATGATCGTCAAGGCCGACTATCGACTACGATCAGGAAATAGACGGCAGTTTTGCCAACCTCGCTGTCCGTAGCGTGGTGTCTGCGTTGGGATTGCCGCCTCTAAACAGACACGCAGGGACGAACCAACAAACCGCCAAGTATATCGACAAGCCCAGAGAAACCAAGGCCAGCGAGATCAAACAACCGGTGCTCCAGCACCCACAAGATATCCCTCGGCTCTGCCAGTTTATGGCGCTCAGGGAGTGCCACGATCTGCTGGATGCGGGGCGTCGGTCTCACGGCCAAACCCATTCGACGGACGGCAACTACTTGCGTTGTCGAAGCCGCCGTCGATTTCGTGGTCTACTACAACTAAGCTACTGTCAGTGGAACGGCGAGGGCATTGAATCAGTGTTAAATCAGATGCCGGCCGCCGACTTTGCCGAGTTTGACATCACCCTTCTTACAGAGAGAAGTGTTTGCTACAAAGCGCTTTGATGTTGGGGGCTTTTCCGCCCGGGACTGTTTCACTATAACGTGAGAACAAAGTCATAAATGCATTGCAGTCTGGGCAATAGACAGTTCCTAGATGTCAGAGAGCTTGTTTCTATATAAAAGAAAGGGCAGGCGCTAATGCTAGCGGCACGCGAAACACCACTTCTTGCAATAGCTGGGAGCAGCAGCGTGCGCTATGCTTAGAGGCTTCCATTATTCACGAGATCGAGAGTCAGATCCGACTCGCAATCGCCCGACTTAGGAACGAAAAAGCTTTGTCGGTCCTGACCTTATAAGGAACAAGCATCTCTACACTGCTCGTCTGTTTACGCCGGTGTGGCCCATCTTACTTAGCAAATGTCCCGTGAATAGCGCCATCCCGGTTGACTGGGCCGGGTGCAATCTCATGGTATTTTTAAAGGGGCAGGGCAATCTGCTGAGTCCGCTATCTTATAGAGGAATTGTGTTTTTATTGTCTACCATCAGGCAGTTGTGGTCCGATTGTGAAATTGTGGTCCAGTGATAGGTAGGTTGCATTCTACCTAGAAGTGAAGAGCGCAATAGGTGAGAACAACACGGGCTTCTACAAGGAAGGTCGACGACGACAACCTGCAGGGAGCTTTTGCAGGATTTAAAGCTGTCCCTGTTTCACAAGAAACTGACCGAAAAACGCAGTGTTTGCAACTCAAATAGCTCTGCCTTTATTGTTGGGCCGGGCGACATTGTGTTGGAGAAGCTTGAACGTTGTTGAATACTGAAATTCCATGCAGCAATGGTCCAAGTCAACCCGATCGAGACCCCTTCGACCAGACCATCGGTTACACTCCAGGAGAAAGCGTTAGCACCTTACTCCTCTGCGTTCTTACTAATGATCTTCCAGAACAAGATGGCTCAATGGCAAAGCCTTTGCCCTGCATTCGGGAGGACTGGGTTTGAGACCCAGGCCGGCCACTCTTAAATTGGTCTGCATGATTTCCAATTTAGACAAGGTAAATGCCGGAGTGGAATAAAAATTAGCCATTACATGAAAAACCGTACACGGTCAATTAGCTTTACGGAAAATCTTAAAAAAAGAACATATCAAAGACCTCTACAGTAGGATACAGAGAAATCTCCGGGACGCTCTGAACACCTTGCAGCGATTCTGGTTTAACAATCAGCTCAGCGCTAACACCGTCAAAAAGCAATGACGTTTTGAGCAGAAGGGCGACTCGCCGTCCATGATTGGTTTTGGCTCCGGGCTCCCCTATAGATAACGTGAGCCGTCGTGAATCGTCTATGTTTACAATGCTAAATCCTCAGAAGTTGTTCCCGTCGGCTGCATGGGCCCTGTCCAACATCAAGGTGGCATCAGTCGCCTCACACAGCATCACCCTGGTTTGGGACGATTTGACAATTGGAAGCAACTGGAAGACGTCGATAAGGTTGAAAAATATTCAAAGGGTTCTCGGACTCTCCCGCAACTCTCCCGTCTGGTTATGCACTCTCGAGCAGCATCCTACTATTTAGCTTTATTTATGCCTCTCAGCCCCGCTTTCAGACGTTCAGAACGCACTTCTCCAAGAAGATGCGACAAGTACCCTGCAGCGGTGAGAGACGATGTGGTCTCAGTTCTCAGTTCAGGAAGGACTCCCTAGATAAACTGCGTCATCTGGTCACGCGATCTGCTTGCTGTTCATGGCCTTCACCACAAGTTCTGTAGACACCCGAATTTTCATGTACCGGAGGAGGACTTTATGACGCGCTGATGGGTGTAGACTGCATCGCTTTGATGTGTTCCGAGCTTCGGGCAACCTAGCCATAGAAGAAGGTCCTCTACCAATCTGACTACGAAGTCGGATATTCATGATCCCGGGGATCTTTTTTGTCGCATACTGTTGATCAGTGTCTCATATACGCCAAGCCATTGATGCTTGCGACGCTGCGCATACGCGTCAGTTGACCAGAAGTGCGACTGTTTTCTCTGCCGAGGCGGTTAGACACGTTCATTGAAGATGCTTTGCCTAGCCTTGGCAAGACGTTTGTAATCATTCTTATGAATTGACCTACTCGCAGTTTACAGGTGAGCACTATGACGTATATAGAGTATTACGAATTCCAACTACGATTTGGATGAGAATTGAGAATTACAGAGCAATGCGAACAGTCTGAACGATGAAGTCCTGGGTGCTGATTTGTCGCAGCTAATTAACTTGGCCGCAACAGTTTGGTCGCCTGCCGTGGAGCGCACGATTTTCCCAATGGCAGCATTACGACAAGGCGCCCGATTGTGTCGATTAAAATCGAGATCACTTAGAGCAGCGTAAATGGTGCACGCCGATTCGTCGTTTTAACACTCAGACCAGATGTCACGTCTGTGAGTCATATTGTTGACGTTTAGATATTAAATAGTATACTGTAGGTTTGTCAAATAAATAGGAGAACGGGATTATTATTATTATTATTAAACTCCTATATTTCCAAATAGTCGTCTTGTAAGAGAATTTGACGCGCGAGTTGATTTAGCTATTAAATTCTACTATATACTTACCGTATTATGTTTTCAGGTCACGTATGTGGCTGATGAGAACGGGTTTCGTGCTAAGGTCGAGACGAACGAACAAGGCACGGCCAACGAAGACCCGGCCAGTGTGCATGTTCATTCGCACGCGCCCAAGGTACACAAGAGCTCATACTTCACTACATTTAATGCTAACTGAAGTCTAACGTGGGTGAGGCTGACACTCAGCTAGGCACATCGAATTTCCCAAATGGCAATGTCTACTTGTTCTACGAGACTTAGTTAGAAAGTTGTTGGCGTTGAACAGAGTAGTATTTGTCTTTGCCTTGAGCCGTTGCTACTTCGAATGCAATTAGATTATAAATGGGTCTTGGACCTTATTTGTATTACAACGGCTATTTTCACGGAGTGGGAATGCTCGCGTAGTCACAATTGAAGAAGATGTGAGTGCAAATGAAAAAGCGTCTAAGGCCAAAGCCGGGAATGATAAAATGTGAAACGAATATTTAGAACAAACGTTGATACAGGCACCCTGCCCAGAAAGCCCTATTTGATGACTATCTGAAATCTGGAAAAATGCCCAAGGCGTGGAAAAGTATACCCTTATTATTATACCAAAAGGACATTGCATAGAACCGAAACCTTGTAATGAAATAACTCTTAAGATTGGCAGCTATACGATAGTATCGGGGATATTTTTTAGTACTTTTTTGAAGATAGAAAGACAGTATCAGAAGAACAACATGGGTTTCGAGGTCGACCGATATGGTCGTGCGCCAATTGCTATCAATCAGCTTTTAATACCTAAGAGCCCCAGCTTCTACCGCCCCATCCGTCAACTCGGCTCCCTGGCCAAAGCATTCGAGTCGTAAAGGCACGCCAGACGCAGGCCAAACCCCCTCTGCCACGAGTGTTGTAGGTGCGCGAGGTGTGTCAGATCGGAGCGGCAGATACCACGGCGTAGCACGTTCAGCAGTTCAGTCAACATCTGAACTAGCAAGACTGCAAGAAGATCCAGTGATGCAAAAGAAATATGAGTTGTGTCTACTGTAAACACCTAACTCAACCAGAGCGTTAATAAACCTCTATATATATATATATATATATATATATATATATATAGTGTGGGCCTATTAATATCTAGAACTTGCCAACTCGTTACAGGTTCTGTACCCGGTACCAGCTTCAGCGCACAACCAAAACAGTTGGGACAGCAAGAGATCGACTCAAGGTACTTAGACAATTATAAGATAAAGCCTGTTGTGAGCTGGAGATGCAAATAAATTCACGGACGGGACTAACGTAGCAAATGGGAGGGGCAAATTACTACATGCTATGTCTATGGTACGGTATGTTGATATGATATAAACATGATGCTGTATAGTACATGCCTGTGCTATCTATATTTGAGCCCGCTGGAATCCCTAGAAATGTTGCACCATAAAGAATTTGTTGTTTGTATTTTGTTACTAAGCTCTTTATGAGAGTTTCACCCATTACAGCGGAAGATCTACACACCAAACAAACGAGAGTTGCACTATTAGAGTTGCAAATCTCTGCCAAAGATTCGATCATATCGGCTGAATTATTTTGTACTTAAATCTTGGTTTTGGCTGGGCAGAATGACACTGCACGACCGCATATAGCACGATCACAACATCTAGCAACAAGATGAGACTTCTTTGATTTTATAACCATAGCTATGTAGACACGTACAAAATCCATAGATAAATAATTGCAATAATACGAGATAATACGGTGATAATGTTTAAAATCTTACTGTAACGTAACATGCTTCGCACTAGCCTGTGGCTATTTGAAGTTGTAACACAAATGAGAAACTACAACTAAGTATCAATAAACGTCATATCATACATATCATATCATAGTACTAGTTCGTTTTATTTTTTCATTCGTTTGAGCAAGTTATCTGCTAAAAGCAACATGTTTGCCAGTACTTACCAGACCCGTGGGAGAATCGCCACTAAGACAAGTTCGCCGCCATTTGTTTCGCCAGGTTGGTCACCGGTAGCATCGTCGGGTGAAGGTTGGAACGTGGGCCAACAACAGCAACAGCAGTTCAATCAGTTCCAGCAGCAACATCAACAACAACCCGATCAGCCACAAGTAGTATGGAATAACCTAGGCGACACTTCAGACGGTTACGGACATGAGACAGCGCATAGAGGAGGAGGAGTTGGAGGTCCATCTTCGAGAAGACGGCGTCAACACCAACCCCACAGCCACGACACTGGACGAACAGGCCATGGACCGCGATGGACCATCGTTAGAGTAAGATTTGAGGACACATAACAAGGCCAAGAAACAGGGCAAGCGAGCGGCAGAAACATATGAACAGGGCAGCGATAAGAGTCTTGAGATGGGGAGATCAGAACTAGCTAGAATCGAGCCGAAACATTAATAGGAATACCATCACTATGAGTTGCAACTCGGGCATAAGGCCAACGTTTAGCAAAAACTTCCGAATACGGGTGAGGTTATTAGATGCTAGTTTTATCGTCCAGTGCATCAATACGTAAACACATGGTAATTTTTCGAAAATATTTGTTCTTTGTTATGTACGGGGGTGGATCAAAAATGTATTCTGGTATCTGTCTCTGTCTGATGTGCGTATGAAAAAAGGATTCTTTATTCCAGAATTATTTGTTCCTTTTAAAATGGCTCTCGCCCGCTGTAACGCACTGGCGTCGAGTTCTTTTCTACTCCTCGAAACATGTTTTAAAGGCTTCTTTCGGAATCGAGTAATCTGAAGTCAGTAACGATGTGCGCCGATGGATTATCGTGAACTCGTATCCAAGAGTTGTTTGTCCAGAGTTCAGGCATTTTGCGTCGGATTTTCTTGCGCAATCATCTTATAAATCATCGCCGATAGTATTCTAAAGTACTTGACCGTAGAACTAGGTGGCAAACATTCGTCGATGATTCTCTTGTAGCCAAAAACCAGTCAAAAGAACTTTGATGTTAGATGTGCTCCGTCTGAATTTTCTTGATCGACTCTCTCATTGGAAGCACCACTGAGGGAGGGTTGGGCTTTGGTCTCGATGAGGTAACCATCTACCCATGACTGTTCTCCTGTAATTATTCTCTGAAGCAATTCATAGTCTTCTGCTACTGCCTGAAGGTTCTCTTTGGATATTTCCTTGTGGGCGTTCATTTGACGGAAGCTATATATATATATATTGTGTTGTTATGAGAAGTATAATTTTAGATTAATTTACACGTAACATGCATTTCAAAAGTACAGCCGTATAACAGTTTATTTTGTTGATGTAATGCTAATTTCAAAGGGTCCACAGAAAGCCGGCGGTTGGTCGAATCAGCGGGCCGTTCAGCCTCCGCCAGTAAAAGCATCAGCGCATTGGACCTCCCCCGATCACGAATCATGGTCCACTTCCGCCGGATGGGCCAACGAAATACCCGTCACATCAAATAATGTCGACACTCCCCGATGGGTAGACAACAACCCCAGTCCCAACAATAAAAACAACAACAACAACCAGAATTGGTGAGTATCTAGTTCTACAGGTAACTGCTGTCGAAAGCGCAACTCAGTATCGTAAACGATGGCATCATGTCCTATGGCCTATTTTGTCCCATACAAACATAGTCTTACACGGCTGTTAACCTGGTACAGTAAGTGTAGTGTTGTTTTGTGCTAATATAGTTTAATAATGTTCGACGAGTTACACCGGCTTATATGCATAAACCGTCGAGCCCGGCAACGCGGTGCCTTCGCCTGCGTCTCGCGACCGGAAAACCCACATAGGGGCGCGGGTCCGGATCCCACCGTTGCACATTTGTATTTATGGTGGTCCAACTATGAACCAATGCGAAAAACAGTCCCGTTGACATTGATGCTATATATCGTCAAAGGTGCGTTGGCGAAAGTACTTTTCTTAAGACCACATTAAGGACTATCATGTGATTTTTATTTTACAGGTAACGTCGTCATCCTGCCTGGAAACTTTTGGACAATGAAGATTAAATAATTGTGTCACTAATGTATTACTTAACGACATTTCGCAAATGAGTTCTCGCGCAATAATAATCATCGAAAACCAAATCATGAAAATATGCATGCACGAATATGGGATATATATATATATATATATATGCGCAGAGTAGTTCAACATACCACGACAATGTACTTGCGTACAGTGTACAAGTGCCATTGCAATGCGAAACGTTGTGCACAAACCGATACTTTCACGATGCTAAGTATAGGTTTTTGCTATACTCATCCATTGTGACTGATACCGGACAGAAGGACAGACAAGCATTATCATTTCATTTACCATACATTGCCCTAAACATACCTACATTTTCTGTGTTATGGAGGAGGTTTTACGTTTCACGCAAAGCAGATATTGTTTGTTTAGTGCTCGTAACGATCATTTTCAATGGCTCCAACGAGAAAGGTTCTCTTGCGTGCCACTCTCTTGACAGCAATAACCACGTAAAAGCAACAACCGGCTTCGAGCATCGCCGCGTCACATCAACAGTGACTAATACGCTTTATAGATTCTTATTTTTATTATACTTTCTGGCGCCTCCCCATGCGTTCTCTCAAAGCGTGACGTGGCGAAATTTAATAAAATCAATGACCCGTCTCAACAGCTCTGTGAATCTGTTTGACGTGTTCAAACAGATATACGAGTATATGCTGCTACAATTTGCATGTTATGCATTGTCGTTAGCGACCTTTTCTTAATCACTGTGCCTAGCTATATCGATCCGATGGTAACAACGTACTTGGTGAGGAGCTTCGCTCTTGACTTGCTCAAAACTTGTTTTGAAAGAAGCCCCTAAAAGAGCTTACAACCATGATATGCTTAACTGCAGCACCACAAGTGAAATTTCGATGAAGTGCGTCAAACGAGAGCTAATCGAATCGTCGCTGCACTGAAACTTCGATTTGTCCTTTTTATCCCTCAAATGTCATATCGGCTTATAATAGTAAGACTTATAAGACGAGAAAAAGACGTTGACGATGTACATTCTTCAAGCCGTTACCATCGTTTAAACGAGACGTGTAAAGGAAATTAGCACGCTTGCGTTCCCAACAAAATCATGCTTTCATACTTAACAGACAATCGTGCATAATTATTAATCCATCTGTGCAATGCTTTATCATGAAACAGAATAAAACCAAATAGTACTGCATTAAAGACTAGATGTTTTCCTTGGATACAGCTTCTGGATATTTTTTCCTTCCACACAATCATCAAGTGAATTTCTCTTTTTTTCCATTTCTAGATCGGCATTATTTTCTTCGTTCATGACGGTCCTGTGAAAAAAGTTTCTCTTGCTCCAAAGTAAAATCAAATTTATAATCATCTATAATATATTACAGAAAAAGTGAAGATGAACTACCGCGACCAGTATGGGATTGGTGCTCTTTCTCTGCCAGTAGGGTACAACTCCTGCTCCATGATGCGATTTCGCAAATGGTCACCCTCCTCTACCGGAGCTCCCAGTTGCTCAACCTTCACCTAATCGCCCTGGCTCACCAGGTTGCAGTCCGCTTGCGGAACGTCATTATAGTAAATGACATGTTTACATTACTGCACTCCTCATACTAAGGCGGTAGTGGTATATATATTTTTTTTAAATTCAATTATGTTTATTCTATATATATTATACTGTTCATAAGTGTTTCTTCATGTCATGGACCACTGAGTGGCACAGAGTGCTCTTTTCGGATGAAAAAAGTTCAACTTGTATGTACCGAATGGATTTAACTATTATTTCCACCATGTGCGCAAGGAAGAACGAATTTTGTCAAAACTTCACTCAGGTGGCGGTTTAGTGGTGATCTGGGCCGCTGTCGGGTATCATACAAAGCCGTCGATTGTGTTGTTAGACGGTCGTGTTAATTCGAGGCGCAATTGGGGTCTACTATCGGCACATTTTGAGCTGATGGGAGGGCCAGACTTCGTTTTTTAACACGATAATGCTCCGATTCACACCGCCAGGCTGATCGGAAGCTATTTGGGCTACAAAAAAGTCTTTTCGGTTTGGCGCTATAAGGATAACACATATATAGGAAACACGGGAGGTCTTATTTATTGATTTATATATTCTTACATTTGTACATAGGTTCACAGCTCCTCAAAGCCGTCAAAGGCTAGTATTCTCCGCCGGAAGATACAACCTCTGTCCAACGATTTACTAGGTTTTCAATTCCTAAATAATCTTATTCATTCTTGTTCATTATAGTTTGAACAACGTCACATTAAGGTCCTAAGCTGGCCTGCAGTCTCACCTTATCTTACTATCATAAAGAATGTGTGCAGCTGGCTCGCCCGGAAGGTTAACATCGACCAAAAAAAAATTCGAACCAGGTAGAACCTTGTGAAGGCTTGGGGCGAGCTCTCATAAGACGTCATCCGAAACTTGTTTAACGCTATACCTAACCATATTTTTGAGGTCATCCGACTTAACGGGAAGTTCACTGAGTATTAAGTAAAGTTGCTGTTTTTGTCTCCGTCGAGCCGTAAAATAAGCTTAAACGTCGTTATTAACCGCTTAATTCACTACCTAAGACATGCATCTTGCTAGTGACTGTATAATTTATTCGCGATGTAGCTGTGTCAAATATAGAGATCTCGTGTTTCAAAGTAGTTCGAGACCCCAAATGTCGCTGGAAGTCTTCGCTGTTACTCTATGAGCATGTATCACTGGAGTTTTTACACGACTGAATATAATAAATGTGTATAATTTGGCAAAAGTTAAACAAAAAAAGTTTAAAATAAAAACAAAAAATGACTGTATTTTTTTCGCTGACTGTATATATATATATATATATAACACACAAAACAACGTATAACACTAACAAATTGGCACCCCACGTTGGCGGGGACGCTGTGGCCGTTGGAGTGGTCGGTTAGGACTGATTTGAAATTGAAAATTTGGCTGTGTAAGGTGTCAAAATCATACACCAACCCCAGAACAATCTTGAGCACGATTAACCTCACTGCTGAGAAAACGGATAGTCTTCGGACATTGCCTACTTCCCCGTAGCAAGAGACGAGTGCCGTCCGTACTGTTTCGTGTATATGCGCTGTGAACGTCGTTTCTGTGTATGTGAATGAACCCGAAGGTCAAGATTCTGGAAAAAGTTAGCAACTCCAATTGTTGGCCGCAGCAACGTATAACGTCTCTGACAGCTAATCGACCTCCTGGCTTTACTTTTCCTGGTATTTATCTCAAGTCCATTCAAGACAAGGAGCGCCTCAGCCATTGAGGTAATGCGCTTGATGGCACCTAGAATGCGATGAGCGATCACGATAAAATTTGCATGCATACACCATGCTCACCGTCTACCAGCAAGGTGTCCTCATCAAATAATCTTGCTATAACATTCAGGACAGAGCCATTCACCCGTGGTTAGAATGCTTCAACCAGCCAGAGACCTTGACGTAGTCAATAAGAACTTCCTACAGATGACCTCTGGGTTGTGCCACAGCTCGCTCAATTTCTGACCGGAGAACGTGGATTGTATCATACGTGCATCGGCCTCTCCTAAAGCCGACTTACTCGTGTGGAAGGGTCTCTTTAACCAAGTGCTCAATTCGCCAAATAGCCAACTTGCAGAAAATGTTCTTCAGGGTGCGCTCTAAAGCTACTCCACGGTGAATATTTAGATTATGTTTGTAATCACCATGCCTACCCTTAAACAAAGGGTAAAAGCCTGACGACATGCCAGACTTTAGGCATCTACTACCTCTTTATAATTGAGTTAAAGAAATCACAGAGTTTCCGCCAAGAGAAGGAGTAACTGAATCCAATGGTCATAGTAGACCTGATCGGACCCTGAACTCTTTCTCTTCCGGAGAGATCGTACAACATGGCACACCTCCTCCACCACGAAAGAGTCACTTCACTGCACGTCTCATCGTCATCCCTAGCAGGTTACAGGTGGTATCGGTGTCAGGGCTTACTTCAAGACTGCCTACCGCCCTGTCCGAAAAAGATAGATCAGTCAGTCTCATTCAGAAACCAGGGCGGCGGGTTCTGTCGGCCTTGTTAAATACTGGGAACATCGACAACGACCAACACTGGTTGGCATTTTCGAGCCGCTTCACCGAGAATATCAAAGTTTTCAAATTCACGGCTGACAAGCTTGTGAAACAACAGGTCGATGGTGCTGTATTATAATTGTGACTTAAAATCTGCATAGTCTTCACGCGCGTTCACACATCTCAGACCAATATTTTCCATCACCTGAAGCAACACCTCGCCTTTATCATCGTTGGGCCCACAAACGCATTGAAATTACCGCCGACGATAGTTGGCATTGGCAGGTTTAACCCTGAAAGTCTAAAGCTTACCGTCTCAGCAACCTCCACAGACTCGAATATGAGTAGGAAATATGATACCACTCCCAGCGGAGAGCACCGCACAGTATTCATCCTTTCTGACGCATTGCATCGGTAGTAGGCGTTTATGTATGTGCATAGATAACGCACCCACAGGTAATCCCCGAACTCTTGCAGGTAAGACCGCCGAATATCATTGATATGCAGTTCGTCCTGCTGAAATGTCCCTTTAAGGGTTGCAATGTCAACCAACTTCAACACGACAACACGTGCAAGATCCATTGCCACCTTAATACCCTCACACTTGCTGGTACGCTTGCAGGCCTGGAACTGTTTGGTCACTTACTAGGACTTGGACCGCCAGACGCAATAAAACTCTCCTTAACTATTCTTTCGCCGGGAACGTTTTCAATCCAGCGACGGAATAGGCTTTCCTTCGGCCAGAATTCCTTTCTGCAACAGTTTGCGTAATCTTCATCACGCAGCACCATACAAAACACAGCATCACCACCATGTGTATGTAATATGTACGTGAACTGTGCACACTGATCTAATTGACTTTGTCTATTGAACTTAGACTAGCCGAGTACGTAGGAATGAAAACACGATCGCCTGCGGTCACCTGTAGAGTGTCACTCCATTATCTGTAGTTCTTTTCTGCACTCTGTGTCAGCTGTATTTATTTTATATACACGTTTATTTCACCAGAAATTGGTAGATATTACCTAAAATTCATATCGGCTAATAACATCTTCCCAGCTTCTATTTCCTTGCATTGCAGTATGTGGTATCGATTAATATTACAGATGGCATAATGTTTACATACACAGTCGTCTATTTCAAAACAGTACCATTTTAGACATATATATATATATATATATATATATATATATATATATATATTGGTGGTAGCCATGTCAGGTAAGTCTACAGAGTATGCGTCTGTTTGCTTGCATCCCCTGCTTCCTGCCAACGGTTTGTCGTAAATGCGGGACCGTCGGTAAAAATCTTTATGGCAAAGTTCAAATTACGCTTTTCTATGTAGGCGCGATATTGCTCTGTAGCTCTATTTATTGCCTCACAGATTATTCTCGAATGCGGTAGATTCGTCTCGGTACAAGTAGACATCTCTATCGAATTTTCGGAACGCTCCTCGTATCTACCCTCCCCACTGCACGTTCGCCAGCACGTGGCGCCTAGTCCCGACAGTCGTGTGTCTACCTGAACATGACCAGACACAACCGTTACCCACGCGAACTATGAAATATGTAAAAAAAACGTGTGTATGTAGTAATACTTAGAGTTAAGTGCGACGATGGCTTTGTTCAATTTTCAATTCAAGTGCTCCTTTATTGTTTTCAAAGGGTAGATAATTATATACATAATTATTCACGAAAATCATGTATTCAATATATACAATGCACAATATAAGATGCACAGAGAACAATTTACCATTATGTAATAGGTCGAAATAGTACCTATGCATAATATATATGATTGTACAGTATATAGTATTATATCACTAGTTCATGGTTCTCAACATTCTCGTCATGCGCCACAAAAACATATTGTTGATTCAGTCAGATCGTGCAACTATTTTCGACGATATGGTTTGAGTACTGCGCAGATTGTTTTTGCAAATATGAAAAAATATGGGAAGTCTATTCGACTGAGAGATTCGTGCGTGCATTTTGAAATCTGCTCTCGAATGCCGTTCTGATATAGGTACTAAGTCGAGACTGCTACGCTCTACCTTACATCTCAATGCAACACGCCGAAGGAATTTAGACAACTTTTTCAATTGCAGCAATATGTTTCTTCAGATACGGCCGCCAGACTTCACAGCTGAAGATTAATTTGGGAACTACAAGGTTATTATAAAGGCGGATATAGAACATTAGACATTTGATAATAAAACAACGAAAAATCATATTACAAATAAGACTAACAGATTGAATAGTTTGCGTGATGTGAATATTAAAATCTAGCTCCAGGGTTACCGTTACGCCAAGATCGCGAATGCTGTTTACCCTGGGTATCTCTTGTCCATCAAGTGTGTAAACGTGGTCTTCCTTCATACACACAACGGCGCATTTAGGGACCGAAATTATCATATCATTTTTGGCGCACCAATTGGAGATGGAGTCAATCGTTCTTTGTAATATCTTCCTCTCGGCTTTTGTGCCAGATGGCCCATGAAGTTCCAGATCATCTGCGTAGAGTTTGTGCTTTAGTGTTTCGGGTATAACGTTTTTAAGATCTAAGATGAATATACAGAATAAAAGCCCTGGACATGATCCCTGAGGCACGCCCGAAGGACACACCCCATACCGACTAAAACGGTTGTTGACCCGCACTTAAAACCTCCGATTCGTTAGATACCTTGATATCCATAAAACAGTGTGATTGTCTATATTTAAGTTAATTAGTTTCTGTAAAAGTTTAAAATGGTTTACTCTGTCAAATGCTTTAGAAAAATCGAAGTAAATGCAATCAAATGCTTTCTTTGTGTTAATATAAATGGCCCAATCTTGGACCATTTCAACTAGTTGCGTTGCTGTGGATTTGCCCTTAGTAAAGCCATAATGCTGCTCGTCAAGCACTCCCTCAGACTGCATGAAGTGAAATATATGATCCACAAGTAATTTTTCAAATAATATACACGCTATTAATGATTGTGCCACAGGGTTATAGTAATCAACATTCGACTTGGATCCCTTTTTATGTACAGGCGTAATTACCGATTGTCGGAAAAATCAGGCACAACACCATCTTCGTAGGACCTAGCATAAATTATTGATAGTGGCTCAGTTATAACATGTTCCACTTTTTTTGATAAAATAATGGAGGGATACAATCTGGGGTGAGGCTACATTTAGATGGGAGTTGATTTATTTTCTTTAAGATATTATGTTCCGACACAAATAAATACGGACGCCTTGATGACGTTGGCGGGGGGAAAGTAAGTGCTTTCGTTGGACCTGCTTGGGCCACGTGTTTTGTTTGCCATTCTGCACAAAACAGTTGGAATTCTCGAGTCATGTATCTAGGGCCAGCGTCGGTGTGTATCTCACACGGTCGTCCGTGGCGACTAAAGTGTTCACTTGTTTTCTTGATGATCTGAGCGGTAGTGGACTATTTGTTCAGCTCGTCCAGCTCGAAGTAATCACTGTAGCTATCCACTGTAACCAGATAATAATGCCCCTGCCAAACAAATATGTCCTGGTGTACTACCTGCCACGGTCTCTGTGGAATCGACTTGTTCATCAACGGCTCAGCTCGTTGTTTTACGTGAAATGTCTGGCAGGGGTCACAGCGAGTTACGTAGTTTGTCATGTCTTCTCTCATCCTTGGCCAGAACACTGTGTTCTTCGCTCTACGGCACATCGCATCGAACCCGAGATGTGATTTATGCGTTCGACGGAGAAACTCTCGTTTCAGACTCGGTGGAGAAACGTCTGCGCTGCCTCGGTAGACAACACCATTATCCACCACTAGCTCGTCACGAATGTTTTCGACTACTTTGTCAATCGCCTGGAATTTCACTTGTTTTTGTTCGGTGGCTAATGATGCGACAGATTTCAACAGAGCCCATCGTAATCGCCTTGGAGTTGTCATACATTTTCAGGAGAGTGCGATCATTGTGGTCAATTCTCATCGTTCCTAACACCGCCCTTCAATCGGAGAAATTCGTTGTGACTCATGACGTCACATGTCGAGCCAGTGTCTAAGAGAACGCGCAGCTGCGCCTTCTGGTCAGCTCCGATATTTAGTGTTGCGAACAATTTCCGTTTAGGCCTTACCTTACCGATCGTCTCAACGCGGTGCGTGTCTCCTGAGTCACAGTCATCATCGTTGTCGTCGTGGGTTGTCTCCTTGTCATCTGTTGCGCGAATGTTATGTCTCTGATGCTGGCCGTATCTTTGGCTACCTGCTGGCCTTGATCGACAAACACGAGCGAAGTGATTCAATCTTTGGCAGCTCTTGCAGCGCCTTCCGTTGGCTGGACATTCGTGTGGTAGGTGTTGTGGGCCGCACTGTCACAGTTTGGTGTCTGGCTACTGCTACTGCGGGCAAGCGGGTGTCTATCTGCATACGGCGGAGGTCGTCGTTGTAGATTCGTTGTTGCCTGCCGGCTTCCTATGTTGCGAACCCCAGCAACTTCTTCGTGCCGTTCCCCGCCGGCGCGATATCGGTCTCGTTCTATTATTTGCAGCGATTTTTCATTATCCTCGTACGTTTCTCGTAGTGTTCTCAACACGACGTCGATTGTCAGATTTCTGTGATCCTGTTCGCGAAATAATGCTTCCCTGGCCATTCCCAGTCGGGTACCTAGAATCAGTTTATCGCGCAGCATCGCTGTCCCTTTGGGGTATTCGCACCGCTTGACATGCTGCCTCGTGCGCTCCCTGGACTCTTTTACTGCCTCTGCTTCTCCCTGACAGGCTCGTTCAAACAAGTATCGTTGAAATATCACGTTTCTGTGACATTTGAAGCGTTCGGCAAGAGCGGCTGCCAGCGCGGCCAGCGATGCACAGGGATTTTCGCCGGTGGCATCAGCTACGTCTCCAGTAATTTGTGTAACACCCAGGCTATTAACGAGCGGCCTATGATTATCTCCGATAGCTGACCTGATCAACGCGAGTTGTTTTCGTGGAGTTTCCTTGTACGCGTCATTTATCAGAGCATAGTCACACCATGCCTGATAGAAGATTGTCCAGTTTTCAGCTTCGTCGCCCTCGCTGCTCAGCGCCCGAGGCATCGGTCCGTGATTTGTCATCTTTGCCTCTTACGGTTAACGTTTATTTACAACTTGATGTTTGCTGCACCGAAGTTGTCACGAAATATTTCTCTCTGGAAACGTAGATGCACTTTTTTTTTTCATTGACTCACCGTCGACTTCGCCATGTTAACGAGACCGTGGTTGATATACAACTGGCGGTTGAACTTTATTTGAAACGCGTGAGCGGGCTCCTAGCTCGGATGTCCCGCCAAGTGTGGTACGTTTAGGAACCGCGCAAAGTCTGGTGCGTTCGTTAAGGTTGAGGCACCCTAACAGTACTAACATGTGCCTTCTTCCGAGTGTCTCTACGACACGGGATACACACCACTTGTCTCTTTCGCGGTAGTCTCGAACTGCCACAGACTCCCCTACGCTGAATCGAGAAACCATCTCCGCCGGCTTCGCAGGTACCTGTCGCTTCTCTTTTAGCTCAGATATGCGAATCTGTCGGCCGAGAAATATGGATGCGGGGCTATCTTCTGTAGCTACCGAAGGCTGATTTCTAAGACGTTGAAGAAATAAACTGAACTCCGGAGGTTTCTTTTCGGGCAATCCAAATTTAATCGTAATGCCTTTCTTTTCCATTGCCTGTAACTTCTTCTCACCGTTCGCGGCGAGGGCGCAAGGTATTCCTTAGCGGGAGTAACTATGACTCTCTTTCCGGCGTTAATCTGCTGGCGCGCAAGTTACGCGTGCTGCGGGGATTTCACGCGCCAATAGAAAGTTGGTCAGACTGTATAAACTCCCAATAGTAACTTTCCCGAGGTCGCTTTTTTGGCGCGGGAGGCAAGGCATACGATATCGATTGAGTGGCAACGAATTCATATTGTCATTTTGTCGTCTTAAGAACGTGGCGTCCCAAGATGGCCGCGGTAGCGGCGGCGACTATAATGCTATTTATGTATCCCTAGGGATACATACATATCCATTAGCAATCGCCATACACAGAAATAAGGCAATTTTGGTGGCTGGTGGTTACCAAAATCGCCGAATCTGCCTATCTGATGATACACTGACACACCGGGTACTAACTGCGCACACACACAACACTGCACAACACGTAAAACACTGGGTTTTCACCCCGGCAGATTCCGACCTAATGGCCGGGTTGCTGCCACTGTGTGACACACGGTTCCACAAAACGCGTAAACTGGACTGCGAGCGCATGTATTGACGGTAGCCTTCCACTATCTGGCGCAGTGGGCTTAGAGCATGCAGATAGTATGTCAGTAACTTCGCTTTCAACTCGATGAACTTCGAGCTGCCCGCATCTCAGCGCCTTCATCCAATCGCGACCGAATAACAACGGAAATTGGGGGTCGTTGACTAGGTAGAGCCGCAACAACTTTGTAATAGTGCGGTACTTAACGTGAACTTCCACGAACGAGTGTGGTTTCACCTCGTTGCCATTCGCCACTTTTAACGTAGTGTCTGACTCATGGTGTACGAATTTCGGCACAAACGGTGTGCGAATTTCGAAACGGCATTACAGTGGTTCCACAGCCGCTGTCCACTTCCATTGTAGCATTAGCACCCTCGATCTCGACTGTCACGAGTAACGGGTCGACGTCGGGTCTCACTGTTTGAATTGTATGTACTGGTTTTATGAAGTTCATACCTGAAGTCTTCTGTAATGCTGGTTGAACTTGTACCGCGAACGCTCCGTTCTTCTTATTTTTGAAACATATAAGAAATGCTTGCATCTTCTATCGCAGATTTGACACGTCAGTCGCCGGGAGTCCGTCTTCTTCCTTGTCTTCAGTGGAAGTAAGGATGATAAAATCTTGATGTTAAAAGATGGTTGTTCCTTGGGTGTTAAAATCGATGCGAGAGATGGAGCGTATCGGGTTGATGGTGGACCCGATACGCGCGCTTGACTATTGCTCGTTAGCAGTCAAATAAAATAAAGCCTGACCTCGCGGCCCCAAACCGTACACTGACACAATGTGCCAACACAGTGTATGGTTGCCGTGTAGGCGTGTATGTAGTAGCACTAATAAATATATTATATGGTAGGTAGACTAAGCTACCGGGCGGATAGTACAAGTAAAACAAGTACCATTGCCGCCTCCCTGAAATCTAGTGAGATACAGGTACCACAACAATATATTAATTATATAACAATTATATAACAATAATTATACACCAACTAACCGGTGTTAGTTGGACTACCACCGGGCTGTTTTTGCTGAGAGACGAACTCTCAAGTGACGCCGTAGCGTTCGTATAGCAATAATGTTAAAAGGATGACTCGACTCTATGACGTCGCTGATTGGTTGGCGGTGGTGCACGTATCCTATTGTCACCAGCACGCAGCCTAGTGGTCTTCTTGGTCATCACGTTCCACGTTGGATTGGATGCTTGGCTCACTGACGTCGTCAGTTGTCGGCGGCGTAGGTCGTTGTGGTTCACATCGGCTTGGGTGGTGTTTGATTGGTCTACTGACGTCACCAGCCATCGGCGTCTCCGTGACTGGCAGTTCTGTTGCTACGCTGTGGTTAACTTCGTTACAATATGCGGACACTTGTCAGCTTTGTGGTCAGGCTTCCCACAGCGATAGCAGTGACCTGGCACCAGGCAATGGCTAGCGCGAGCCGGATCTGTACTGTCCCTCCTGCCTGAACTATCCGTCGGTTGCTTTTTCCAAGGTAGTTTAGCTGCAACCGCTGCTGTGTACCATTGACTACCTTGTTTACCGTCAACCGTTCTTTTCGCACGAACACTGACTCTGCTTCCTTGACTGCATCATCCAGTGTCCTGAAAGTGTCTCCCTTGTGCAAGACCTGATCCTTTACGTGGTCGTCCTTGACACCGTTAATGAACTGTACTAGCAGTACCTTCGTTAGGAATTCAATTGGCCATTCGTATTCTTCCGCGTTTCTTCGTAACCTGCGCGCGAAGTCTTGAATTTGTTCACTTTCCTCTTGTTTTAGAGCTTGGCACTCCACTCTTTTTACCCACTTTAATGTACCTCTGGTATAGATGAAATTAGTTGCCGAATTAAGTAGTACTAGCAATTGTAGCGATGTATTGCCAAATGAAGTAGTAGTAGAAGTTGTGGAAGTAGCAGGCACGTCCTTCTGACGTAGCAGGTAAACTTGTTGCCGTTTGAACTATGGCACCATGCCGATCTCGAAAGCAGAAGTAAGGCTTGAAGAAGAGTCGGTCAGTTCGTAACCACTTCGTCTTCCTGCATGAATCCCCTATTCGTCGCCACTAATATGTAGTTAAACTTTGACGTAGGTATACACTAGTTACGACCATTCCATCTTCGTTGCAGTTTGGTCACTCACGGGGACTTGGACCGCCAGGCGCAATAAAACTCTCCTTAACCATTCTCTCGTCGGGAACGTCCTCAACCCAGCGACGGAATAGGCTTCCCCTCGGCCAGAATTCCTTTCTGCAACAGTTTGCGTAATCTTCGTCACGCAGCACCATACATAACACCATGTGTATGTAACATGTACGCGAACTTAACACACTGATCTTATGACTAAGTCTATTGAACTTAGACTAGCCGAGTACGTAGGAATGAAAACACGATCGCCTGCGGTCACCTGTAGAGTGTCACTTATCCATTATCTGTAGTTCTTTTTAGCACTCTGTGTCAGCTGTATTTATTGCCTCACAGATTATTCTCGAATGCGGTAGATTCGTCTCGGTACAAGTAGACATCTCTATCGAATCGATTGTTTCTTGTACCTACCTACTCGTATCTACCCTCTCCACTGCACGTTCGCCAGCACGTGGCGCCTAGCCCCGACAGTTGTGTGACTAGCTGAACATGGCCAGACACAACAGTATGTAAATTCCAAATCGCTTTCACAGTTATGTTTTTGCCAGTTGGCCCGACCGCCGACGTCTTCTGCACCAATTGTGCTACTCTCAAGGCGCCCAGGTCTGGCAAATTACATATTCCCAGGCCTGGCAAATACTTCTAATCCGTCTATGCCACCGTTGTGCTGCCTCTCTGCATTCGACGGTTTGTTTTGTTGTTGCGTCGTTTTCGACCCACAACAAAGTCACCGTCGCCTGTCTTCTCCTCCGGTTGTAGATTAATACGTCATTAGGACTCACCGTCGCGTTGGTGAAATCCGGGAGCAGACAAGGCACGAAAGGAGAGTACAAGAAAAGGGATCATGTTAATTGTGTTCCAAACGTATTTCGGAGTCTGTGGACCATACTGGACTGTGGTAACAGATACACCGCTAATCCAAACAAAAGCAATGTCACGGCACTTCAGGGTAAGAGAAAAAAAAAGCAAGGCCTGAAACAGCAGTACTGTAATTAACCTGCAAAATCCTTCTATATAGACATCTGCAAGAAACGCAAACGGACCATGTAGCCAGAAGAATCAAATGGCTGTGCTCGGAACCCCAAAATGACCTATTTAAATGATTTAAACAGGAACTGCTTAGCCGCGTATGCTTTAGTTCTTATCTGAATGAACAGCATGCAGCAGGATAGCCTTCGAACACAGAATACTACCTATGTAGAGGATGTTTGCCAGAAACCTTGCGAAGGACAGCGACAAAAATTATTCGTAGCCGCGACCGGGAGCCGCGATCGACGATGAGCAGCAAATAGCTGCAGGCCATTCCCTCACCGCAGCTGGGGACGATGCCGGACAACTCCACACTCCGCATCGTCATCGGTCTGCGCTTGGGGGAATCAGTCAGCTTTGCATATAATTGTGCTAGATGTGACATACAAGGTCTCTTCCACGGGCGAGCATGCTCTTGCTTGCAAAAGGAGCGCCGGTATACTCTCAAGGCTTTCGGCTCTGAGCGACGTAATTTACTGGGCAATGCAGGCAGCCAACATCCCCGCAGTTAAAGAGCCGGTCGGACAGCTAACAACAGTCAACTGCGACCGAATGGCCTCACTCTAGTTCCATGGGATGAGCGGCCGCTGTCTCATGTCCGCAGAGGTCCGCGGCAATCGGCGGCAGGAATTCACGTGTAATGGGATGACTAAAATAAATATAAAAATTTGCTAAATAAAATAATTAGTAGCTATTATGCTACCAAACAAACGGAAGGCAAGCCTTGGTATAAAACAAAATTGTGAATCTCGCTACGTTAAAGTAAAAAAAGAATTTTTTTGTCACGATTTAAAATTTTAGTCAGATAAGTTAGCTAATATAATAAGCAATTGAAGTACCCGGACAGTACCCTATGCTTTTTTAATATCCTTCTCATACGAACACTGCCAAATGCACCCAAGTGTATTTAGTTCAGCCTTATTGCCTTGAAAATAGACTTTTGTAGACACTGGGATCAAATCGTGTCTCCGGTTATTTCGTCCACCCGATCTTGTCGACAAGGATGCAGTTACAAAGATTAATGTGGGCTCAGACATTTCTTGGAATTTAATGGAGGGACTGATTTTTATGGTTAGGGTGCGGGTGCCATAAACACCATCGGTGAACTGTCATTAGGGTTGATTGCGTTTTTGTTTGAGAACCCTGAGCTTTATTTAGGATTGTGGTGTGCAAGCCGTTCTAGCACTTATCCAACGTTTATTCTTACTGTACCAATTTACGCCGAAAATGATATCAATGCGTATTTTGGTAAGAAACGAGACGGATTTGGATTTGCATGACTAACATCCCTGACCGTAAATGAAAAATACTACTTGCTGTAGAAGTAAGTTGCTGTTGTTTACTCACTGTGAGCGGCAGTGTAACACAATTCAACTAGACTCAATAAAGTCAGCCACAGCAAATATTACTGAGCTCGTGTTAATTCCATATACTTCGTTACGTGGTATGTTTGTACGTTGTTCTGTTTTGCTGCAGGTGAGAAACCTTTGGTCTATACAAAATAGTCTACACATTACGTAACATATTGGGCAAAAACATTATATATATATATATATATATATATATATTGTGACAAAGTTAGACACAACAACTACACAACAGAACAGCCAACTACGGCGCCGTCGATGATCGAAGACGTCAGCCGACCAGTCATCCCACCCGACCAAAGAACCGTCGCCGGCTGCTATACCAGCATTGTTGTAAACAACTTGGTGAGACGACACCACAGTCGACCGAGCACATCATCGAACGTGCGTCCCGTCTTACTCGGAATCGTCAACAGCCTCCACATGAGACCGCTCAGCTACATGGCGACGACAACATGGCACGTGCATCACAGCCGACCTGTCGCGCCACATCGGCAACATCATCATCATCAGACCTATGTACCTGACCTGCGGCGACGGCACCGCCAGGGACAATGCACGTTGTGATAATGCGTAGTTTGAACCGACCAATCAGCGAAGAGGACGAGTGGAAATTTCCGTTGTCGAATGTTCGAGAAGATTCGATTCCATCATTTAACATTATTACTATATGAACGCTACGGCGTACCTTAAGTGAATAAAATAAACCGAGGCAGCATGGCCTAGACCATTCGTCGCCCGGTTACGCTTTGCGCCAGACCTACGTTCCGTGTCGTCATTCATTGTACCTGAGTCCCTCGTGTTGTAGTAGCCGCCCGGCTGAGTCTACCATCCCCAGTAACTTAGCGTAGCAGCAACATCGTTACATTATATATATATATATATATATATATATATATATATATGCAAAATAGCCAGCATTTCATCCATACGCTCAGTGTCTTATTCTGACTGAGAAGACATAAGGTGTATTCCTACACAAGACTTCTCTCAGCAAGTGTTTAAATATTCTACTTACCAGATGTTGTTCTGCTATGAATATTATTATAGGCAACTCTTTATTTCAGGAATGATGTGTTCTTTCAAACATACCTAAATATATGCAAGGACACGTGGATTAAAACACTAACAGCTCATCTTGTTTTATTAGAGGAAACATGTTTGTCTACAACTGGTCTCCATCGTTAAACTGAGCAGTAACGCTGCGGCAAGCCACAGGCTCACATCTATATACAATGACTTAACTATACTATTTAGAGCATGGCTAGTAGATACCGGGCTAGATGTGGCGCAAAAACTAGTCAAATAAAATTCTGCATCATCAGTGATGACTAACGCACTACTAACTAATAGATTATTTTTCCAAACTACCCCAGTCATACGGAACCCAGACAGGTTGTATTGTATATGTATATACATTTATATATATGTGCATGAGTTAGGGGTTCTCATCACAATCAACGATGCAATAAATAGGCGATTTACCAGTATGGCCAATACCAATCATATACAAAATAGTCTACACATGACGTAACATATAAGGTGATACATATGTATATATATATATATATATATATATAACAACACAGCATAGCCAGCATTTACACAAGCACACTATTGTAAACATTCATCGATGAGAAATCACTTTAAAGTGGAAAGCACATGACCCTGTCCTCTCTCTGTATGATGTTTGCTTACTTGCGCGATCGCGCCGTGATTAATAGCGCAGTGCCACTGTGAGTTTGTAGCCCGCACAGAAGACCTCGCAGCGCCGCTGTTTCTGTATTCGGCAACCGGCGCGCACTA
This sequence comes from Dermanyssus gallinae, assembly GCA_003439945.1. Lineage (NCBI taxonomy): Eukaryota > Metazoa > Arthropoda > Arachnida > Mesostigmata > Dermanyssidae > Dermanyssus > Dermanyssus gallinae. The sequence goes on from QVRM01001916.1 coordinate 468,796, forward strand.
TTTTCGATATCCAACAGAACTCGCAGGTGCTCGACACAGGCGTAACTAAAACTCCTCAAGAATAGTCGAATTCTCTTGTGTAAGCTCTTCCCAGAAGGAGTCCGCCGTTGTGCTCATAAAATCCATGATTGTTTTCTGGCGCTTACGCGGCGGGCCACCGTGCTTAAGATTTCCATCCTCACTAATGAATGAATCTGTCGTTAGTACAATTTAAAACCGAATGTAGAGGCACGACTGCCACTTAAGTAAGACAAATCTAATATATATATATACCCACGACTAAACAGTAAAGCCAGTATAAATACGAGTATATGTACAGCACGAAAAAAACATCACCATTTACTACTATATAGTCCTTGAAGAGTACATGACGCTATACCTTTTACTGGCAGTTTCGTCGTCTGACTCATCGGTTTCGTCTACCACTTGCTCCGATACCTGTCCAGATCAGTTAAAGTGAGAAATGTTAAATGCTGACAAATGTATGCCGGTAATTCTGTACCTCGCTAATCAGTTTAATGTTTCAGCCGTGGTAAAGCTTATTCAAATGTAAAGTCAAAGCTTACAGCAGACCGTAGATGTTCAACCAATAATCAATCAACTTACACTCGACAATATGTCGATGCTGATACAAGGCATAGAATGACAAAAACGACGCCAGTCACCGTTGCTCAGTCAAAGCTCCTAAGTAAGCAACCTTATAGCAAAAAACAAACCATATTATATGGGTATTTCTTACCGGGCAGACCGTGTGATGTAAAACGGTTCATGTGCTTCCGACCCATGAAACTAAATTAAGTAGAGAGCTCACAGTATGCCGCCCGCCAAGGTACATGCAAAATTACCTATGGCACTCTAACCAACGTGAGCTCTTCAACTGCGCACGTTTAGGTAGTTAAAGTCGCCCAGCAACAGCAGAGAAATTTACAATAAAGCATCTATCTACAGTACAACGACAGACAGCCACGTTCAGGTCTTTATACGTACGCGATCCATGGCATCCGAAAAGGTGTCCTTGCTGAGTCCGACCTGGTTGAGTACGGACAGCTTCTGCTCGATCAGAGGCCAGATGTAGTCATCCGAAGTCCCTCGCGCCATCAGATATTGTATAACACAGGTATTCATCTGCAATCGTTCACACGGGAGGTTAAATTACGGGCATACGGTTTTTAGTAGTACAAACTGACTGCAATCAATAGAGCTACCAAAATAACTACCATAATAAACATGTGGAAGCTTATTACGGCCGTGCAGATAACTCGTCTCGCTAGCAAAGGTTGTCACTGTCTCAACAAACGGCCGTGTTGTGCAAGTCTATTGCTGTTCTCTCTCTAAGGGTGAGCCATCGTACAGGGTTGCGCCTGTCGAACAGAGTGCCGTCGATAGCCTAAGACTGGTACAACAAGCGACACCTATGCTTGCCTTAAGCATTAAAAACCACCAACAAGACTGAACAAACTGGAGTGTCACATTCATCAGCTGCCCCTGTTTTAAGTTATCTTGCTTAAGTTATGTGGAAGCTAGCACCCCTGCTAACTCTAATACATTTGTAGCAAGTACTAATGAATTGACTCAGTAAAATGTTGGTTATACCGTTTTATATGTAAAACACTAATTATAAAATTAACTTACTTAAAAAATACTATTACTCCAATATATATTTCACAGAGCTGTATGGAACACAGCTAGCCAAGAAGAATAAACAATGTATCATTTGAGTTATACGATTTTGTTTCAACTATATCGTGATCACTTATGATTATAGTAAAGTGTATCTGTTTACCAATACAAAAAAAAACAAGAGTGTAATTATAAACCATGGACAAACCGGGTATAAGTATTGTATTTATTTAGATTATTTAGATGCACATACAATTCTTGACGCCGATTTGGTTCGGCTACGGCAGAAAAGGGAGTCCCTTGCCCGTGGGCAATGAACCGATTATGGACGCGGCGTTTCCGCGTTGAATTTCAACTGATATTCTTTGTAGCAAAAACTGCCATGACCTTCTATCACCGGTTGATGCAGCAACTCTAGATCCCAGCTCCGCCAGAAAGCTCCTTGTGATTTTTCCCATTGGGCCTAAAGTCTCGAAGGCAATTGGTTGAACGATAAAGTTTTGTTCCAGTTCACGATATTTTGCCAACTTGCGATCTTCGGCAAGGTGAGCGGCTGCTCCGACCTCCCTGCTGGTATGGCGAGCATAAGAAGCGGCCAACGTGCAAGACACGGTGACGTCGTACACAAGGCAGCGACCTTCACTCCATGGAACTAGAGTCAGGCCGTCCGGACGCAGTTGGCTGTTGGCTGACAGTCCGACCGGCTCCTTGACTGCCGGTATGTGGGCAGACTGCATTGCTCGGTGTATTACGTCGATTAAAGCTGAATGTCTTGAGAACCTACCGGCGCTCCTCTTGCAAGCGAGAGCATGCTCACCCGTAGAAGACACCGGTAGGTCACATCTTGCACAGTTATGTGCGAAGCAGACTGATTCCCCCAGGCGCAGGCCGGAGACGATGCGGAGTGTGGTATTGTCCAGCATCGTCCCCAGCTGCGGTGAGGGAATGGCCTGAAGCCACTTTCCGCTCATCGGATCTATCACGGCTTTCAATCGCGCCTGCTCTTTAACGTTGTTTGCCTGGGTCATTAACCGCTCCAGGGTCGACTTAACTACTTGCAAGTCTAAAGTCGATTGTGAAATGCGTTCGGGCAATGGACCCCACTTTTCTGCGTAGTAGCGGCGAGCTTGTTCAAGTTGAGCAATAAAGCTGGTGTAGGCATCCGGTGGTGTGATCCCTGACACTAAAGTCTCAGTGTTTTTTAGAGACCCGAGGTGAGCAGACAAGGCAACTTGCGAAGCCATGCGAATCCCCATTCCTCCTGCGGAAGTTGGAAGCGAAGCTTGTAACCACGAGGTTTGCCTAAGCTGAACGTTTAAGATACCCTGAAGGGTACTTCGCAAGGTTTCGTCGAACGATTGAAGCAGTTCTGGTTCAGCATAGGCTTGTGAGCATCGTAAGAGGTACATCAGCCTCGGCGTTGACAAACTCGCGCGAAGCAGGTAGAGGGCTGGGTGAGCGTCCAATAGTCGCAGTCTAGAGCACCAGCGAACAAGGTCGGAGCCTTTTTTAGCTAAAGATAAGCCAATCGATTCGGTCAGAATTGGCGCTCCTAGAAGCTCGAATTCGTTATCGGGAATTAACCTCGCAGCTGGCAGAAGATCGCGGACCATTTGAAGCATAGAGCCGAGTTGAGGGTCCTGTTGAAAGGGGAAAAATATTTCGCACTTGGCGTCGTTCAGCTTGAGCCCCGAGACCGCCTCGAAGTCTTTTACCTGGGCAATGTCTCTCTGGACCGCCGAGACGTCTCCAGCGAGAGTGCCGTCGTCCAGAAACCAAGGTCGGAGTTCGGAAGTAAGGCGCGTTTGAAGTTCGTGAATAGCAATGCAAAATAAAGCGGGGCCACAGGGGTCACCTTGCTGGACGCCGGAGCACGACTCAATAAACTCTCCCTGCCAAATTAACTTGCTCGGAAGTCTATACATCTGGTATACCAGCGGGTAAAGTTGGGGAAGGTGAGTGCGAACAGCTTTAAGCAGGTGGTCTCGTCTGAGCGTGTTAAAGGCATTTTTGAAATCTAACTTGACGAGAACCTTCTCTGGGGCACTCCTGTTATGGTCTACAAACGCCCGTGTTGCATGCACGGCCGCTTCCGCACCTCCTCTGATTCCGCAGCCGAGCTGATGCGGAGAGACCATTGCGACGATGTCCGGCATGCTCTTCCTGGTTATAATCTTTCCGACTAAGCGGCGCAGAGTCAGGCCAACGGCAATGGGTCTAATGCCACCATCTTTTTTGCGCAAAGCAATAAGCGAGGCGCCGTAGAAGACAGGGAGCACGAAATCAGGCAACTTTCCATTAATAGCAAGGTTTACAAAGCGTACTAGACTTAAGAGCAGTCGGTTCTCCTCGCCGTCTCTGCCGATAAGGTCCTTCAGATGACGTGGTCGTAGACCATCAGGGCCGCCGCCTGAGCTGTTGGCAAAGCTCCGGATGGCGTTGATGACATCCATTGCAGACACGGTGATCTCATGGGTCTCTCCGGCAGACACAGGCGGCGGAGAAAAGGATAGATCAGGTGGAGTAGGCGGATGTTTGCCCAGGAGCGCCAGTTTTGTTTCGGCAGACAGCGGCGCTACTGTGTCGGTGGATAAAAGAACCCTTGCCGCAGAGGAAACGTCGCCGAGAGCGAGTTTCCCCTGAACAACACGAATCATCGCAGAGTTGTTGCGCGACGAACTTTCTTGCCGACTAGATAATGATGAACCATATGGGTTCGTTTCAGGACCGTTTCCCGCCCGGAATCGGTTAAGATTCTCGCGTAGTACCGATGTGAGGGTTCGGCCGCGTTCCTTTTGGGATGGTATGCAGAATACTGCAGTTGGAAATTGCAGTAGTCTTTTATATGAATCTCTGCTTGCTGTTGAGCAGACCTCATTGATCAGAGTTGCAAGCTCCGAAGACATGCTGTCGCGAATACCCCGGGGTAAACAGGAAATCATCTTAGATGCGCTCTTGATTTTCGACGTTTCGAGGATAACGTCTTGCAGTGAGACCTGAGCCGGTGTACTTGTTACAGAATTTGCATGGAGTGCGTCTCTCGTGGACCGACTCAGACCGTTGCTTTCCATACTGCTGACAGAGGGAACAGCCCACCTGCGAATGTCTTGTTGTGACATCATTGCGAGGCCGGAGGAGACTTCAGAGCGATGTCGCACGCGACAACAGGGGAGGCAGCTGTCATCGTGGGATCCGTTTCGGGCGGACGCAGACCAGCCAAACTTGAAGTTACAGATGTCAGCAAAGCGTCTTTAAGCTGATCGCGCAGGCCAACAGTGAGGTTGTTTGGGGACCCGATAGCGGGCCCAGCAGAAGCGACTTGTAAAGGCGCGCCGGGGAGAATGCATGAGAATGCCTTCTCGATAGCGCTGCTGATGTGTGTTACAATAGTGTCGATAACGGACGGTATGATCTTTTCAGTGATAGCGAGCATTATCCTGTCGAGCCAGTCCCCTTGCGGTGGAGCGATAATATTCGGGATGGGCTCCTTAACATCATCCTCCGCCTTTTGAGCCTGATCTGCCGGACGTGAAGGGACTTTAACTCCGTTTTGGACAACCGCCGAAAAAGACCGTTTAGGTAGCGAGGCCGATGGCTGGACCCTAACCCCGTTTTGAACCACCGCAGAAAAGGAACGTTTAGAAAAAGATGCCGATGGCTGTATGTTGTTCACGGGTGAGCAGATTTTCACCGTTGGAGCGGAGGCGTTTTGCTGAATGCGTAATGGGGCTGATCTCTTAAGCTGTTCCATCCGATGGAGGCGATGGGGGCAAGATCCCCAGGTAGACTCGTGAGACCCCTTACAGAGACAGCACTTTGGGGGTTGAGTACAGTCTTTACGGAGGTGATTCGTAGAGCCGCAACGGCGGCAACGTGGGGACGACCACGGGCATTTCGGCCTGATGTGGTCTAGGCTAAAGCACCTGTAACAATGATGAGGCTCCCTGTAGAGCACCACCCCGTGGGTTTTCAATCCGAGACGAACCTCAGCAGGAAATTCGATGCCCGCAAAGGTGAGGATAACACTGTCAGTCGGCATAACAATGCCAGTCATAACGCTTTTCGACCGCACCCGAATGGCCTCAGTTACCCCCAGAGTCTTCAGTTCGTTGACAATTAAGTCTTCACTGAGTGACGGGTGAACGCCACAAATTTTACCCTTAACAGTGGATCTTTGGCCACTCGTTCGCGACTGAACAGGGATACCCGCGAGCTGTGTTAAACTCAGCAAAGTAGCCCTGTCCACAATGTCAGCAGCCACAATAACGAGTTCACCACTGCGAGCAAAGCAGGGCTCATCAATTTCCCCTTTAATGTGCTGGGCTATATCAATGCACACCTTGGTAAAATTTTTCTCAAGCTGCTTGTCGTCGGCTGAGAAGAGAACTGCTTCAGTGCGCTCTTTGGTTACAACATTGGGAGCAGTCATCTTTTGAGCCGGTTTACCACCAGCACCGACCTCAATCCAACCCTCAGTATCTCCATCGTTCAAAGCATCGCCGTCCCCTGCCACTTGATTATCATCTCGTGAAACAGCTTCTCCCGCGCTGCCAGGTGACACTGTCTGCCCCGGAACGTGCGTGCTGCTCTCGCCACTAGATTCGCAGACGATGGTCGTAGCATCGGTTGTTGTTTCGCCGTTGGCCGCATCACACATAACAACACAACCGGCGCCGGTTGTAGCAGCACCTGACGTTGACAGTACCGTGGTAGTGCCGACGTCTTTCGCCTCCTTCGACGGTTGCTGCTGTTGGGGCGGGCTGGTCGCCTGCCGTTTCTTCTTCTTTGTGCAGCATCCCTTTCCACTTGTTGACGGAGAGTTGGCAGCGGCGGCAACGGACTCTGCAGTTACTGCAGTCTCGGCGCCAACATTTCGAACACAGCTGACTGGCGGATCGTCGGTGTTGTTGACATCAGCCGGCGGCGGATCGTCGTTGTTGTTGACGTCAGCCGGTGGCAGTGGCGTTGTTGTTGTCGTCGTCGTGCCTGCTATGGGTTTCCCAGATGGTGGGTCGCCCTTAGGCGAGTGTTCAACGGCCATAACGGGTCAATTCACAGCACAAAAGATGCACAAGACGGAGAAGTTGAACTGCACCAATTCTCAACGTCAGGTATGATCTAGAAAGCACTAATATACACCAATGAAACAGAGATCTGCGAGGACACTCCTTACCGCTCGAATGTAAACATTCGAAAAAATGGACAAATGGACAATGGACAAACCTGTCCAATGCGGTGAATACGATCCTCAGCTTGAGTGAGAATTCCCGGATTCCAGAAAAGTTCCGCGAAGATGACTATATTGGCAGTATGCAGAGTAATGCCTAGACGGAACCAAACCAAATGCTTAGTAAACACTTATCTATGTCTATATGCCAGTATGGAGCTCCAAGAAGCCTACACTACCATATACAGAATAGTATAGAAGTACTTAGTAGCTCAGTCGAATACGGTTACGTTAGTAAAAGCTGCCTCCTTATATAAGAAAATTATAATTCATATGTCGGTTCTCACACACACGCACATTAACATTAAATTATTTTTTTCTAATGTTAAACGATATCGATGAAATAATATAACTACCCACCAAAAAAACCTAACTACTTAACTAAAAAATCCAAAGTTGAATGATACGTTGCAATACAAAATCATCGCTAGTAGAATAAAAACTTTAACCCTGGCCCCTCTTAACGTTTGAAACCAAGATATATATATATATATATATATATATATATATATATATTATGAATTTTTATTTATATAATTTCACTATGTTAGCACTTGGAGGACATATATATATATATATATATATATATATATATATATATATATATATATATATAAACAGCCTTAGCAAAATAATGGTACATTTTAAGTAGCATGTTTCCTGCGCTCTGATTAGTCAGCTACCTGAATTGGCCGCGGTGATGGACAAGACGGCAACTCGGCAGTTAGTGTCCGTTTGAAACTGTTCGACGAATCGTTGACGCGCTTCCGAGCCCACCTGTATACGTGACGTATATATGTGTCTCCTTTTAATTTGTTGATTTTAAAATAATAGCGTGGTGAACAACGGATAAATGTGAAACAACGTAAAGCAATAGAAGAGCACATACAAAAATAGGTAATTGTTCGAAATGTTTGTGGTAGTTTTTCTTCTACATACACAAATAAATATTGACTGCGTCTCCGTGTCTGGTTCTTACAAAGAGACCACTGCACTATGTCTCTCAAATGACATGCCGAGAGCAACTGACAATAGTATATGTATCAATGCTATATGCATACTCAATATGAGTAAAATTAATATTACTCACTATGAGTAACTGTGATAAAATGATAAAAATGAATATTATTATTACACATAAATATATTAACAAATATAATGCACAGGAATATTATATAATGGGGAATGGCTAAAACAACTGTACCCAGCAGGAGTGTTACTTTACCTGTCACTAACAGATTAATTATGAAAGAAATAAATAAATGTATTGAAATCGTTACATATGCATTCCTCAGGCAATCTGTTCACTGTTAAAGACGGCTTGAGCAGCGTTTAAAACTAGCTTTCTTCTAAGTGGAATGTAGCAGTAGAAAAGATACATACCTTGCCATCAATTCGAATGTAATCAACCTTCTTCTTCTTTAGAAGCTCAGAGACTGCATCTAACATAACCTGTGTCAGAGCAAACAAAAATATGTATAAATATGCAAATCGGAATTATTTCACAAGCTTATATTAAGACAAAAACATATGTATCTACATTTTATGAGAAATGTTTGCATAATCAAACAAGCTTGAAGTAACATTCAACAATATCAAAATACGCAGAACTTCAGTTAAAAAAAACAAACAACGAAAACATACATCGGCAAGCCTACATAATATTACGCATAGTCTTGGTTTTACCTTCCTAACATCAAATCAGAATAGTTAAATATACAACAACAGAAATAGAGCGACGGTGATCGTCTTTATATATGCTACGATCTCCGAAACGAAAGCAAATATTATTTTGGAGCAAAACTTGATTAAGTGCTTCAGTACCGTGTGATGCGCAAACACAAGAAATTTGCAATCGCCTTCCAAAATCTCCTCAACGTATTTACAAACGGCCTTCATTTTCAGGTCCGCGCTTTTAGCGAAATACTGCATAAGTACACCTCGACGCTCCATGGTGCTGAAATGACAAACAAAACATCACATGCACAGATATGTATACACGTAAATTAGAATGTGTTTAGCAAATAAAATAAAAAAACGTAACAATTCCACTAAACGCCATAAACTTAAAGTTGCTTTCTTACATAAAACACTAATATTAAAACAAAATATAAATATGACAGGCTGTCTTTCTAACCGATTTAAGTGAGACATTTATATTTGTTCGTATACGAAGCAACTATTAATACATTTAGACCGTCCGACACTCACGGGAGCGCCTCATTATGACTTAATTATATTGGCTTCGTAAATGTTTTATATGGAATGTTTGCTCGTACCTAAGCTGATCATTGTTGACCATTTGGCTGAGATGTGAGGCCTGTTTGTCCTGTTCTTTAACAAGCGTAGGATCAAGTAATATGACGTTGCGCTGTTTCGCTGGTAATTGATCCAACACGTCACGCTTAAGTCTGAAACGTCAATACACGATAGCAAACAATGAACATTATGCTTCAGATGCAAGTGCACATCCGTTCAATGCTTCTATGTACCAAGCACCTACAAGGTATAATTACAAACATTTAATTGCGTGGCAATATGTTATACGTGTGCAGGAAGGGACAGTATTCTTGAAGGCCGTCATCAAGAAATACCGAGTTTGCTTTCGCGATAATTGCGAGTATTCGCAGAAAAAACTCGCGGCGGTTAGCTTCCTCATGACGATCTCCCTAAGGGCAACTTCAAACGGCGCCTTGTAGTCTAGAAATACAGCGTGCAAGGTTTGGGGATGAACATTTGCTCGTATATATATATATATTTTTTTTCCGTAAGGCTAATGCCCTTGTACGTTTTTTTCATTTCATGGCTAATTTTGAATCCACTCCGGCATTTACCTTGTCTAAATTGGAAACCATGCAAGCCAATTTAAGAGTGGCCGGTCTGGGTCTCGAACCCAGTCCTCCCGAATGTAAGGCAAAGGCTTTGCCACTAAGCCATCTTGCTCGGTTTATATATATATATATATATATATATTAAAGATAGAGGACAGCAAAAACAAATCTACCTTCGAATGTTTTTTCTATCAAATGCTCCGGTGGCGTTTGATTGTTTCTTAAAATCAATTTCACCATTCTAGAACAGGTAGAAATTGCCTTGTAAACCACTCCGTGTTTTTGTCCAAAATGCTTGCAAGAGAGAAGTAATCCGAGCATTCTGTCATAGTAGCTAATGACATGACAGGCAGTACGATAAGATTTACTAAGATTCTATAGTTGAATTATTTTTAGCCTTTTTAAATATTTTGTTTATCAAATCCTCATAAACGTATAAACATATGTACATAACATTTACAACTACTACTATTTACACAGTGGCGGCGTGATCTAGGGGACTAGTGCGCTAGTCATGGTTGTCATCTACCGGGGTGTCGCCGGTTCGATCCCTGTTGTTGATCGAATTTTCTTTGAGCGATACTCATTGAGAATAGATGATAAACCATACCGCTGAGAGTCAGCGGCCATGCTGCCACAAGGACTGTTGGGGAAACCCTAGATATCTTAACATGTCCGGCCCTCGGTGCATTGAAGATATACCTCAGGTTAAGTTCCAAGCCCGTAGGGGACGGAGGATAGTCTAGAATTAAAAACAACCTCTTTAAAAAATATTTTTAATTCTAGACTATTTATACAACCTATTCTTTGTTCTAATTACCTTCTTATCATGATCACCTCCTGTAGAAGAATGTTTAGTTCCTCCAAATAGGAACTGCCTGAGAAGTCCCAGCCAAATTTGGTCTCTCTGGCATTACAGTACCTGTAGAACGCAAGAAAAACTCAGATCTCACGCCTGTAGAACGCAAGAAAAACTTTCTCTCTCTCTCTATCTATCTCTCTCTCTATATATATATATATATATATAGAACGTGCGCATTTCCCAACGAGTGTACAGAGAGCACATTGCATAAGGCTACTTGGTGTCTACAGCAAGGTCTAGCGGCACAAATGTATGGACAGTACGGATGCAGCAATCGAATATTAAGTAACAAACAAAGTCGAACCCATACCGAAGAGCAAAGTCGTGTACGTTGGGCCAATGTCGAACGGCAAGGCACTGTATTTGCGGGTAGAGCTCAATTGGTCTAGAAAGGGCCGGAGTTCCCGACAGAAGAATAATGCGTCGCGCATTCGCGGAAAGTTCTATACCGACTTTCGTCCGCTGGGTCTTGTAGCCTTTCAAGAAATGCGACTCGTCAAAGATTAGCACCTGCCAACAACGAGCACCGCAATAACAAGGTATAGGCGATAGCATTACACAGACACAATAACACGCAGTATAGTACCAAAAAAAGACGAACAAATAATAGTAATAGTAATAATAATATTAATAAATTATTATTATTATTATTATTATTATTATTATTTATCATTACCATCGCTTAAAAATTATAGTAGTTAAGCAAACTTTTGTTACACGAGAAATCAACTATTATATTAGACCGGCCTGCGCTATAGGAGAGTAGTCTCAGACTCCTCTCTTCTCTCAAGGCAGTGGCTCACAATTGGTTCCGAATCAGGAGGGGGGTTTAGTGCGTACAGTGCGCGTATCGGGTTACGTCATATACGCTGTCCCCCGCTGAGTTTAGCCCCACACTACCAGCCATAACTTCGGCGTGAAGTGTGCGTAAATGCAGTTCCTAACCCCTTTAGGCAAAAAAAGACTCCTCTCTTCACGCCGATGCCAACAACCTTACGACACGATCTACTTAAGAATTTCGTCACTCAACTGTCAAAAGGAAACTAGAAACCAGAAAACCACTGCCGTACCTTGAATTTGGCCGCTATCAGATCCTCACTTCGGCGGGCCATGAGATCATATGAGCAGATTAGGATCTGGTTGGCACCTAAAGGGTCCGCCGATTTTACGACCACCTAATAAACAAAATATTTTTTCATCGGTTATAGTACAATTCTGTAGATAAAATAGTTAGTGTGGAAAAATTTAAACCGCGGTTGGATCTAAAGTTTCAACAACTTTTGTCATAAACATAGTTTTATGACACACAGTGCACTCTCAGACGCGAGATGGGCAAAGTCGTTGCAGGTGAGAGGACTTAGATCCATTTTATGACCCTCTACTCAAGTGCTAGAAATATATAAACATCAAGGAAGACGTTTCGATTCACACGAATCTGTGCTTGAAGCCTTCGATGTGAAGCTAGAAAACATCGATGAACACGTTTAGAGCTGCACTACGATAGATTAAACCACCGCTCCAAAAAGAGTTATAGAAATTGGAAATTTAAAAAACAAATACAATTGTACTTTAGAATGCAAAGCAACTTAAAATGCGGCAGTAAATGTGAATGTGCGTAAAACATGGAACTAAGCACCAATATCCAACGTAGATAAGAAATGTGATGAAAGACACCCAAAATGTACAAAATGTCAGCAAATCGTCCCTACGAGCAAGGAATGTGCCATGCGATCCTTCACCAGATAAAACTTTGTCCTTCATCCATTAGGAGGTATTTTATACCTGCCATGGTTGAATGCAACGTCCGTTGCTTCAATAAAGACTCATCTAGCAGTAAAGCTTTGGGCTTGAACGGAGACAGTCAGAGTTCGCAGAATGATTGTCCAGAAATAAGCTCGAAATAGCAGTGTGGTCAATCATCAGCCCCAGCCATCGCAGAGGAACAACATTGAGATAAGCATTCGACAATATGTACCTGAATATCATGGTCGGTAAGTGACGGTAGCCAACGAAGAAAAGAATCTCTCCAGGCGAAACGCATCGACGAGGGGCACACAACAAATAAGGGCCATTCTTCACGAAAATACGTGGCAATTGCCATGGCTTGGATCGTCTTGCCTGAAATATAATTACAATCGAATTATTGAGCGACTTGCAACAACCACTGCGATACTTGCTCATCTGCTCTTTATTCTGCAGGTACTGTGCCGTCCGTAATTCATAACAAAGATTTTTCCCAAAACACCCCGCTTAATAATCAGACATCCCCGAAGAAGGATGTGCCCCACCGTACGTTATTATGTGGATTTGTTTGTTAGTTTATAACATTTACCAAAACGCTGCTAGTCGCGTTATACCACGGTTACTATACCAAGTCCCATGTCGTCGGCAATGAGCACTCTGCCCCTTTGCGCGATGCCCCGAAGAACGCCCTCGACCTGGAACGGCATGAGAGCTTTTCGAAGTTTAGGATCGATCGACGACAGTTCCACGTCTTCAACTGGAAGCCGGATGTTTGAACGCAACACCTGTGGAAAACGATTACAATCTAAGTCATTAGCAAAATACAATTTAAGACACTAGCAAATTACAATTTAAGACATTAGCAAAATACAACTTAATACTTTAGTAAACTACAATTTAAGACATCAGCAAAATACAACTTAATACTTTAGTAAACTACAATTTAAGAGATCGGCAAAGGACGTTCTGGCGGTAAGTGAAGTGGTAGATTTGACAGCAGTGTGTTTTTTAAGATCTACCGAATGATGGCAGCTTCCATAGTGGGCTCAATTGCGTAAGACTAGCCTTTGTTTTTTGAATCTGACTATCTCGGCGGCAAAGGTAGATGAAATCTACGGGTATGCAATTGCATGCGATTCTGTCGCGATGCGGCATTTCGCTTGCGTTTGTAGTGAATTTATTAATGCAGCAGCTCGACGGCGGACGGGCCGAAGGCCTTTTTGCGATCGGATATGACTGAAGTTCAGTTGTCCCGCTGGCGACGTGTTAGTAAACAAGGTGAACGCATCTCATATATCAGTTCATACATATGTAATTGGGTATACGTGAAACATGCCGCAGAGGTATGGTTGCCGCATGCGTTCGCTCGAGAACGACACGGCGCGCTTTTTTTAAGAACGGAGAGCGTTGATTACCGGCAACAAGAAATAAATCATCTAGAGGAACGTGACTCGCATAACGTTATGGTCAAGGCACCTGGCTCAGTTGCAAGTATGCTTGCAAGAGCAAGACTTCACGATAGAAAGACCACCATGTTGAGTGTCTAGTATAAGGGAAAAGAAGGTGCGCTATGCGCTTCTGCAGAACAAGCAAATGATTAACTGTACAAAGTACTGCCAGCAGCTCAATAGTTTTACACAAGCCGTCGCCGAAATCGCTCCGGACTGTGCAATCGTGGAAGTCTCGTATTCTCGCATGACTGCGCCCGCACACATACATCTGTGGCAATCTAGTGCAAGTGCCTGGATTTGTTCGATGGGGTTTTCTACCGCACTTACCCTAACATCTGTCCCCTTCGTTCAAATTTATATATATATATATATATATTATTATTTCATTTATTCAATGTAATCAATCATTCAGGGTGGGAATATGACATTTGGGTCCCTGCGAACGTGTGCACCGTTACGGGGGGTCCAGTGTAGGGACCAGCCATTTCTGAAGAGTGTCCCGATCCAGCGACAGGCGCTGTCTGAGAAAATCACCCGCTCGTTTGTCTCCGCTGGTTAGAATCAGGCGTTTCCCGACCTTTTGTAGCAAACTTCGAGTGGATGGACCGGGCCCGCCAAGGGTCTCGAAGGCAAGGGGGTAAAACCTGTACGGGTACCCGATGTTCTGGTACTTTCTAACCTTGCCTGCCTCGGCGAGAGCCGAAGCATGACTAGCCCGGGCCGCGCCATCACTGACCATTATATATATATACCTTCTTTAAGGGTCCGACAGAACTGTGTATAAGACCATCGTTGACCAAAAAAAAACTTTGCTATATCACCAAATAAAATCCACATTGCAAGACGCGATAAATAAAAAATGACGCATTTACCTTGGGTATAAATGATGGTAGGCCAGTGATTGCCACGTCTGGCGCTCCCTCTCTGATGGCCTTCAAGAGATTTTCCATTGTCTCAACCCGAAAGCAAAAATGTCGACTGCTTATGTCATAGCTGCGTTATGCACTTACCATCGACAGCAAAACGATAGAACACCAACACCGGAAAACGACAATAAATTACATCAAAGTTACAACAAATCATAGCCATCATAATAAACGACTGCTATATGACAACATGTAATAATATTAGCAATAAAGCCAGCAGCAGCAGATGCGGTAAAATTACTGCGTACCAGCACCAAACAATCATCAATACGTGAAAACAATAAAACAAATGCAATAATAATTAAACCAATGATGGAAGTAACTACAGACAACAACAACTCTTACTTCATCAACAACAGGAGCAGCAACAATATCAGCCGTGGGCGGCAGCAGTGACAGCAGTAAAGTGAGCAAAGAAATTATTGAGCTATATAAGTTATGTAATAGCTTTACGTCGACTCACCGTGCGCCAGGAAAGGTCTTCATAACGTCGTTAAGTTTCGGGTTGTAACCACATTGCAAGCGAAATTCGCTTCCCGAGATGAGAATACAAATGCCTGTGACACGTGGCGCTGTTGCGGACGATGTCTGCAACATACCGTCGATTACATACATTCGATTCGCATCACAAACATAATTCCATTACAGACATACATAAGTACATATATCTGCTAAGAATTCCGCAATACACTGTGAGATCTGTGACAATAAAAAATACTAAGCTATATGGTAGTATCCGACGACAGAGGATAGATACAGTACTTTTCCTAGAAAGAATTTTAATTTGTCAACACTACGAAAAATTAGCTGTAAAGCCAAAACTTCTAAATCCTTTTGAAAATTGTGTCCAATGCCTTGAACACCAAAAAATACACATATGAAGGAAATGCATTCGTAGAAAGATGGGATTTTCCCCTAAATTTCATGCGACCGAGCAACATGTCGCTCTTAACATATCTACACCAATAGTTTCAGACAAGACTGCTGACGTCCTCATTATATCAGCTTCACAAATGACGTCATTTTAACCTATTTAATCCTCACAATGCTCACAACCTTCTATGCTGACAACCAACGTAGAGCGATTTGTCGTATATATATATATATATATATATATATATATATATATATATATATATATATATATATATATATATATATATATACATAAAACCACGTAAGGGATGTGCGTATATTGTGCACGTCCTGTGGATAAACCCGTGTAACAATAAAACAAAAACATTGCCGCTACGGTTGAACGATCTATGCGAACCCTCGTCGTGCCCTAGCCATCCTCCACTAATCCAGTGAGCACAATCGCGTGCTGAACTTACAGCTGTTCCGACGCCGCCGCTACTGGATTTTGGCTTCGTGTTGTAGACGTTATTGCCGTAATGGCTGCCAATGTTTCTCGTGTTGCTGTTGTTACTGTGCCCGCTGCCGCCGCCCCCGCGACCATGAAAGCCACCGTGCGGCGCCGAGGTCGATGCGTGACCTGGAACATATTTCTGTCCTCCACCACCGGCCGCTCCCACAGCTGAAGGCTTCTGAAAAGCAATTCAAACCATACGCCGCGCATCTTCAAGTCAATAACAACCTGCGTCAATTCAATCAACAACGCAGCAACAACTGCTGTTACGTGCAATATATATATATATATATAAATCTTTTTTTTTTTTTGTGGAAGAGGGTTAAATGCAGTTACGCACTACTGCTACGAGTAGGAATATATATATATATATATATATAGGTCGACTCGTGCCTATTTAATTTGTTATGAAAGGCCTGTCACTAAGCAAAGGTCAGCAGTTCTCTATCTACCTCTTTCGACCTTTACTTACTTCGTTATATATATATATATATATTAGCCGCAGCCACTGCCGAAATGTGGCGGCGTGGACTAGAGGACTAGTGCGCTAGTCGTAGTTGTCATCTACCGGGTGCCCTGTTCTTGATCGAATTTTCTTTGGGCGATGCTCATTGAGAATAGATGATAAACCAGACCGCTGAGAGTCAGCGGCCATGCTGCCACAAAAACTGTTGGGGAAACCCTAGATATCTTAACATGTCCGACCCTCGGTGCATTAAAGATATACCTCAGGTTAGGTTCCAAGCCCGTAGGAGACGGAGGATAGTCTAGAATTAAAAACAACCTCCTTAAAAAAATATTTTAATTCTAGCCACTGCCGACAATTAATTAGCTTAATTGCTACCCGCCAGTAACCATTGTCTAACAGTTACTGAGCCTGCCATAATATGACAAAATGATTGATGATGCTATTGAATCGCGACTGACATCGACCCAGGCGAAAAAAACCGTAAGTGAACTTTACAAGCAATCGCCGTTGCAATACATCAGTAACGCGTGTTATGCCACGTAAATGCAAAATTCCTAAAATAAGGCGCATTATGGCGTTTCAGTGCAAGTATATTAGCGGTGTGCTGCGTAAGACACTACAATAACCTATTTTAAATCCCCTGTTGTATGGCACGCATCTATGTACGAGCATATGCAGAAGTGCAGAACTCCTAGCGCCATGCTCTCTGTGATGGGTATCGTTTTCGAACTGGTTGTCCCGCCGTCATATTCTATACAGTAGCAATCGCTATGATTTTCTTCGTCAAGTAGTACGGTCCATTTTTGCAAAACTTTAAGAGCATCCTTTTGTTTGCAGATTGTCAGGTCTATGTGCAATTCCATTCCACCGCGGTAGGAGGTAAGATCTGTACCCCTGTTAGGGGACAACCATATTCCCACCGCTAGCCATTCTAGTACCAGTACGTTTCTTCTGTTAGTCTTCGCAGGCCAGACCCCCTTGACGACCATTTCATTCAAACTGGAAACGGCCGACATTAGTCTATTTGACTGCGCGGTGTCTCTGCTTGTGGTTTTGTCTAATGTTTTATCGGTTAGCTGTGAACTTCTAAACATACCTGAACGCTTGATTTGTTCTGTCCGAAGAAGCTGGCGACACTCTGAGTCGTAGTTTTGGGATGAACGCTGGTCCCCGCCGCCGATGGCTCCACCACTCTTTTTGACGCCGCAGCTGCCTGCTCTGCGCGAAGACGTTCGGCTTCCTTTTGCTTTTTGATTGCAAGAGCCTTTCTTCCAACAACGAGCACACCCACGAGCACAGGAAGAGAATCCGGTACACATAAAAGATTAGCTGTGTGTACGCAAACGTGTGTACTGCGTTACGGAATTCAAAGCTGGCTACCAGCAAAATGCATTGCCTATTTGTAAATCGGCCAAATTGACAACGCAAATGACCGAAAAAACCGCTCAGTGCTCACTGGTTACATATGAACAAACTCTAACGCCAAAATATGTCAGCAATGGCGTTTATTCCGCCATTTGTGCTGTACAGCTGTGAAAGCACAAGTGCTAGTCAGAAGTTGACTCAATATGTCACGTGAATAAAAAAGGGACTAACAGAACGTCGGAAAGTGCTAACCTTTGCCCGGTTTTCCTCGATACGTCGCCGCACTTCCTCTGGTAGGTTTTCCATCCTTATACCGCAAGCTTCCCTTGGCTGTATCAAATCAAATAAACATTTAAAATGCGCTCTACACAGATAGACTACACAGAGATAACCCCGTCATTGTTATAGTTCGTACCTACCTACAATCTACAGCTCACTGCACTGACAACGTATGACAATCGATGCTGCCACAGAGCAGTTAAATTCAATTCAATAATCTGGCACAAATTTGAACTGTGTCATTAAAATCCCTCAGTGTGGTTCAAAATCAGTTTGCTGGTCGGGAATCAAAAAAAATACCACCTACATTACGCGTAGTAATCATAGACACGGCATCAGCCACAACAATGTATTGTTAAGACTTAAATAGTTTGCTCGGAACATTACTAGCATTACGTTACGAATAGCCAATTGAACTAACATAGTACTGTAATGTACTTCTGGGTTGGAACCCGCAGCTTATTGCATTCGCCTGACCGTCTTTAGCAGACACGTGTACCGTGCCTCTGTGGTAAATAACGATTACTGTACTGTAGGTAGCTGTGAGGCACAATGTAATTTCCTTCAATAGCGCCTCTTATCTAGAGCTCATTGCGGCTTTTTGCTCGACTGATGCCCACACAGAGACGGTTCGTTGGATACAGCAACTTGCCAACAACTTAATTAGTACGCAAATCACTGAGATCTATGGAATAGAGTGGCATACCAAAGACACGACAGCTATTGCCGACCATTATTATTTCTTATTTTACCAAGTATGATCTACCGAGCAAGATGGCTTGGTGGCAAAGCCATTGCTTTGCCATCGAGAAGTCGAAGGTTCATGTTTTGGATCGGCCAGTCTTAAATTTGTTTCTAGGGTTTCCAATTTAGACAAGGTTCAGTTCAGTTTATTACTTTCAAACACACGCTCCTTAAAGTACATCCGTGTTCCATACATCGTAAGGTAAAAGCTAGAGTGAACTAAAAATTGTTCACTGCGCGGCCGAACTACACTCGGCCAGAACCATGACGTGGGATGGCACCCACAATTCTCTCTACCATCGAAAGGCGTGCATCCTAGCCTAGGCACACAGCCACGCGTCGGTTCACACCGAGTAGACTAAGAAAGTATTTCGAGGTTAGCACAGGCATAGAATTTAATGATGCCACGCAGTTGAGCCAAACATTGCCGGAGCGTCTGGCGACTGCCACATGGTTCGCGCCAGGAGGCAGCTTTCCAGTTTATAGCGATTATCCATCGAAATTCAGCGGAAAATTGCCGCAGTTGCAGTGCCTGGATCTAATGAACGAGTGCTTTCAGCCATGGTTGGTAACTTGGCACTGGAGCGTGGCGCGGGGGAAAGCTATGATGATAAACTTGCCTCCCAAATGTCTGCCTCTATTTTGCAATCCTGAAGAAAACGTAAAGCTATACACGTTTCAGTATTCCAGAGTGAACTAATGACTATGGCCGTAAGATTACCGTAGACCAAACCTGCAATCCTTGGCAGATTTGACGGAACACGAGAAACGTGTCACGAGAAATGGGAAGCATATATGTCTAAGTTTGCGTATTCGTATATACATATATATTTTTAGTGCACGTTATTGAATACTGCGTGCCGAGAAAAAATGCAGATGCAATATGATACCAACAACCAAACAGCATGGCTTTGAATCATCCGGCAAATCGAATCGAAGTTTGTTTCTTTGAAACGTTGAAACGTGCATTTAGTCAGAATAAGCTCGTACGTAGAATAGAGGCGCCTTGCACTCGACACCCTTGCTAACTGAAGGTTACTTTTAGTGCAGTTAACTTCTAGATATGGAGAGATAACTGTCCGAGGCATATAACACTTCACTTCCCCTCTTCAGAATTCAGCCAGTGTCTTGACAATCCTGATATTTTGTGGCGTTTCATTCCATTGTCTTATCCTTGAAACACAGTACGATTCTGTAATCCCCCCGCTTATCATTAGAAATTCAAACGATTTATAACCAAACGGGTACTAGTGGTCTGGGAAGTTTACTAATTAAATTTAGTAAACGCCTGAAATAGAAATATTTATAGCCATTTTTATTATTGCTTTGCTTATATCAACGGAACAACTTTCAAACATGCGGCAGGAGCTGATGATCTATCTACCTGTCAGAATAAGAAAAACATTTCTAAAATGATTGAAAAGCCAAGTGAGGCAGAAAAAAAGCTAGCTGTCGCGTCAAAGTATCAACGTTGGTAAACAGCTAACCTGCTTTTGTAGATTGGCACACACGCCCATAATAATCTGTTATATGGCTTTCGTTCAAGTCTGTATCGAAATAAACAGTATCCTGAAGTGCTAAACCATCGGCGCCAAAAATCGAGTCGATCGATTTTCATCATGGCCTTCAATTACCTTCCTATAGAAATCATATCAAAGTAGATGATTCATTACAGGTGAGCGATCACACGGCGAAGACGTTCCTCCCTCTTCCAGGAGGAACTTCATTCACTTCATTTTATCACTTCAAGCCATCAACACTCACTGTCGAACATCGACTGGCGTTTTAGCCTCGCCTCTGTTTTGCCGTCCGGCGTATCGCAAGTAGTACGATCTTGCCTGCGAATCTCTGCGGGCCGACGGTGTCAACATAGACGCGCAGATAGATGAACAACAAACTCACTTTGCAATTGCTTCTGTCGCAAGATATGGAGAGTA
Organism: Dermanyssus gallinae; assembly: GCA_003439945.1. NCBI lineage: Eukaryota > Metazoa > Arthropoda > Arachnida > Mesostigmata > Dermanyssidae > Dermanyssus > Dermanyssus gallinae. The sequence goes on from QVRM01001916.1 coordinate 489,619, forward strand.
ATACTCAGTGAATGACACTCGTCACATCAAAAGAGAAATAAATCCACACCGGTGTACTTGGCCCGCGCTCGCGTAGTATCCCAGACACACATATGACTGAGCTGACGGGTAGACCGGCGTCTGCACCGTTTTTTTGTACTGGCAGCAGTGGATGATTGTTGCCCGCTAGCCGGCTTTGTTAACGGACGGATACGCGGCTAAACCGCGGATCAACAATATCCTAGACATGTCTACATCTGCCCACCCACCCGCACATCATCCATCTGGAATGGAACTAAAACAAATTGGAACGTTCCGCGCAGCTCAATGCTGCTAAATACAAATGTGCAACAGTGGGACTCGAACCCGCGCACCTATGTGTCTCCTCATGTGGCGAGGCGCAGATTTAAGCCGCCACGCTACCGGGCTCGACTATGAAGCAATGCGAAAAGCAGTTCCATGGACGTTAAATCTTGGCTGAGAGTCAGCCCAAAAAGTATTATTTTAAGCTTGTCAGTTGCGCGTTGCAATGCATACGAGTTAGAAGCGGATATTAAACCCGAAGCATGACGGACGGCATGTGACCGCCGAGCCCTAGTGCTGCTAATCTGAGCGAAAAATATTGGGTTCTCTAAATCGTGGTGTGACGTGGGTGACCGATGGGAGATGGGGCTTATCTGTTAGCACTGTAGTGAAAATACCGATCAGCTGAAAAATCGATATAAATACGTGTATATATATATATATATATATATATATATATATACTGCTCAAACATATTTGTAAGTGCATGCAAGTACAAACAGAAAGAGTAGGATTTATAGATATTCAGACGGGACAACCCTACATCATTCGCCTATGACTCAAAATATGTTTTGCACGATGATAAGTATATATATATATATATGGAGTTAAGTTTCGCAGCTAAGCAGATCATAGCTGAGGCTCGACGACGTGGAATATGTTTCCGTAGCATGTTATTTGATCTGTTAATGACACCAACGAACGTGTCGCCTACAGCAGTTCAGTGCCTGTAAAATCAGCACCAGTGGCAAACATCATATCAAGCGTAGATTAGCCGGAAATAGAGTTATATATATATATATATATATATATATATATATATATACTGCATTTGTATTTTTAAATGTATTTACTGCGCCACTTCATACAGAAATGAAACTGCCATTATACAGAAACTATAGAGTTAATGTCAGGTCATAAATATATGCCTTTACTTTTCATTCAAGTTTTCCTTAAGACGCCTATTTTCCTTGCCGGACTCCTACCAACCCGTCTTGAATAGGAGCTGTGGAGGCAGGTGCACTTATTGTGGATTACTTACAGAAAGGCAGAGCGTCGAGAAGGCTCGATAAAGTTTGCAAACGCGCCCTGTATCGAACGAGTGTACAGGGGGCGCAACTTCGATATCCTCCGCTATGGATGGAGCCCGAACTTGATCGCGAAAACGCGGAAAAAGTTCATTTTCCCTGCCGCGTATATGCACGTGCCAAACCTGACCGACAACCTCCGAACAAATACCGCCTGCGAAAGAAGTGTGTAAAAACGTCCCATCGTGTATTGGAGTTCCTAATTCTCGCATACATATTGTAATATGCGAGAAATATATATATATATATATATAATAAACTGGACGTTTGCCACATATGTACTTATGGGGTCCGTCTCATGAAACAATGCGAAAACGGTCCCGCGGACGTTAAACGTTGGCTACAAGATGGAAGCGGTGACATTGAGGATATGCCGCGCGGCGATTCTAAGTCCGTACAGCAGGTCTAAAATGGGGCACATACCCCTTTTTTAAGTGTGTTCAGGGGCCATAAAAGCATCATTTTACTGCATGCATATTTAGCGCAAAAGGCAAAAGTAAAGCTATATTTGTGTCAACATCATTGTAGTATTGATTATACCTGATAAATCAATACAATAACCCAGTTAGACAAGCAGGTGATATTCTGTACCAGCCACAAGTACAAGTAGAGATCTTCAGAGGAGGAAACGTCAGCCTCACCCGCGAATATACTGCGTGCTCGTATGCTCGGAGGACGAAAGGGAATAACCTCCCACTGCTCACTTTCAGAGAGTAGCGCGATGGACCGTGCCCGGCAGAACGAGCACAAGGCGATAACGGCCTCAATGATCACTAACCCGAGAAACCGGAGTTTCTCTGATGCTTGCCAGGGTCTCGCATTAAGCGAGACCTGGGCGCATATAGAATTTAGATGACAAGGGTTTCTAGAACAGCGTCTGGCAAAGTAAGTCTACTTCTTAGGGCATCGCCTTCAAACGCTACGGGAAAGTAGGCAGAAGAAGTTAAAGACAAGGCCTCGTTCAAGGCGCTGATCGTGCACTCCTTCCCGAGTGAGCTAAGGCGCTTATTTTCGGAGATCTCGACGAAACGATGACTGCAGACGATTTATTTGAGGCCCCAACTCTCTATGGCACGGAAAGGGAAGCCATTGATAATAACACGGGCTTGTACAAACCTCGTTTAAAAGCTCTTTGACCTACAAGCGCAGTCATGTTTCGTGGAATTGCGAAGCCCTCAAGAACTGCTACTACTGCCAGCATAGGGGGCACAACGCTACTTCTATGCAATGCCGGGCCTGCAAACATCGCGTAGAGACGCTTCGAAAACAACAAAGAGTCATGGATCTTGTTTTACAAATATAGCTAAATAAGCCCGCCCGGCGTTAGATAAAAACGTTTACTGAAATACTTTTGACGCCGGAGAACTAGACGACCCCCCCTATCTTAATAGATGAAGTGGGAATGGTCATCAAGAAAGCCCGACCGCGAAAATCAAACGGGCACGAACGGTATTCCAGAAAAAGCCGGTAAAATGCTAGTTCAGATCTTTTTCTCTCGTTTACTAAAAGGCAGACTACTTTGTCTTGAGTCCTATAACCGGATTCATCAAAGTGGCCCTTCTGTTTTCCGACCCATAAGCATCCTGTCTAGTCTCTTTAAGGTGGTCGAACATTTGATCTATATACGACTGACCAAGGAACTGAACAAGAAGACAACTTTCACTCAGACCACTCAACACCAATGCACTTCAAGCAAGACTTTTAACCTTAAACGAAACCTATAGAGGTATCCGTTCGGAAGCAAGCGCGTACCCCGGTTGCTTTGCCTGGCAATCCTACCTGTAATAATTAAAAAAAAATGCTTTTAACTCTATCGCATGAAGCTCCCTAAATGACGTACTAGCCTGTCACCGCAAGGGGTCCCCAACGTTCCATTCTAGGCCCAACTCTATAAAACGTTGCGTACGACGATGTCCTGCGCACTTTTTATCATTCAGTCCATAACCTAAACATATTATCAAGCTATCGTGATTACATTGCGTAATGCCGGGGGATAACTGGAGAGCATAGCAAATGGTGCCCTCTAAAACACTACCATCTGGCTCGTTCCGCATGGGCTTCGTCTAGTCCCATATACAACTGCAAACAAATATTTAGTAATAAGCAGCTAGTGTAACTACTATGCGACTTACAAACCCACTAAGCCTGTATTGCACCTCGCCCTCCAATTTTGACTCGGGATTGTTTTTGTATAACATCGAAACCACGGTGGAAGCGAGGCGTCTCCGCGCCGGACGCTGTCGTAGTTTCCTCTGCATTCCTCCATATTGACGCACCACCGTGTGGTCTAGAGGGACGAGAGCAATGCGAAGTTTAAATGGAGTAGGCGCATCGAAAACCCTAGGCCCCCCTCCCCCCGAGGGCACCCCAAATCGATCGAAAATCTCCCTACTAGCCTTTTTCCACGATCCCGTTTGAGTGTCTAAAGGGCATCGAACCAGTGCTCGCCGCCTCCTTCTACGCCTTCGCTATCATGACGACCTTCCTGATCGTAGAGAGGTTCCTCACGACGGTGGAACTCTTGTCCCGTGCATCCCTGGGAGCCCCGCAGCGGGGGTTCTCCTGGATACCGGCCTGACAGGTATCTTGCATGTGCACTACGCGGCTGCTAAGGTTATAAAAACTATAAAGGTATTGCTCCCTCGATTGCTCCCGCGTTCACGGGGCGCCTCCTAGCGACAGTAGCAGATAACGTCGTTTTGTACGCGGTCCCCTGTGAGGAAGTAGCGCGGCTCTTTATCGGGGATAACATGCAAACAAACGGCGCAAGCACTTTTGTAGAGCGACACTCAAAGTTGGAACATCATTAGGGACCTTGCCGCGATCATTATTAAACAAAAATACTTGTTGTATATACCGCGATATGCGCTATGCCCACGCAACCCTGAATAAAAACTAGAGCTTGGGAACGGTACCAGATCCTCGTCTCATCCCGATGCGAAGCAGTGAAGTAAGACTCCACCTAGCTGTAATGTACTTCTTAACATTTATTTTTTTAACTACATCCTCGACTTGATTTATTACCTCCCAGTTAGCTGTAATCGAAAAAAAATAAGAGCTTTGATGCAGTGACGAAGATACAATTAACAAACAAGGCCGTCTGAAAAAAAGTGTAACTAAAGACGTGGATAAGATTTAAGCGTACACAAAAGAAAAATTCGGCCAACATGTAACGTAAATAAAGAGGCAAGCATGCGACTTAACAAGTATAGATTCAAAGTAATAACACGAAAGGCGACATCGCTTATTACTCGTAATATAGTCGAAAAACTAACAGTTCTCAAACTAACAACTTGACAGTTTGAATTCGCGGGCGCTAGTGAAGGGCCCAATTACGAAGCACATGAGCACTGCATTATTAAACACTATTGCAGCGCTGTGTATCAGACCGAGTGTTTTGGCTGATTAGTGCGGTGCACAAAGTGTCCGAAGTTCCTTTAATTTCCACTTTACGCCAGATAGACCACGCATACATTAGACAAAATAAAATATGCAATTAATATTCATTCATTTTGCAGAGATGTTAACACGCCGAAGTTCTTCAGGCGCCGAACTTCTTCTACAACCAGCCATGCATTACAGCATAAGATGAAAACGTAGATTTCATGCCACAACAAGCAAATTAAAGACAACAGTATTAGCTGCAAATCTTATCGAAAAATGTTTCGCTGAAAAGTAGGCTTTTTTTTGTTGTATAAGTTGACATTTTTTCTATGCATTCATGTATGCATTTGTAACACTTCTTCGAAACGGCACATACAAGAAGGGAGTATCAGTTGACTAAAAAAAGTATTAAGTAAGTAGTATATTGTTTCGCTAGCGCTACATTTCTACCTCGACTTCAGAAACGAATCCAGCTTTGTTTGTTCGCATAGTTTTTTTGTTCTAGTTGTCAAGTCATTCTCAGCCAACTTGTCCGACCGCCCGGCCCGGCCTGACCCGCTCGCTAAAGACCGGCCGGTGGCGAAGGGCCACCGGGAGCGATGCTCTGCGTCTGTACGGCCGAACAGTGTGACCAATGGTACTTGAGCTGTGGGTTGTTGTTTTTATTTGGATTGTGCCTTCTTGCCTGTTTGCTACTGCTGCTGCTGCTGCGGCTGGTCCGAGTGGTGGTTGGCCGTATTGGTTGGTGGTGGTGGTAATGGTGATGGTAGCTGCGGCAATCGCAGCAATTGCTGAATTGGCAGCAGGAATAGATCGCTGTTGAGGTGGTTCTGGTTGTGTGGTGGTGGTGGTGCCGTGTCCGCTTCCCTGTTGGTGGTGCTCTCTGTTACGGCCTCCTTTGGCCGTAGAAGAAAGAGAACGTTACCTGGTTGAACCTCCGGTTGTAGTTGCTGTTGTTGTTGCTGTTGGTGTTGTTGTTGGTGGTGGTTGTGGTGTTGTTGTTGTTGTTGATGTTCAGCAACAATCCTCACCTTTATGCTTCTATTACCACTCACTCCAATTGACCACCGAAGAAGAGTACGCCGCCTCCGTTGCCGCGCAGGTGTATGCCTGTATGTATATGTATATATATATATACGTATGTATGATGTATGTATGGTGTATAATAATATATGTAACTAAAATATAAAGACACATTTGCATTAAGGTATACATTTATAGACATATATCTGCATGCACGCGTGCATACAAACATACATACGTACATACATACATATGTTATAGACAGAACATACACGGTCGTATTCGTCGTGCCACAAGCGTGTGACTCTCTGCGTCTGTGTGTGACTGACTGAGTGAATGAGTGAGTGTGCGCCGTATCGTTGAGAAGAATTCTTCGTCAAAAGCTTCGTCAAAAGTTCGTGTCGTCCGACCATCGTTCGTCGTCTTCGTAATCGTAGTTGCCACAGTACAACCCAATAGACAACAGTAGGAAGGTGGCTGTTGGTTGTCTGGCTGGTTGGTTGGTTGGTTGCTTGCTTGTTTGTCCGGAGGATCTCATCGTCCTGTCTGGCGTTCGTGTCCGGGCCGGGGAAGTTTTTTGTGCTTGCGTGCCTACGTGCGCCAGTCGGGTGAGAGTCAAAGTCGATGAAGATGAAGATGAGAAGAGAAGAAGAGAAACCCTACACTAACTAGTGTCAGTAGTCTGCGTTGTTCACCAGCAAAAAGCCAACACCACCGTGTAACCAGTAGCAACAGAAGCAACCCAGTGGTTAGCAAGCCCACCCACACACGGCGAACAGGCCGGCGGCCACAACATCAGGCCAGATCGATTTGTCGTCTCGATCGGCTTTCATCGACACTCCACCCGACATCGAAGACTTACTCTCACAGCGCCGGTAGAGGCTCTCATTTGCTCTGCGGTTCGTCTGTCGTATGACGACGACTGCGTCAACGACGACTACGACGATAGACAGTCCTTAGATCCGGACGCACTGGAATTCGTTTCGATCTCCCCTCCGATCAGCGTGTACTGTGTGATTGGTGGTGGTGACCTTCGTCAGGCCGCCTCCACCACCACCACCACCACCACCGTACCGTCACCGAACTTCTCTCGTTGCGGCTTACGGTGTCGTCGATGCGACTGTGGCTTAGTGAGAGGCCGACACAACTAATTCGATCGCAGCAGCACCAGCAGCAGCACCGTCGTCACTATCATGTCTCGCCATGAAGGTTAGTGACACCAACGAATACAGACGAATACCGACGAAAATGTCGCACTTTACCTTTTTGGTCTGAACAGTTCGGGTGTATTTGTCCTTGCATGAATATAAATGTATATATATATATATATATATAAATGTATATAAATATGTGTATATATATATATACACATATTTATATACATTTATATATATATATATATATATATATATATATATATATATATATATAATATATATATATATATATATATAATACATACATACCATTATATATAGTGGTGTGAAACTTTCTATGGAAATTTGTTTCTCAGAAAGTGGCACAACGTCACCCATGCATGTCAAGATCTTCGTGTCTACAGGTTAACTCGGTGTGTCATTGGTTGTTGTGACTTGCTGTTTATTATAAGTCAAGCAAGACGATCTGGTGGTAAATATGAACATAGTATACAAATGAAACAAAGAGTAAAATCGCTTTATGAGTGTTGTCGCTGGAGCTGAGAGACCGGGACGGATTCCCGACAGTCGTTGATGAGGTGATACAGTAAGCATGGACTGGTAGAACGACGGAATTCGCAGTCCTCTCTAGGTTCACGAAATCCAGACACAGTAGACGATGAAGTTCGTAAGCACTAGCGAATGGAGAGATGCCGGCATGAACGGAGAGAATCCTTCCAAGCCTGATTAGTCATATTTGGTGATATGCAATGCTCTATCAATATGTAAAAGCCATTGTGACCTTTATATATACATATACATATGTATATGTATGTATGTATACATATATATCTATATATATGTATATATATATATATATATATATATTTAAAAAAAAAAAATATATATATATAAAGATATATCTCGATTTATCTTTATTCGAAGCGCTAACAATTGTGTTAATATCACTCAAATTGCGTATAATATATACTTGAAGTATAAGATTGTCCTTATAATTATTTTATATTTTTCACCCTTACGGGGAAAGAAGTAGTGAAACTATTTATGCTCCAGAGCAGTGCATTGTACTGCATTCACTTGGCACGCCTCTACAGGCAGAACCGGCAGGTTCACAATTCGTTCTTTTCGCCAGAGGCAGCGTTTAAACATTCCAGGAAGTGGTAACATTGCACACGGTACCTATACCATATACGGGGTGACTGTCACATGCAGGACCAGTTCAGAGGTGCAAAGCATTGAGTACGTCAAAACCGCCGGCCAGGGGTTCTTCCCGTCTAGCTTGTTCAACTTTAGCTCCTCCACTGCGAACTAGAACACCCCGGTGCGCGGTACGAGCGCGGTATCTTCAACCTTTCTGGTTGAAATTGGCCAGCGTGAGATGGTTTCATATTCTGTCAAGACATTACATCAACCCCGGAACGTTCTTGAGCATCTTGAAGAGCCTTACTGCTGAGGTAACGGACCAGAGTCTTCGGGCATTGCCTACTTCCCTGTTGAGAGAGTCAAGAGCCATCCGCAAGGTTTCGTTTATGTGCGTTGTGAACGTCGTTTCCGTGTAATAAACCTGAAAGCCAATCTACGGGAAAGAGTTAACAAACTCCAACTTTGGTGCGCTGCAGCAACGTATAACGTGTCTGGCAGCCAATCGACCTTCTACCCTAAATACAATACGCTTGCTGGCACCTAGACCTCGATGTTCTAGTACGTTATCATCTACACTCATAACCACCGCGGCTTTTTGGTAAGCAAGAAGAAGAGCAAACGAGACGCAACTTAGCGAGTCCCCTTGTGGAGTTTCCACATTGTGCTTAACCTTCAATACACCACGCTCACCAGCTGCTACTAAGATGTATCTCTATTGCGATTTACTGGGTTACGTAAGAAACAAGTTCTCGACGCCTGCCCATTCTGACTCGTATTGGAATCATCAAGAACTCAACGACTCATGCCCTGCATCACACTGGGTCGTCCATGAGTGGTTAAGTTGATTTTAGTAAACGTTTATGTAAGCACCGGCGGTATCCAAATCATATGTTTGTCAGTTCAATTAATTGAACGGCTATGGTATTTTATTTTTTACCCTACTGTACGGTAGGCAACAAAACCGTTTTTGCGAATTGTTTCACTATGAATTATATTTAAATCGAACCAAAGCATTAACGTGTTCCGTTGAGAGTAATAAATACTCGTAATTTATGTATTAGCAATTTAGTTCAGTATATTGATGGCGTATGCGAATTTGTCGTAATCATATTACTTTATGCCTTCGATTATCTGACTTCGGTACACTAGATGAGATACCAAGAGTTGAACGGAAAGCTCGGTATATATATATATATATATATATAGATTAACCTTATTAGCGTCACATAAATGAGTATAATAGCATAAATAAAATGACTTTTAAAATGATGCATATTGTCACTTACCTGCGAAGTCACTGAATGCAAGGCCACATATAGAGCCTAAAGGCACAAACATGTATTTGATGTTAAACTCGAAGGTTGACAATTGTCGCTGAGATTAACGTGTACCCCAACTAAGGTTTAAGACTTGTTAAGCCCGGTTGATTCCATTCCTGCACTGCAGCGACTGAATCACAACGCTGAATGTCAAACGATAGCCTTTGCCTAAGGAACTCTTCAGATTTCTTTTTCCTATGGCGAGGGAAAGCACCCTTCGAAGAATCCCGGAGTTTTACTCGCAGGAGAAATGAAGTGTTCCCAAGTGGTTTAATTTAAGCGTAAGCAGAATATACTAAGAGATTGCCGGGGGTAAGCCCAATGCATTCTGTAGCATGGTGTTCTATTGGAGCACTTAATTGAGAGGCAGCAAGAAACTGCGTGTCACGATCATAAATCGTGCTATCGGTTAGATGATTACACTAGGGTTCTTCAGCGGAATTGCATGGGATCAGAGTCAAACGCCAAAGATGTTATAGAACTAACTGGATGGTAGAGTTTTACTAACACTGATGTCGTTTATAGGGGGCTAACAAAGTTACAACGAATCAGCGGCGGACTGATGCGCCCTGCCCTTGATGTCAATACGTAGATTCACGCTCGGGCATTTCTAAAGTACTATAAACGCCTTCTTCACGGAAGTAGGCCTGTGCTAAATTGAGCCAATGTGTAATTCATAGGGCAAACATACCATTGATCGTCAGTGTTTTTATTCCGATTTCACGCAGATTGTAGTTTTACGACGTTGCGCTACATACTTAGTGCAGCTCTTCATTACTTTAAATGCACAAGCTAGCTGTGCACATATAATGGCGTTCATTAGGCAGAAAGTCAATCTGTTGAAATTTTAGAGATCGTTTTTACATGCATTATGTGTATGCACCTTGCACATATTTCTAATTCGGAATCACTTACTCCAGAGTAACAACAACATTGTGAGTGTGGTGCTTTTAAGGGACATGTTATGTTATTATACGTTGTGTAGATGCATATGTATAAACGACTTTTCATCGATTCCATGGAATCTACGGACTTCAAAGTATGCATCTTCATTTTCAGCACGAACCCAACAAAAACTCTGTACGAATGACATTTTTCTATTATTAAGAAAAACATTTATTTTAGTACTATAACAAAGGTTTTACATAGGTAGTCGACCTTCACTAACACATATTTATATTAGTGTTAGTGGAGGTCGACTACCGATGTCGACGAAGTAACTTTCATGTATTCACTGATGATCCCGGCTGTGACTCAAGTAGGTCTATCTTGGGCCAGTTACCTAGAACATCGTGTTGTTAGTATTGCTTATAGCTATACTCAACTAATGTTTTTTTTTGTCTTTTGACCTACAGGGGTATCATGTGATTCCTGTCTTCGCAACAACTTTAAAGGTCGACGTTACAAGTGTCTCGTTTGCTTCGACTATGACCTCTGCGGGAGCTGTTATGAAAGCGGAGCTGCCAGGTAAGTGACAGGCAAAAATGCTACAATGTGTTGATCACAATTTAGATACTGTAATAGGGCACATTAGATGTACAAGTCACCTTGAAACAGAGATAATATGTGACTGCAATAGACTGTTACGACCCACGTTAGTAACATTAAGCAGTTAATAGCTGACACGTTAATAACATTAAGCAGTTAATAACTGCAGCTTAACTGTAAAAACTTACCCCATGTAATCTATGGTAGCCCGATATTCTTTTTTATGCTTAGGTATTTTTTTAATGCTTTTTCAGTTGATAATACACTGTTTCCAGTTTTTCCCCAGTTGTGAACTGCCTGGGCCAATTTTTGGAAATGCCAATCTACGCTATGAAGTAAATATACTTCAGGTTATAGACCTAGTGCAACAGCTTGTCGAAAATGGGCGCATTACATAGAGAAATACAAGCAGTTAAGTTATTTATCAAAATTAATTAATCATAACATTGATTGAAAAATAGTAACAAGTATATATATACATATTTAGTAATATAATTTGCAAGTAATGGTAACTATTTTTTAGCACGAGCGATGTTTATATATATATTATTGAGTGTGTTACTGTGATTATCGGGTTGGTTTCAGTGCTCGCCACGTATCTTCACACGCAATGCAGTGTATGCTACCTCGGGCAGAATACGAACTATACTACGCTGGGGATAGCGGATCGTTGGCAACCGAGGCACCGTTGGCCTTAACGTGTCCATATTGCGGCCGCATGGGACTTACTGAGGCTGCTCTTTACGAGCACGCGTGCTGTGAACATTCTGACCTCGCCGTTGAAGTTGTTAGTATCCGTTAACTTTTTACATACAAAAAGTATGTAGACCTTCTTATATATATATATATTTCGAACGTTATGACACCGCCTTAGCGTGATTTCTACATCGATGTGTGGCTACCGCCTGCATGCAGCGCATTGCAGTGGAACACGACAAGAGAAAACAAGCAAAATGAGAAGGATGGCGCCTGTGCATGAGACTGGTTCTTGGTGTTTTCACGCTGCTTATTACATAATATTTATATATATTGCAATATTATCGGTTACAGCGGTTGGCTGCAGCGATTCCACGTCCGTACGGGTCGTAGCTCATCGGCAATAAGATCATGGCTTATTATATGGGTGTCATCTGCATCATCTGTCTAGCAAGCACAGCATCCGAACCAATATCTAGTTCCATACATCATGAATGGTTCCATAAATCACGCACACAGCAAACAGGCACGATAACATAACCGTGATAAGGTTTAATTTGTCGACTTGCTGGTGGATAGTCTACACTCATGAACCGAAGTGGCGCAATATATAAATGCATGAGCCTGCTATTCGCCGACCTTAGATTAAGTTGCGTCGATTGCCGTCGTTGGCATCGATTTTTTGGCACATTGCCCAGCTAGGGAATAAGATGACAACAGCCTTGCTCATCGAAAACGATGCCATGCAGTTTCAGAGAAAACCCCGCTCTCCCTTTTCCAAAAATCTGGACATTAAAGTTATCAACTCCAATCCGCTTATGGACATATTAAGAGAGGCCATAGTGGACTTCGATGGCGAAAAGACCAGCGCAGTCGAAGCAAACTACTCTGACTCAGAATTCACTATGCTTTCAGGGCCTGTGGCAATTCCGTTGTTTTGTCAAAAAGCCATTCTAGACTATCCTCTTTCACCTACGGGCTTAGAGCTCGCCGTGAGACAAATCTTCAATGCACCGAGGGCCGGACATGTCGAGATACCTAGGGTTTCCTCAACGGTCCTAGGACTTTCAAAAAATACCTTTTAAAATAGAGGCAAGCGATCAAGGTGACTCCTAGCATCACACTGCCGCTACGGATGGAAATTCAGAAATTTGCTCCTCGGCCGACGACCCCGAGCAGTCGGTTATACGGCCAATTAATTGTCGCTTCACCAGGGAACAACAAGGTCTCACTTATATGCCCTCCGAAATCCAATCTTCTCCAGCGTTGTCCTGTAGTTTCCATTGTCGCTCTCAACAGGTCGCTTGCAATCGTCCCACGAGTAGCTTATCTATTTTTAGTGATCCACTTGGGAAAATAAACATGTTATGCCCAGAGAATAATACGGTAGTCCTTTCGTCACCCACACTTGTATTAATTGCCATATTCAGCAGTGGAAGCTCAGGATGCGCTGACAGTACTGAACAATTACTGGAGAATATCAGCATCGCTGTAAGCTTTGTTGGTGTTGGGCAGACGATACTGTTGGCTGGGGATCTCATTTCCCGACTGAAGCAAAACCCCGGAGAACGAACTACCGCCCTGTTAAAGTCACTTGATGTCCGATAGGGGCACCCCTACTTATTATCCTGGAACCAACCTGCAGCGGGTGAGTTCTACGGGAAGAACGGGCTGCTTGACAATTATAATTTTCGCAATTTTAGCCTCGCCAGGCTGTGTGAGTATCAAATGCCAGTAATCCGTGTTTTACTAACGGAGATTAGGAGCATGTCCCCGCGGCTCTCAGGCTGTCTGTCGGGTGGTTTAGTACTATTAAACGACACATCGGCATGAAAAAGCATCTAGATAATATCATGGTTATTTCCTTGCTTGCTCGGATTTACCCTGATAAACTCCCTAGATGAAGTCCTTTTTAACTCAGCTCCGAAACCACTACTAAACATTCGGCGCTTTCTGCGTTGGTATAATAGCGATTGCTTTGCGCCGGGGCAGGCTACTAAGAGCCATCCAGCGATGGCTCATATGACCCGGCTGCGGCGGCTATTTACTCAATCACACGAAAACATTATATACATTTTCAAGACTCCCAAAAGAAATAATTGGCCGACCCACAGAAGTGCCTCCTTATTCTATAAGTATAACGTAAATTTAATCGTAAACTCACGCAAGAGCCTCGAAATTTTTCAAGCTGCCCAATTCCATCTGGAAGCATCATCGATCCATCTGAGGCACTTTCAAGTTATATTCACCTAGGCAGATATGGTTCCTGCCGAACGTTCTACTTCGCGCGACACGTTCGATCAGACAGACGACTGAGTATCCGCAAGGCAATATCAGTTCATCCTTATTCATAACGTTGCTTAGGGGTCTGCCGCGCATCGTGAAAGAGCGGCACACAACAGTCAGGATCCTGCTTTACGCAGCGGCATTTTTACTTGCGGGCTGCGCAGGAAAGCTCACTGCAAATGTGGGCCGGTAGTGTGGGGCTCCAGCCAACTAAAAACCAGTCATGTCCCCATCCCCACACTCAACTGGGAACTGCGCAAGCAATACTTCAAACAGTTGAGGGGGGGTGAATAGTAGCGTCCTTATCTTAGCTGCCCTGGAGTGCCTCACGGGGCCTTGTCAAGTAAAAACGATTCTTCTCTTCTTTGGCGTGCGTTCGATTGTTCGAGCTATAAGATTCCAGTCATCACGTAAGTACATAAGGTGTGCCAGCTTCTTAAGACTGCCGTCACTTGCTGTGGTTATGTCCTTGCGTAATGGAGCCCACGCCGGGCACAGCAATATTGTGTGTTCCGGCCCCAGGTGCCCCGTCCTGTATGGCGTCCCATTTATTTTGCCAAAATATCAAAGTTTTTTCCCTTTCTTCTTCCTTATTGCTTGTCGGTTCCGCCCACAAGCGACGATGTTCGTCGGCCTTCAGGCCCCAAGGGATCGTACCAGCCAGTACAAGGACAGCCGCCGTGCTGACCGTCTTGTAAGCCATCGTAATCCGCAAAGCCGCGATTCGTTGGGTCTTGCGCATCAGCGCCCTGTTGCGGGTTAGAGTCAGTCTAGTTAGTGGCCACACAGGGGCCGCGAATAACATAATCGACTCGGCAACCGACATAAGAAGGCGTCGCGTTGATTCTCGCGGTCCGAATGTATTCGGCATCAGCCGGGCGATGTCGTGTGAAACTTTAGTGGCTTTCTCTGCAGCCAAGCGGAGATGAGGTGTTCTTCGCAGGCCTCTGTCCAGGTACATTCCCAGATAGCGGGCTAATTGAACCACTCGAATATCCTGGCCGTTCAAGATTAGTTTTGGGAGAGCATATCCTCCAAGGAGGATGACTCCCTCGCTTTTGGTAGGGGCCAGCGTCAAACCCGCTCTCCTCATCCAGACGGAAATCTCGGCCAGGGCGTCATTGGCTCTAAGTTCCAGTTGCTGGGGGGTGCCGCCCTGTACTACAACTGCAAGGTCGTCCGCATACGCAAGTAGCTCTGTCCCTTCTGGTAGGTTACTTAAGCGTAGGACATCGTCGTACGCCAAGTTCCATAAAAGAGGACCCAAGATGGAACCCTGGGGAACTCCAGCTGTCATTTCAAATTCGGATCCCTCATTGTCTACCCGCCGTTCGTTCAGGTAGTCCGAGACAATTCGACAAAGGTAGTTCGGAACTCTTTTTCTCTTGAGCGTCCCAAGTATCACCCTCCAGGTAAGCTGTTGAAAGCATTCTTAACATCCAGCAGTACGACAATGAGAAGATTCCTGGACCTTGCCGGGGATTGTCGTAGACCTTCCGTCTTAGCAACGACCCGCTGTATTGCGGTCAGACACGAGCGGCATGATGGATATTTCTTGCAGATTGGCTTCATACAGATTGGGCAACAGGCTCGCGCAGATAAACTGCGATATCACGGCGAGCAGGTGCGGTTCCTAGAAAGTTCTTACGTTGTCCGGGGTAATTCTGTCATCTCGGCATACAGCCTTTTCACAATGTGTAGCCGTAACGATTGTTAGAAAAGCGCTTATTGCGGCAGCCGGTATCAGAAAATTAAGACAGTTGTCGGTTCAAACGGCAAAATGGCGGTTATTATTCACGCTCAAGGTGGCATCTGTAGACTCCTACGATATCCAAGTAACGTGGAAACATCTTAACATTTCGCATTTATAGCAGTTGGATTTGTTCAAGTACTTGGCGTTCCGTCAAATTCACACGCAACGGACCAAAACACATTCTCGCGGGTTTAATATAATTTATTGATCACTTCGTGGGCCTTTCGCTACAATTAACCGCAAATAGTCGCCCTGGGGCACGGAATACGTTTCGGTCTCTCAGCTTTAGCGAGAATACTCATAAACCAATTTTACTATGCGTGTTATATTTACTATATTCATACGTGCATGCCCAAACAGTTCACATTCGAATAGAATAATACATTTTCTTGCTGTTGTAGTTATGTGATGTATAGTAATATTAAAAAAAACACACACAGAGTTTATACAAGCATTCTTGCAATCTTTGTCGTTGTTGTTAGCCTACGGTTTGGAGGTTGTTGCTGGTGTCCCCCTAACGGTTGTTGTTGTTGTTGTTGTTGTTGTTGTTGATGTTACTCTTCACATTGGCGTACAGGTATGCCCCGTGTGCGCGTCACAGCCCGGTGGAGAACCGAACAATATCGTGCTTGACTTTGTCGCTCATATCCAACGCGAGCATCGGATCGGTCCCGCAGGTGGCGGAGCTAGCGGAGCGGGAGGCGGGGCTGGTGATGATGGGGGCCATGGTAGCCACACGCTCAGCCACCACGCAGCTGCTGCTGCTGCAGCTGCCGCCCATCATGGCAGTGGTCCGCCACCGCCGTCATCCTCGTCGGCACACAACAACGGGCTCGTGATTCAACAGCCGGCTGGCAGACAGCGCCAGAATGGCTCAGTGACACAGCACGAACCACGACAACAGGTCTGGATCTAGATCCTAGCTTTGCTCGTGATCGAGCCAGGTTTAAGCGAAGTAGCGCCACGTGAGGTAGCGTTCGTTCAGTGTGCCGTCGACTAGACGGATAATCGGTTTCGCGCCGGGCTGAGCGGGAATCTCTTGGCGCAAGCCTGGCTACGTGGCTCTCCCCGGTACAGCCAGGTTGTCGACCTGGCAATTTTCAAACAACAACAACGTCTGGATCTTGACATACAACGGAGAAAAGCACTGGCTCGGTTCGGGGCACACTTCTGAAGTGGTCTCGGCCTGGTTGGCCTCATCGAAACGGACACGTGATAATACACGCCCGTTAGGCACATTGGCATACCTAGCTTCTTTGTATAACATATACATAATATAATTATACGGAAAATCATTTATATATATATGTGTGTGACATTTGCTTTATGTTTGAATCTCTTGCAGTCGAGACGTATGCCTTCGCGTGGAGCCGCTACAGGTGGAGGCGCCGGCAGCGCTGGCGGCGGAGGTACCGGGGTCGGGTTGGCCAGTCGCGCTCCGCGGCGTCACCCGCAGTTGTCGTACGTGGCGATGCCACTTTCGCCGCGCGACTCGGCCATGGATTCGATCACGGAGCTTCTGTCGCAGCTGTCAGGACCCCGCCGCGTGGTCGGAGGAGTCAGTAGTCCCGCTGCGGCGCTTGCAGCAGCCGCAGCGGCTGGAGCGGGCGGTCAGTCTGCACACGGGGCCGCCCCGTCAACGCACCAGACTATTCAGCAGCTGCAGATGCAGGTTAGTCAGTAGTGACCAGCACTGTCGAGCGTCGCTCACTCACTGCGATTGATATGTTCGTGCTGGCTTTCTCGCAGGCCGGAAGGGTACGCTGCTCTCTGAGCGTACCGTTTGTGGGTGTCGACCGGCGTTCGAGCCCTTGATAGGGCATGGTGCTGTAGTAATACTAGTCCGCTCTTGAATAAGCCACGGTACATTAAAAAGCAAACATAAACCAGGACCAATTACTTACGTTGACCCCAGAGGAATTGCAGAACTGCTGCAATCTTGCCATGTACGCCCGACGTCCCGCGTTTTTACGGTTCGTGGTATCTTGTTCGAGATGCAACTTTGCATTTTATTATGTGTGTAGAAACGCGGTTTGCTTGTCGTTTGCGGCGACGTCCTATTTCTCCTCGTTCAAGAATATGGTGCTGAACTTTGGAGCACTCAAAAACAATCAACGGAGTTTACTATCTGCTACATTCGCGAGGGGAACAGGGATTTTGGCCACCGCAAACTTTGACTCGAGTATCTCGAGTCTGGTTTAGTTAAGTCCGCAACAGAGATCGGCTTCACCATCTTCCTCTGCCTCTTGGCTAAAGACCTTGAGGGATGCGTGCGATTCTGCAGATCCCCGTGATTTTCAAGCTCAGGTACTGTGTCCCGATTCGGGAGTTCCACCTGATCAAAACATAGAAATCTGGATAACATATTTTAAGGCGTTCGAAAGGCAGTACCGTTAGCATGGTGTTCCTGACGATTTTCTCATTCCGCAATGCAGCGAAAGTACGCTACCTTAGTTTGGCTGCTCGAACCATTTTTTCGACTTCAATGCTACTAACCGTAGAAGTCACCAGTTCAGAACGTTAAAATGGTTGCTCGTGCGAACCCCGTCAACGTTGTTTGGTTGGTGTATGTTTAAATTGGCGCTGGTAAAAATCATCCGCTTGGCTGAAGGGTCTAACCTGACCGGTCGCCTCGCTATCTCCCTTCTTCTATTATGCATATTATTGTATTTACTATGCAATATTATATACATATTGTTGCATTTACTACAATACAAAAATTATATATACAATGAACGAAAACCTTTTTTAATGACTGCGTCTTGCCACAGCCGCAGTAACTTTGGAAACAGGAAATTCTTCGGCTCTTGAAATAGTGAGATAGTTGTGCTCAGATCTCTGGTGATTACTTTTAATTAAAAACTTTAATTTTGAATGGACTGTAACGTCGTGCATATCTTGTTCCGTCGTGTTTTGTTACAACAAATAGTTGGAGCGACAACATTCTGCAGTGGCTAGACAACAACTTACGGACAAGCTACCACGTCGAAGCGGCGCTCTAGTTGATGTTGGTAGCTCTGGTGGAGCTGGCTTGTTGTCGCACCAGGGAACGTCGGCGGCCCCTGGACAGCACGACAGCTCTCATCCAGGAGCGCAGGCAGGCGGCTTGGGACAATCCCAGTACCTGCTGGCCAGGTATGTATTGAACTTAGTATTTATTTAGTGCAAAGGGAGCATGCGTCTCTACTCCCTAAAAAATTCAAAGGCGTTTCAACTCGGACGACAAACTAGAGAACACGGTGGAGCACTGGCTCTTGTCATAGCCACATGAATTCCGGGAACAGGGGATCCCTCGACTCTTGAAACAGTAGGAGAATTGTGCTCAGGCCGGCGGTGATTATGTATAAATAACTACTTTAATTATAGACACAGTGCCGTTTAGTAAATTTTTATTGTATCCCCCCTCCTCATAATAATGTACACATAGAATTCTCCTGCTTAGAATGTGTCATGAAGATTGTATGATTGGCGATCAGCAACACTGTGTGATCAACGATAATTATTTTATCATCATAATCGTTTTGCCTGATGTGTTGTCACACGTGTTGCAGGTACCTGAATGACGGAAATGTCACGACCAGTCGAACGACCCCGATAGCTGATCCGACGTCATCGGCGACGGCAACTGCACCGCTGAGCTCAATCTGCCCGGCAAGTCTGAGCGGTCCAGACACGTCGTCGGCTTCCGGTGGTGCCGGTCCCTCGTCGAATTGGCCCGTCCCGACTACGGCGGTGAATACGTCCGTGGGACCACCCGATCGCGCCCAGTTTGTCGAGAATTTGCTCCTTAACTCACTCCTGCCGAATAGCGCTCTCTGGAAGCTTCACTGTGCAGCCACAAGCTCTAGTCACAAAAAGAGATCTGACACAAGCCCGCCGTCGCACAACAAGAACAATAATAACAATAATAGTAGTAGTAGTAGCAGCAGCAGCAGCGACGGCAGCAACAGTAACAACAACAATAACAACAACAACAACAATGGCAGCAGCGGCGGCAACAATAGCAACCACAGTAATAGCAACAACAACAGCAGCAGCAGCAGCAACAACAACAACAATAACAATAATAATAACAACAACAACAATAATAATAATAATTACGACAATAACAACGGTAGTAAGGACGGTGGCACCAAGTATAAGCAGCTGCACATGCATCACCACCACCATGTTCAGTCAAAGTCGACTTCGCGCACGATAGATAACGCCATGAAGGAGGAACAGGAGGTGGAGGAACAGGAGGAGGAGATCGATGTAGGACACACGAGTTCGCTTGGTGGTGATAGCAGCGGTTGTAGTCACTTCGTTGATGACGACGGCGATGACGTCGAGGACTGGGTTGAGTTGGGGGGACCACCGGGCGGAGCCGTAGGAGGCGGCGGCGATTGCAGTGGTGGAGGTGGCGGCGGTGGCGGAGGCTCAAATGCGGTTGCAGTTGACCCCGCAAGCTGCGTTCATCATAGTTGTAGTGGTAGTGGTGGTAGTAGTAGTAGTACAACAACAACAACAACCAATAGCAATTGTAATCGTCGCCGTAGTCGTCGTCGTTGTCGTAGTACTAGTAGTAGCAGCAGTAGCAGCTGTGGGCTTGGTGGGGCGGCTGGAGTTAGCAGAAGCGGTAGCGGCAGCAGTGGGGTTAGTGGGCCTGGGGGTAGCGGCAGCAGTGGTGTTAGTGGGCCTGGGGGCACCAGCGGCAGCAGCGGGATCAGCGGGAACAGCAGTACCCCCAGCAGCAGCAGCAGCAGCAGCAGATTCCGACCTGCAGCAATTCCTCAAGATGGAAGTGGAAGTAGTGGTGCGAGTGTGTGCAGCAGCAGCAGCAGCGGCGGTAGTAGTATCGTTAGTAGCAGTACAGGCAGCACCAATAGACAGCACCGTCGCGTATCCGACATTCAACAGGGCGAGAGCACCCCAGCGGTGGCGATGGTGACAGTGGCGGCAACTACAGCAGCGGCGGGGGCCAGCGGCGGCTTTGAACTGAGGCGATGAGTGTGCGACTGAGCGAGCTAGCGTGTGTCTGTCAATGTGTGTGTGTGTGTGTGTGCGAACGTGTGTATGTATGTGCTTGATATAACGATGTTTCCCGTTTTCCTAATTCTAGAAGTCGAACCACTTGCAGTAGTAGTAGTAGTAGTAGTAGTGGTAGTGAATTTGGTAAAAAGTAAACACATTGAGAAGAGGCAGAAGAAAGAGAAAGATGATGAATCTGTGACGTTCGTGCTGCTCGGGGTGGTGGTGGCGGTGGGGTGACGGGGGTGACGTCGCCGCCAGCGACGGTGCCAAGTTGACGGATGAGACAAAAACAAAACAAAGAAATAAAGGACAAACGAGGAAGAGGCGTTAGGAATGTTGTCGACAGCAATATCCAGTATAAGCTATTTCTCGTTCCATGGTTCGTGGTTTGCTCTCGTTGTCGTCGGTCGATCGGTCGGCCGCCGCCACCGCCGCTGCCAACCAACACAGCTACTAAAACTATTTGCTACTACTGCTACTACTACTACTACTGTTACGAAAACGACGACGGTCTCCGGCCATGACAAGTTTTGTAATGAATGAAAAAGTCTAGTTTCAATCAATCCCGGTGTGATCAGTGCTGTAGCAGGCGACGATGAATGCAGGCCGTTCTGCACTGACAGTACATGCGCCTCTGATCATTTCCGTCATATTCCAGAACCGGACAGGCGTGCGCTCTTCGTGCATACGAACGTACTTTACGTGCGTTGGTGGTTGGTTGGCTGGGCGGCCGATCGATCAATCGGCGCGTTTGCTATAGTTTATGTATCTAAATGGCGTACAAATAACCTTTATTCATCAAAGCAGTAGCAGCGGCACCGATTGACAGCTTGCGACGGAGCTAGCGATAAATGCATGTTTCGGCGTAGTTCTGAATGAAGTGATGCTGATGCAGTTGGCATTTGGCTAATATATATATATATATATATACGTATACATATATTGGCTGGCTGGACAATGACTTGTTGTGCGGTATCAGAGTGTTGTCAGAAGTTTCTCGATGTCCAGACAGGATGCCACCAAATAATAATGATAATAATAATAATTCTAATTATAATGGAATGGAGTAATGCCGCAGGTGAGACTATCTTTGTTGACACACGAGCAGTCGTGTCGTGATCGTAGCCCGTTAGCTAGATGTAGGGGAGAAGAAACTGATGGGAAGAAGTTCGGCAGGATGCGGGCGTGTGGGCGGGAACGCTTTCTATTCACAACAGGCCCAACGATCGTCAGCGAGCAGACCAAGGCAGACGCGACGCGCGTACAGCAGCTCGACGATCTGGTCGGTGTGAGATATGAGACTATAAGCTACGCCACCACTACGTATACTATACGTCGCTGTCAGCCACTTAGTCAGTTGATGACAGAACCATCCACGTAGCCTAACAAAATAATGAAGGTGATGAATGCTTATGAAAAAAAACACGATACGAATGAAAGTAGAAGCATACAGACCGCGAAGGAGACCGAGAGAGAGAGAGAGAGATAGAGAGCGATTAACCAGTGAGGAAAGTAGAATATCGTGATGATAGCAAACGGCGATCGTATGGGGAATAGGTGATGTTTCTGTAAAAAAAATAAATCGTTTAAGGTATTGCTTTGTGTCGGTTATTCGTTACTGGTTGTCTGGTTTTGTGCGAATCATCGCTTCGTGTTTCTGCAAAACTTTTAGTTGGTTTTTCGATGTCAGTTCAAAACGGTTGGAGCACCACCATTGAGTGCGTTTGCAGGTTGCTTTAGTCATTAGTTATCTCTTGCCAGATTACAGTCTAAGAGGAGTTGCGTTACTTAGCAAATATGTTTACGAAAATCAAGTGTCTGAGTATGAGATGGCTTTTTCTACTCATAGGGGCTTGTACTATGTCTTCAACATAGAAAATACTGCCATAATCTATAGAGGTAATATATCCAAGACATGCGTTACATTGGTTAAGGACAACACAAACATAAGTCAACTGATATTTGCCTGATATATATGCACCTGGATTCGTAGAATTGTTTTGAGAGTGCTCCAGTTGGGGCATAGGTACATATAGTTCTAGGTAGATCTGGATAATCCGCCGCCCTTTGTTATATCGTATGAAACGCAAAATGTGCCGTAGGAGTATAATAGAAGTCACGATAATAAGTTTATAATCGATTAAATCGCCAAAAGCTTCATAATGTCCCCTTCTGTTTTTTAGTTTTAGATAGCATATGCTGCATTCTGAGGAGATATTAGCTTTTTTTCTAGAGGGAGTAACTGAAAAATGCGGTTTGCACACGTGGACACACTACAGGAAACTCATCTGCATGCACTCATAGCTAAAGAGCTTCACGCGCGGCCCGACTTCCGCACGGCTGCAGAATGCGTTTAGGCATGCAGATCGCCTCCTCAGACGGCTTATACGCCCGGGTAACGAGTCACACAGATAGAGAAGCTAATTGGAGGAACCTACGCAAGAAAGTTGAATTGAATCCCAGGAAAACAAGATACCGCATAGCAACGAAGAAGCTGAAAGAGGTGCAGAATCACTTGAAATCGACAGATGTTTAGGTAGGCAGAGTTACGGAGGCAGTCCTGTCCGGTTATGTCCAGTCATATCGGCCTCCGAGGATGGGCACGAATCGTCCATACAGCGACCGATTCCAGTTACGGTGTAAGGGTCAAAAGAGCAGCGCGTACACATCCGGTCATAGCAAAGCGCCATGACCGGACGGCATCCCCCCGAGGACTATTATAGCCTCGTACGAAATGTCGGATTCGATTAAAAAAAGGGCGGACAGGCTATTGGGTTGGTGGGACACTTCCCAGCCTGGAAGGTAGCCAAGGTAGTATAATTACAAAATCCAGGCGTTTGCCGACAGAACAGCTTTTGTCGTACAGGCATTCTGCGAATTAAGAAGCATAGTCGGCAACATATTCCTGGCAGTGATTGCCCACCGGTTGACATGTGAACTCGAGAGCAATGGATATTTGGCGGACCGCCAACAAAAATTCCGTAAGGGGCAGCCAACACCTTTAGCGATTGAGTGAATACCGGAAGCCGCCGCCGATAAGGAAGACACGGAGGACGCGGGAAGACTGCCTAGTAGTTTTACTCGATGTTAAAAACGCGCCAGTTAACATATACCCTACTCTACTGCACGTTCCTTCTCCGTAACGGCTCAGCTAAATAAGCCGGCCGGGCTTATTTCACTCAGGAGCCTATTGTGTCTAGCGATCATTGCTACCGCATTTTCACCCCGTACCTCCCAGGAAGAAGGCTTTGCATGATGACGAAACATCTCGCTTTTGCAAATTTCACCAGACGCTAAAATATCTTTTGTACGAAGTGCTTCGTGAGCTGCGGGCGCCAGCCGTGAGAACACACACGGATGGCTGGATCTGGAACGAAATTTCGGATCTCAATTTGTTCGGCTTGCGCGACTGCACAGTCCGCCTAAATAGCGCTCCGACAAACACTTCAGAAAAAGGAAGAAGAATCAGCCCATCCGTTCCCCTGCGCCTGAGGTTCCTCTAGTAATCCAAATCCATCTCAAGCCATGCATGCCTATACGTACTAGATGATATATATACATTCCATGTTGCCTCGTGAATGAGCAGTAAAGAATGCGCTAATACAGGGCATCAGAACACACATAATAGTTGTTGTGTTTACTTTTCCAAGTTTATTCGCGTTGTTCGATCATGGCACTTCTTTTTACGTTCGCTTTAATAAGTAATATATATATATACGTCAATATTTACATACATCGTACACATTGCAACGTACTGTACTACGGTCAGACTTATAGCATACGGGCATGCTGACTTTCTGAATCTCGAATCTATTTGTACGACTCCTTCTCGATATCTGCACAGAGACACGACAAAGTATGGAGATCACACCCTGAATTCCACCACCATCCTGCATATGTATGTATGGGTGCGTGTGGATGATTTAACTCGATCGTAAGCAAGTCCACTTCACGTAAGGCTGGATGAAATCCCTTCTTATATATATATATATGGATCACACATATCAATGTATGTATATTTATGTATATATATACACATATATGTGCACATACAAATTCTTTCATATATATATATATATATATATATATATATGTGTGTGTATGAGTGATTTTATCCAGCTCTATTCCGTGGCAGTTTGCCGTATTATCTACGTTTCGCAGCCGTTTCATACATGCTCGTTTGATTTCCACTCTCCAAGCTGGTATAAATTAGAATCGATGAACGGGGAAGGCGTCGTCTGTTTAGTCCGAAGACTCAATTGAGCGGTTAAGCCGAACTTCGTAATTTCCGAAAATCAGCGTATCCTCTACATAATATACCATCACATCATATTCGCTCTACTACTGTTGCTACCACTTGCATTTGGCTTTGCATAGGTTTCAGCGTTCTTTGTAGTTGAAGAAGTCAGCTACAACGAACGGAAGGAGGTTGTACGCAGCTGAGAACCACCTCGGACACTACACTAGCGACCACACTCGAAAGCTACCCGCAGCCTCAGAGGCAGTTTGAAGGTTCAATGATAAATAACCCCCCGCGACGACGATCGCTCGTGTGTGTGTTGTTCACGTTCAAACATCGGAAATGGATCGAGTCCAGGTCTATGTGATCAGGGGGGGGGGGGGGGGCGGGGGTACTACAAAGCTTAGAAAAACCGGCGGCCTCGTTTTCGCCAGTTCTCAGTTTACGACAGAAACGTTTATAACGAGTCATTAGCTGCCGATATGTGACTGTTAAGTGCGAGTTAACGCATCTTGGATAAAAATGTTAAGATAAAACAAATTGTCACCACCACGTTAGGGCACGAATACATTGCGAGTGAATGTGTCTTTAGCGGTGCACTCGCACCGCTAGCCAGACGGAATACATTTGTTTTCTGCACTTTGAAAAATACGACATCTGTATGATCACTGTCAGGCGAGCTGTCGTACTACTCGACAAAACAATGCAACAGTCGAAATGTTTTGCCATAAAACGATGAGTTCGTATGTAGACGTGTTAATACTTAAGACACACTCGTTTGCAACTAGTGCACGTCGGTCAATTCTTAAACACCATAGCATTAGACCAGCCATACCAACGCTGGCAGTTCAGCAATCAGCATCGAATTCAGCAAACATAGCAGCCATTGGGAATGATGTCTACGTAGCTAAGCCATCTTCTTTCTGGCGGTAGCTGTTTTTGGCCTAGAAGGATATATATATATATATATATATATATGTATATATTAAACGACAGAGAAAGACGGCTTTGACTTAAGAACCTGTGACTGCACGTTTGCGCGGAGACAATTGTTCACTGCAAAGTGCTAACGTATTAAATTGTATTATATATATATATATATATATATATATATATATAGTTTCTTTGACATCACAGGCGATCCCCTAAACGACGCAGCACGCATTCGGATGATCAATGGTTGGGCGCGCGACTTTTCAGGGGCAGATCGTGGTTTCTCTGACAGGCACTGCGGCCCGCGTAGCTGCAGTGTCATCGCAGCTTGAAGACAGTGCAAGTAAGCGCAGACATCGCACAATCCACAGAGAGTGTTCCACAGAGTAGCAGCGCTGGCTAGCAGGCCACAGGCTAGGCCACGAGAAGGTCTGCAAGAATCTAGTATATGGTCAGCTTCAGCTGAGGATCACACCCAGCCGATGCTTTGTGCGTCTCGAAGAGCTCCTTGAGAGCGGCGACGTACTTGGCGTGCAGCTCGTCGACCTGTTCGGACGTCGGGTTCGGCACCTTCGTCACCGCAATCGGAGCTCCAACTAAAGAGCGTGTGCAGCCAGCGTTGCAAGCCAATGTCGAACAACAGCCGTCGGTTGTCGTTGTCGTCGTCGTCGATTCGAAGCGAACACGACAGTATCCGATTGAAATGGAGGCGTAGAGTACGAGATACACACAAACAGAGAGGCGTTTCGATTGGAATAGGTTTTTCGGATTGGCTTATAAAGGTTAGCTTATAAATATATATATATATATATATATATATATATATATAGCGGAATAGAGCAGGGGAGATACTGGGCAGTTCTGACTCTAGAGATCGCAAGTTTAATTATATATATATATATATATATATATATATACAAACAGAACGGCGTTTCGATTTAATTCGTTTTTAAATATTTGTGTTATGTATGCTGTTATATATATAGATATATATATGCTGTTAGCTTATATATATATATATATATATATATATATCTGCTAGCCGCTACAGTATGTGGAGATTTGTTGGTACTGACCGACTGTAGTGATCCTCGCGCGGTACGGGGCATAGCCCCATGTGTACTGAAGCAGACCTCGGCCATGGAACAGCGGCGGGCTGAAGCCGATCACCCGCTTAATGCGTTCCTGCACGAGCGAGTATCGAACCAAAATCGACAGACCGACATTAGTGCAAGCATACAATGTAGCTACAAAATCATCACGCAAAGTCAACGTGTTTGAACCATACGTGTGCGCACAGATAACTGTTAGAGATAGGTCGTGGACGCACACACGCAAGGTGAAAACAGTGATTCATCACATCGTCAAAATCGGATTTCTTCGAAGAGAAAAAAAGCCGTCAATGTATCGAAAGGAAGAGGGAAGTTGCTGAGATATTAGCGGTGGCGTAATGCAAAGAGTTGTAACGTATCGAAAGTCGTTTGCGATACAGTGGCTCAGAACTTCAAACTTCGAAGTCGCTGTCCTAGGTCTCATGTCATATAGTGTCATCGTTTTGAGAGTATCAGCAAAACCGACTAGTATCTCAATATACGTCATGCTCAGTATGAATGAAATGGAAGATAGCACGCGTTCCTACACCGTAATCAAATGTGTACTTACTGTTACTTTCGAAGTAGTGAATTTGATTTTTTTCGGGTAGATTTGGTTTGTCTTATACACTAAGTAGCGTTTTGCATTTACAACGTACCGTGCCGATAAACATTTAAGTTTGTCGATAAAATGTTCTTACTGATACACATCTACATATACATACACACACGTACACATAAAAAAACTTAAACACATATTATGCCATCTCCATAGTGGTTTACCTGAATGTCACGTAGTCTGGAGCCGGGGGGGTTAGCGGCTTGTTGGTAGACATCATTTTCGCCAAATGAGAACACGGGAACGAGATCGGCTCTGCAACAGCGAAGTACGCACAATTATAGTCTACTTGGTGTCACGGACTGTATTATGTGTATTATGTGTTTATTTCTTTTATTATGCTTGCGGTTAGACTTCATAGACCAAACAATGACAATGTATTTGCTTCATGGCGACCGGCGACTCTACTAACCCGTTCTGCAGAGCGATCTTTACGAAGCCCTTTCTGGAGGTCAGCGTCAGCGTGACATCGGAGTTTCGATGAGCATCCAGTGCTTCTTGGGCACCGCCGACTACAATAATCGCTGCATTGCCGACGCCCTACAGCAAAAGGCGCAACCAATTAGCCAAAAATGATCAGGACAATGACGAGGTGACCAACCTCTCTAACAGTAATAATAATAATAACAATAACAACAACAACGTAGGACTTTTTTTCTAGAATATTTTATTATTATTATTACTATTATTTTTATTATTATTATAATTATTATTACTATCAAAATTTGATTTATACATTATATACAACATATTTTTAATACATAATCAAATCAGATCCAACGAGGACCATGGCAAGGTGATCAACCTCTATAATAATAAATTGACAACAACAGCCACAACAACACGACAACAACTGTCAGACAGTACGAAGCCTCGCCAAGTGTTTGTTCCTTTTAGGCTGGCAGTTAGTAACGTCTCTCTGCCACTATTATTGTCGTCAATCAAACCTTATTCTTGAGTATCCAGTTGAGAGATTTTCGTGTGACGGACACAACACCGAGCCCGAGAATGAGATCGCGGTAGAATGGAAAGTAGAAATTCATCGTCAGCGTCATCAGATGAGGCGAAATTCCTGTTTAAAAAGAAAAAGGAATTCCGTCATAAGCAAAAAGGCTAGTTACGGTTATATATATATATATTTATATTTATATGTATATGTATATATATATATATATATATATATATATATATATATATATATATATTTATCGCGGACCGACAAGCTTCAGTAGCTTGAATTTTGAAATTCAAACCGACACCCCTAAGGTCCTCCCGATTATTTTATTTAGAAGGACCAATACTGCGCCAATCGGCGGCAGAGTTTATGGCCTGAGTTTGGTTAAATGCTTAATTAGCCTATGATTGGGTTATGTTTGGTTAAATGCTTAATAACCCAATCATAGGCTATAAAATGGTGGAATTGTTTCGGATAGCCTGCGACGGACGTGAAGAGATTGGCCCCCGTCTTCGACGTCAATAACATGGCCTTCGACGAAGGCCTTCGACGTCAATAACATGAGAAAACGTTGAAAAGTCTAAGATATTGTATTCAACAATCGTCGAATAACTATCAAGCAGGTTTTAACTGAAAGATTGGATAGATCTTATGGATCAGGTATAAGAGTCTTGACCGATATTGTATGCGTTAGAAGACCGGCCGCAAATGTTGTCCTAAAAATGTTGAGTTTCCAGCAATTTAACGGTCGGGAAATTTCCGAAGACCCTGGATAACTTCCGAGAGTGATTACAGAAGAAAATGGGTATATGGTTACGACATCAATACCAAAGCCAAATCCTCTCAGTTTTGATTTCAAGGATAGAGCCGATTGATGGAATTTAGATAGAGAAGATTCAACAATAAGATCATTTTGACTGTTTTTTTTTTTCGACTACAAGGGAATATTCTTCTACGAAAATTGCCACCTTGTTTTACGACTAATAATGATTACTACCGCTTAAGTTTGAGTATATTGCAAGTGTTGATGAAAAATTCGAGTTCGATATTTCTGCAACCTTCTTGTTCGCCGGATCTGATTTCGTGCAACTTTTTCTGTTGCAAAAATTGACGGGGCAACGTTGCGGGATTATAGAGAAGTTTAAGAAGATCCCAGGAGCATCTTAACTCGATGCTGAAAAACGCGTTTAAAATGTTTCAAAGAGCGGTAAAGGAGGTGGCAAACATATATTTTTTTAAAAACATGTGTCAGAACTTTTCGATCCGCCCTCGTATACATATATATATATATATATATATATATATATATATATTCTTTAAATAAAGCTACATATATGCTTATATGCTGCTATAAGCCAGGCAATTATTAAAAAAGGCTTAGTACATATGTGTTCTACAAAGACGAAGTATCTATCTTACGATATGGCCATATTTAACTGCTAGAAGATGTGGCATTCCTAGCGTGTGATTCTGGCCATAACGTGTTCGGTTTTCTGTCTATTCGTTTGGTTCTCTGTGAGAGTGAAGCAGGCGCGTTGCTGAAAGAGACCGATATGCGTTCAGCAGCGCATGGCAAGTGAAAATATACGTCGTGGTGAGGGCAACTCGACAAGCGAGGGCTGCCATATCTACGGCTGTGTGTCTGTTGCACCTGTGAGTGGTATCGCATATGTATCTCTACTTTCTATTTCTACTCGCGTATGTCCGAATCTGCGCATTTGGCAGTTGGTGTTCGGCCACTCGGCCACAGAGACACTCACCAGGAAACAGCTTGGAGAAGCCGGTTGCCTCCGTAGCAAAGTTTATAAAAGATCCTGCTGCCATTATGCCATGTGGGTGATAACCGAAGACGTAGTTCCTGAGCGAGAACAGTGACAACATGGGTAAATGAGAGGGAATACATTTGACCATGTATACTTATTATATATATATATACATATCGATGGCGTCGTGATGATTAACGAGGCCGTTTAAACTGTTGAATAGCCTTTACTTGCGTCTTCCTACAATTTCGATCTCCAAACTGGCCTACCAAAAAATCCGAATGTGTTTTTTGAAGTTGAAGTTTCACTCGATTTGAGAGATAGGTATTTACCTTAGTTAAGTGAGTGTTATTGTTGAGTCTTCAGCTATTGCATATAACTAGCGAAAATGCATGATGCTATCAAATTTTCCCGAGAAATAGCCTGACTTTTCATCACTAGCCCCCCCCCCTTCCCCCAACAATGTACTTTAAGCCCGAGTTTAATTTTTTTTATTATTGGCCTATATATTATTTCTTTATTTTGAGGCGGTTGAGCCCGGTTGCAGCGATCTCATCGTTTTACCAATACCTGAGTTGTACAGGGCAATATCTTCTTAGATGTTTGTTGAGACGTTCTGCGTTTTCACCCCTTTAGACCATTTTCCCCTTCAAAGTATCATGCATGTAATGAGTGCTTTTCGAAACTCCCTCTTAAAGAAAAAAAATAATTCAGTTGCGTTACCAGCTCGTAGCTTAATTTATGGCCCTTTGCTTGCGCCGCTCTTGGCGTTGGTATGACATTAAACTCAATAGTTAATAATAACAGTACAGTGATTCTATTGTACGAATACTTCCACCTAACAGTTCCGTTAGCTCAAGGGGAAGCCCGACGCAAGTTCCTTGCAGTGAGTTCAATAATGAAGAGATAAAGGTGACTTTCCTGTGTTTATTGCTACTAGATCACGCGCTACCATTGGTTACCGTTGGAAGTACGCGACCCCTCTTGTTGGTTGTCAACGACCCCCACACCTCAGAAGAAGCCCCAAAAAGGTTCCTCTGAGAAGAAAAAACAACGAGATCTAAGACGCTTGTATCGAGGCGTTGATCTCATAGCAGCGGGTGAGTCTGTGAGCCCACACGTATAACAGCGTGTTCTCTCAATTAGACTTAAACCATTCCCTCTCGCTGTAGCACCTCAAGGAATGATGTCGCCCTGCCTTCGCTTCGTTCTGCTATGTCACCAGTCGTATGGCTTATCTTATGTCTTTATGCTTAGTTGTTGGGCCCGATCAGCCCTGACATTATGTCCTGCCGGATCCAAAGCAAAGTATAGCTATTATTTTATGAATATCGCAGCGTAGGACGCGTTCCTGTTCCTTTCTAGAGGATGGCACTAGCATTCGCCGTCCGACTTTCTGACTTTTCTAGTCTGTTTATTTTTCTATAACCTTAGTTAGTCGTAATATCAACAGACAGGGTCAGTTTCCGCGCAATACAAACATTTACACACGTAGGTTTACATATGCTCATATAAGGTCTAGGAGTATAGGTTTATATACAGGTAGTTCAACAAGTTCTTAAAATGAGCTTTTCAGAATTCGGCCGTTGCGATTTCGTTTGATCGCTTTTCCCGTGCAACGTATCGGCGTGATTTTGAAAAATGGAGAAAAAAGAGTTTCGAGTGGTTATCAAGCATTTTTATTTCAAAGGTTGGAATGCGACCCAAGTGAAAACTGAGTTAGACGAGGTGTACGGTGACTCTGCGCCATGTTTTGCCACTGTTTCCAACTGGATTAATGAGTTAAAAAGAGGTCGCAGGAGCACCGAGGATGAACTACGTTCAGGACGCCCAAAAACGGCAACTGATGAGGAAAACGTGGAAAAAGTGCGGAAAATCGTTGCCGCAGATAAGCGAGTGAACATAGGGAGATAGCGGAGGCCTTGGGGATCAGTTTGGGTAGAGTGCATTTCATCCTGCACGAAAACTTGACGATGAAAAAGCTCAGAGCAAAATGGGTGCCGCATTTGGTCAACCAAGGCCAAAAAGACGCGCGTGTTTCCGCTTCATAGCGAAATTTGGCCAAGATGTCGAAAAATCCGTCGGATTTTTGGCGCAGATTCGTGACCGTCGATGAAAGCTGGGTCCATCACTACACTCCCGAGACCCAAGAAGCATCTCGTCAATGGTGTGCACCTGGTGAAGGACCTCCGAAGAGGGTGCGGACAACGGCATCGGCCGGAAAGATGATGGCTACGGTTTTTTGGAACCAACGTGGAATAATTCTGGTCGACTACCTTGAGAGCGGTAAAACGCACACAAGTCGCGGCAAGCAACGGCAAAACTGGCCCAACTGAGGTTCGAACTTATTGAACAACCTTCCTATTCTCCAGACCTGGCCTCCCTCTGATTATTTCCTCTTCGGACATTTGAAGAATAGTCTCGGTGGAAAGCGTTTTTCCAGCAATGAAGAGGTTAAGGCTGCTGTCAATGCCTATTTTCAGTCTAAAGATGCGGAATTCTACTCAAGAGGTATAAATGCTCTGAAATCTCGGTGGGAAAAGTGTATTAAGCTTCCCGGGGAGTATATCGAATAAGAAAAAATTAAAAACAAGATTTGGAAAATTCTTGGTTTTAATTTTAAGAACTTATTGAACTACCTGTATATATATATATATATATATATATATGGCGTACCTGTCAGTGGGGAGATCAGTGGTTTTCTCCAGTCGGGCGGGAAAGTATTCAGCCACCTGTGGAAGTGAACGAAAAGTGAAGTTGTATGAGCAAACATTAGTGGGGAAAATGCGGCTATTCTTCTCATAAAAACGATCGTTCACTCGTTCAATAATAAATAACCGCTTCTACTGAGTTCAGGTTATGACCAACTATGGGAGGAAGGGACGGAGCGTTAATGTCGCCTACCTTCTTCCAGAATGTCCAACGGCGGTACCAATTAATCCGATGGCCGCCTTGCTCATGAGTGGAACGGTCGTACACACACCTGAAATTTCCACAGCAATAACGCCACCGTCATTAACAACGACAGCAACCGCCAAATAGACAACAGTAATGAGATAAATTGCGAACACTTCCCGTATGCACAACAGTATGCTTAACGTCCCACTTTCTAAAACAGTGCCTGTATGTACAATACAAAACGCTTGAAAGCAGCTGCAGCGATAACAGCAACGACAACAACTACAGCAATGGTAAAAACAAAAACTGTCACGGCAACAACAAATCATAACAACAAAAGTTACTACGACTAGTACAGCTACTTTGATCTTTGCTGCTTGGGAATATTTTGAAAAACATCGAATTTAGTCATGGTTCAGTTCGTAACATGACAGCCTTAAACAGGCTTTCATTGAACTTAAATAAAAACTCAGGCTGACTCTCAGCCAACATTTAACATCTACGGAATTAATCCCTTTCGCATTGCTTCGTAAACAGGCTTTCCGGAAGAGTGAAAGTGCTACCTCGAGCAATATGCGACGCAGCAGGCCTATTATTATTATTATTAATTCGTACACACTTCATTCGCCTTACCCCGCTAAGCCTAAGTCATGTCACCTGTCGAGCGATTGTGATTCAAGGTAGGTGGTCCACTTGTGCGGGGTAATCGATCAAGCGGACCTCTTTACGTTTCTCCCTAGTTTCTCTTGGTAAGCTGTCAGAGTTCACATATATATATATATATATATATATATATATATATATATATACTCGCAGATTCGGATCCATCACTATCTCTATGAGTGGTGTATGAGACTCCGAATCTGCGAGGACGCTCTTGGGGCTCGGCGTCACAAAGAGGAATCTTATGGATTTCACCGTTTTAACTTTGCAAGGAACCTTGAGGATATACCGCTCGCACCGTGTCCATAGGACCGGGGGCTACCATCAAGCAAAGACACGGACAACTGACTCTTAACTTCACGTGACACTTTTTTACCACCATTTTTATTAAGGCGAGCACTGCCGAGTGTGCAAACGTATTGTAAATGATTAATAAATCATCACAATATTTTCTATATATATATATATATATATATATATATATATATATATTTATTTATTTATCAGCAAGAATTTGAAGAGGGTGCGACATGCGACAATACGCAGGTATATTGTCGTCCTCATCGGATCTATCGCATATCGGAGCAATCCGTGCTTTGGCTCTGCCATTTTGCCAGCGAGACTTGAGTGAATGTCGTCTGACTTGCTGCTTGCTTGCTCAGATAGAAAGCGAATCATCGTCATCATAGGTGAACGAGCGGACTCTGGTGGTGTGAATACGGTGGACAGACAAGCTGACAGGATGACATCGCGCGCGGTGATGTCGCGTCGATAGAATGTGGCCTGAGAAATTCTGGCGGAAAACAAATTTCGAACGAACTTGGCCATTTTGTTGAATATACAACCGTCCAGTCAGCTAATCATCATCATCGCCATCACGATCATCACGGGCCATCCACGAAACAACCATCCAGTAGTAATGTGGTCGTAGAACCACGATGGCAAACGATGGTGACGACTACGATTGGTTCTGTGCTGCTTAGTAGTTCTGTTAGTGATTAGTGATCAGACGACACGTTCAGAGAGACGTTGGCGGCCTGCTAGAAAAACATACAGACACCTTGGACTCATTCCGTGTGCTGTGAATTATGCCTCCAAAATATAGGAATCCTGTATATATATATATATATGGGAGAGGGGACAGCGAGGAAGAGGTAGAGATCGTGCGAAATCAAATACCGGAGACATTTCTGCAATGAAACGGAATCTAACTCATGTGTCCCCCATATGTATGTATAATATATATATATATATATATATATATGTGTGTGTGTGACTGCATACGCTTCGCTAATTGTTACCGGTTTCTTGGCTCTCCTAGTATAGCTGACGGGATTGCCTGGTTGTGGTAGAATTGCGTCGCTTTCGATGCTCATTGAGAATTGGATTACGGACCAAATACCGCTAAGAGTCGTCGACCATGCTGGCGCCACAAAGACTCAAGCCCACAGGGAACGGGAGATTTTCTAGAATTAAGAACAACCTCCTTAAGCATGCCTTTAATTCTAGAAATTTGTCGTTTATTGTATTCTGAGGTCAGTAATGTTTTTGAAGCAAACGCCAGTGTTGCTGTTGTATTTGCCACCTATGTTGGCATTTATCATTGTGGCCAGTTATCATTATCATTCCACTGATGATAATGGCAAAGCACGAATTCTTGCGCATAGACGGCAAGTCTGATTCGACTCATTGCAAACACTCACACACGCTCATGCCTCATCGAAGTGAACCGTCGCAAGTTGATAGAAACATTTATTATACGAGGCAAAGTAATCTCTCCCGGTGTACTCTCTCTCTCTCTTCTGGGGGCATTCGATGACACACAGAAGGCATGGTAAAAACATCTAACAGTGAGTCGCTTGGACATCCGGTAATTGTCGAACTAAGCGCGCGCCTGGGTTGTGGTAGCAATGATTTTTACGGTTGGCGGTCAATTGTCTGACAGAACGATAGAGTCCGTCCCCTTCGGCCGAAATATGTACGCAAGACCAAACGTTAACACCATAGTTTATAGTTTACTCACAACTTAAGATTCCGGGGCGTTTCATCACTATCAACAACAACAACAACATTGGAATAATTTCATATCTTTCATAGGTTTCCAGGGTACACACCGAGTAAGGCTACGTAGACATCAAACTGACTACTGAAGTCACTGGGCTACCCTTCTGTCTAACCTAACACACCCTCAAAGTCGGATATCACTCTTGCGTGCAGCACGTACAGATCTAAACTCAGTACAGAATATCGCTGATGAGAATTTTAGTCATACCCAAATAAAACGATTTTTTTACAGACAATTAAGTAAATTAAGGTTTTAGTACGGCCTGTATGCATACATCTTCACTGCCGACATGAGCTTCCATCCTTTTCCATTGCAGCGTTTTTATATTTCTAAGAGTTGCCAATTGAAGAACTCAATACTCATAAGTGGTACTTCATGCTTAAGTCTACCCTCCAGGCGATGTTCCATTTATAGTTCTGCAGCATGAGCGTGCCATTTCGACGGCCTCGGTCGAAACGGACCCTGGAGTTCCTCTTGCGAGGAACGGTAGGTCAAACGGAACAGTTATAGAAGAGCATGCTAATCCCACTCGTTTCTATTGGGGCTAGCAGTACCCTAAAAGTATGTTTGCCTAAATTACGTTATCGCAATACGATACTACACGATACTAAAAATAGGGGCAAAGTCGAGATGCGATTGTTGCCGCTAATTCGGGACGGCGAGACGGTTTTCTCGGTTCTATTTATGGAGACCCTTTTTAGACCTTTCTGGAGGATATGTTTATCAGTCGGTGTGTCAACAGCACTGGTCACATTGCCAATCGTCGAGATAGCCAACGGTAACGGTGGTCATGCAACGACGGCAACAACAACGACAACACCACTAACAACAACAACAACAATAACGACAACACCACCAACACCACCAACAACAACAAGACGTTCGAGCGCTCATCTGCTGACCGAGCGCGATGCTGAGCCTTAAATGATAGAAGATTGTTTTGTCAGCGTGATAAGATCCGCTGCCAGCGATTACCTCCTCAAAAACAGACATAACAACGTTCTCGCAATAATAATAATAACTAATAAATAGACAGGAAAAACAGTTGTTGTGTTGTTGCTGTTGCGGTTGCTGTTGATGATGATGTTGTTGTTGTTGTTGTTGCTGTTGTTGTTGTTGTTGTTGTTGTTGTTGTGACCGTAAAACGACAATTAAGTCGTGTTTTCTAATAGTTTCGTTTGCGTCCGTCGCCCATATACGAATGTTGTGTTGAGACGAGACCTTTGGACTAGACGACAGACTCTCCTCATCCATCGTTCATCAGATTTGTTAGAGACAAAGATGTGTCGGCGCTGTTTGGCTGTTTGCTAGATGCTCGCAGTGGTTGAAGGTGAAAGACCGGGGCGGCGTCTTTGTACATACATACATACATAGACCTTTTCGCCTTTCTACACCTACATGCAGACACTCACACATACATACGATACATACATATCCATACAGACAAACACATCACGCTATACTGCGATCTGTGCAGTTGGCCAAACCAGCGACACCGTTTTCAGGTAATAACTTTCCTCCATCATCTGGAACTGTGATGTTACTATTAATTGTATTAGTAGTCGTATTATTCTTATTATTATCATTGCTTCAGCTTTTCAGAAGACTTTCCGGTTTTCCCCCTCTCATCGCGCAAGTCTTTCACCTTTCTCCCCATTTGTCTTCCCTCATTCTCTCCCACGTCCCTCTCTCTGTTTCGTTTGCGCTCCTTATGATCAGAACGTGAGCGGAGCAGTCAGTAATCGCTCCAACGTGCCAACGGGACGCCAACGCTGACCTTCTATGGATGGCAGTCGCAGCGCGTTTTCGCCTACAGATATGGAGAGAGATGCACGTCGTATTCGCGCTCAATTGCCGGAGCGACGAACAGGCGTTACGCCTGTTGGCGATCGTATTGTTCGAATGTCGAGGAGGTTCGTTCCGCCATCGAACGCATGCTTCTGCATAGAGTTATTCTGTGCTAAAAATATGTGCACTATGCAGTAGTTGCGGCTTCCGCGAAACACATCGAAGACTTGGCTTACCTTTAAGCAATTACTACTACTCCTACTATGGCTGGTGCAGCACGTCTGTTGGGGGGTATATATATATATACGGAAGCGGATCGAAAATTTCTAAAACATAATTGTAAATAAAAATATTTAAACTTCCAAAATGTTTGTTTCCTTCGAAATAGCTCCCTTCAGTTGAAGTGCACTTGTGCCACCTTCTTTCCCACTACTCGTAAATTTTCTTTAACGCGTCTTTCGGAATCGAGTTGAGTTGCTTCTGTGAATCTTTCTATATTTCCTCTATAGGCTCGAAACATTGCTCCTTTCATTTTTGTATCTGTGAGGAGAGGAAAAGTCGCACGGAGGCAGGTCCGGCAAACAGGGAAACTGCGGAAATATAGAAATCGACGTTTTCATCAAATAATCCGAAATCAGTAACGATAGGTGCGCCGGTGCGTTGTCGTTGTGGGAGTTCCAAGAGTTGTTTACATCGAGCTTAGGCCTCTTGTGTCGGCCATTCTCGTGTAATATTCTTAAACTTTCGCGGGAGTATGCCTTATTTACCGTAGAACATGTGGCAACAAATCGTGCAACATCATTTCCTTGTAGTCGAAAAAAAAAACAGTCAGATTCTTGGTGTTAGATTTGCTCTGTGTGAAGTTTTTCAATTTCCTCCACCCTTTCATTGGACGCACCACTAGGAGGACTGGGCTTCGGTCTCATTGTCGCACCCATATACCCATGACGCGTCTCCTGTAACTCTCACTCTCTGAAGCAATCCGGGCTCTTCTGCTACCGCCTGAAGGCTCAATTCAAGGGCGTTCATGTGCCAGAGAGTCAGCCTTTTTGGAACGCATTTTGCTGTCAGTCTTCTAACACGTAACATATCGGTCAAGACTGTAACAATTGATCCATAAGATGTCTCAAATTCGACAGCTATCTCTCCGATAGTAATTCGGCGATTGTGACGAACTTTTCAACGCCTTTTTATGCTATTAACATTAAAGGCTTTTTCGAGCGGGGGTCGTCTTCAGTCGCAAGTTTACGTTCGTGGCAAAATCGACAATACGCATATTGATCACCTTGAGCAATTTGTAACGCTGATGACCGGCTCTAGTAAGCAAACAAACTGGAAGACCTTGGAGGTTCAACCCTGCTGCCATTACTTAAAAGTACTAGAACTTACCTATATATATATATATATATATATATATATATATATATATATATATATATTATATATATATATATATATATATATATATCGACAAAACATAGCCAGATGAGGACATGATTCGAAAATAATATCAGCTGAATTTAGCGTGCCCCAGCTCGCCAACACAACAAAGTATCTCATATCAATATGAGGATGAAGTTTCCGAGCGTTGTACAAAGAACGAACGAATATGCAGCGCAATCAACCGCCGTTAAAAACACCTCAATAGCAATTGTCATCGTTTATATTGGTAATGATAACGACAATACTGCGTGGTGGTGGTGGTGGTGGTAGTGGTGGTGGAACGCGTCGTAGGCGTCCGCCCTTTGTCTCGTCGCTGCGCCCAGACGCTCATCTCGTCGGGATGATTGTCGTGACGCGGAAAAAAAAAAAGATGACAGATGCCTGACTGAATTCGATGGACAAACACGGAGCTGTCTGCGCAAGCGGCGCCGCTACCGGGGTTACCACACGGCCGAACGACCAGACCAAACAACGATCGACCCGTCCACAACAGATCAAACAACAAGCAAATAGGTTTCACCTAGCTTTTTCGAGTTCAACTACTTTCCACCACAACAACAACAACAAGCGCTCATACATGCATGCATACGGACTGGCAGACAGACAGACAGACAGACAGACATACATACATACATATATATATATATATATATATATATATATATATATATATATATATATAGCACACACAGTAGCTATCCCGCGGTGATGTACGATAAACCATTCAAATAACAAGCAATAGTAACATGGTTAACGTCCACACAGACCAAGGATGCCATTCGAAGCTATCGTAGCTGAGTTTAGCAGCTTTCCTGATATATATATATATATATATATATATACATATATATGTTTATGTATATATATGTATATATACTCCTTGGCAGTCTGTCACAAGTCGTCACATCCTATTAATGTCTAACGCAGGTGTTTAAAACAACAACAACAACAACAGCCGTATGACCTTGGTCTAAATTATTTTGTTCACTATCACACAACATGTCATTCATTCTATGAATTGCCAGATTGACTTTGCAAGGCTTTGCCAGGCGAAATAAACGACAACGGCCCACGCCTGCGGCTCGCTTGAATATATTGGGTCTAGAAAAAAAAATTCCGTTTTTTAATGATTCTCTACGGACAAAACCGAAAAACTTTTTTGTAGCTCTTTATATATACGCTCAAAGCAGAGTTGAAGGATGACGCATGAAAACAAATCCCGCTTGTGTTCCTGGGCGACCTTCAATAATTCGTCTCCGTCGTCAAATAATGGTTTTCATGATCACCTGTCTTGTTTTTTTTTCACTAACTATTACCACGTTACGCAGTAAACAAGCGCTTAGCAGCATGTCTAACTTATGCGTCGTATCGGGATCTGTCCAGGGTACTCCAAGTCGCTTCGACACACTACATGCATGTTCGCCACTCTGGACTTTTTTTCGTTCTTGGTCGATCTCGAATGTGATCGGGTTTGTGATCGGGCTGTCCAGTTCACATCTAGTCGTGCCTCGACATGCGTTAAGCGCAGACAGAAGCTCAAGAAGACTGCGGTGGCTGTTGGGACCAAGGAGACTATTGCTCCTACCAGGATTAATAATACTAATATTACGCCGTTAAGGTAACGTTCGTCGTGCGCCCCTAGTATATGAGGGTGTTATAAAAAAACGTATATATATATATGTATATAGATATATATATATATATATATATATATATGTATATATATATATATATATATGTATATATAAATATATATATATATATATATATATATATATATATATATATATATATGTATATATATATATATATATATATATATATAAACTACCGCTAGTATAAAAGAAACACTTATCAAACGAATAAGAATCAATCAGTCAATCGTGAAGGTAAAGAGGAGTAGTAGCAGCTCACCATGCAACGTAAACTAGCGTGAGCCAGTAGAGACGCGTGAACAGCGTGTAGATGACGAGCATGGTGAAGAGTGGGCCCGAGAAGAGGAAACTGAATGAGCACAGGGTAACGCAGAACGTCTGCACACGACGTCGGAGCGGAGTCGACGCTGGCGCAAAGTTGACTCCCATCACACGCGTAATCTGCACGCAAATCATCACACACATTAATATATATATATATATATATATATATATATATATATATATATATATATATGTATATATAAATATATATATATATATATTTATATATATATATATATATATATATGTACGAGACGCTGCGTCCCGAACAAGTAGGTTATCGCTTGCTTCAACCAAATGCAGCTAGTAGCTAGATTCCTGTCCTGATTTCAACTCGAGTGCATGCAAAGCCGAGATAGATACCAGTGTTGGCTATCTGTGCAAAATTTGAGGGCTACTATTTCTACCCCAGTGAGTGTATAGAGCCAAACATCAGAAGAGCATTAGATCTCTGCTAGATTTTTGCGCGTTCTCGTCAAGCTCGGCGCGTTTTAGCCTCCTCGCCCCCCCCCCCCCTCCCTTCCCCCATATTATAACAGCAAAGATTTCTCAAGACACTGGAAACGAAATACTCTGTCGGCCGCCATCTGTCTTTTGGAATTTGGCAAAATCAATAACAATCGTCGTCATTTTCCTGCTCAGCCAATCTTTTACATTGATTGATGCTCGCCCCTTTGCCATGCGCTCCACCAGTCTGTAAAATGAATTGATCCCCGTCATTTTCCCCCGTCATTTTCCCCCGTCATTTCTACTTCGCCAATCTGTTGTGTGCCTCACCTGGCGTTTGCGCGGGCTTCCGTCCACTGTCGCTTCCTTCTTCTCTTCTTCGAGTCCATACTCAGCACTGAAACCACGATTTTTTACACATTTAGGATTTCATAGCTTTGAGCTGAGCTGGTCGATTGTTTACATCGACAAACATTGATAAACGAGACAGACACACCGAGATCTACCTTCAGCTCTGCTGCTTAAGTGAAGGGCTACAGCAACCGCTGCCGTTGGTGCAGAGGGGCATGTTTGATTAGTGTTCTAAGCACTGTTTCAAGTTTATCACCACCATCCATTAGCAGCATAGCAAAACCGTTCCTATACCATTTTATGTGAGCCTACCAGGAAGGCTAACAATATTGTCGACACTCGACTGTAGTTTAGTCGACGATGTTTCGATAGCGATACGAGCAGTTGAGTACGTGGTAACGTCCGATATTGCTTTTTCCACAATATTTACAATACACGAATTTTATTTGACAATTTTCATTGTCATGAAAATTCGAATGTAAATTCTATTCGAAATTAAATTTTACTTTCCTTGTTGAGTCTACGGTGTCGTGTACGCTTTCTACAACAAGTAAAGTTAATTTTTTTTTTATCAACTAGGCTAATTAGTAAAATTCCGCAGTAATTTATTGGGTCGGTAGATTCACTATATTTTTTTGCAAATTGTCTGCAGAAAACTTTCTCCCATTCTTCCAATATCTTAGCGCTGTGTAGACATGCGTTGTGTTGCGTATGAGTTTAGTCAATGACTGGCGCAGAATGTTTATCTTTATCTCTATTCATATGTCCATACGCAACTTGGTCGGAACTCGCACATTTACCATTTCCTTTGGATTTGATTACTAGGATATCGCTACCTCTTCTTCTGTAAATGATCGGTAATCATGTGTATTCACCATCGCAGGTAGTATGAAGTCACTACCGCATCTATACGCGCGTAAAATGAAGTATTCATTTACTATCATTAATTAATGGATTTGGTGGAGAGGGCTGCTTTGGGAGGAGTATCCATGGCTTTGTAACGGCTTGCTGTAAGCGTGTAACACGGTGAATGACGTTTTGTGCTTGTTTCTTTTCTTGTTAAATCGTTCAAAAATACTGCTTCATATCAGCGAATCGTCGCAGTCCCTTAGGACTAAGATTAGTGTGAGTACGTATGGTGAACTTAATGGCTTTGCATTTTTCATCAAACCATGGTTTGGCCGCAGTAGGTTTGCGTCTCGTTGAATACTGATTGTAGCTGCTGTGTTAAAGTTAGTATGCCATCGACCGCACTTCTTCCACTTCGGCGGGTGTGCGTAACCTCTTTGTCGTTGTTTCCAATTTGCAATCCAAACTTGGATTAATGCAATACCTCATTGTGTCTCCAATATCATGTCTGCTTCTCTCCCTTACGATTCAATTGAAATTCGATGGTATATTTTGTGTCGCGCGAAGTGATTTAT
This sequence comes from Dermanyssus gallinae, assembly GCA_003439945.1. Taxonomy (NCBI): domain Eukaryota; kingdom Metazoa; phylum Arthropoda; class Arachnida; order Mesostigmata; family Dermanyssidae; genus Dermanyssus; species Dermanyssus gallinae. The sequence goes on from QVRM01001916.1 coordinate 532,910, forward strand.
CTATATTTGCTGTGTTTGTCACCATGTTCGACTATTACTACAGAGAATACGTCCGCAACAGAAAGAGGAAATCTGGTAAGAGAGCAAATCGAGAATTTTACAGACGCCGCTAACGTAGACACGTTATGGTGTTGTTTCCCCTGCCGTAGTTCTGAGACGTTATTGACAAGAAGACATCGGAACCAACGACAAAAGATATACATACGAGGTTCATTCCGTAAGTGACTCTGGTGTAACAGGTAAGTTAAACTTTAGAGAACACACTGCGCAGGTGGCGCAGTCGGCATCTGCTATATGCAGCCTATCGCCTACGCCTATTCATTGTGAATAATCTTAACGTAAGTAGCTGTAGGATAGCAGCGTCCGTTAAGTAGCGCGGGCATATAGACAGCGTCGGTTGGCGGCAATGCCGAAACAAGCTCAATACATAGCGCCAAATAGAAGATGCCGCCACCCTACTAACGAAGACTAGCGGGAACTCACTAAATGCGCGGGCAATCTGTAAGTAGTATATAAGGAGGCATGAGAATAAATGAGTCAGTAGTCGGTTGTTCGAGCCAGGCAGAGGACGTGTGTTGTTTGAGCGAGAGAATGGCGAACTCTTAACGATCGCCGGCCAGCTATGGGGGTGGTGGACACCACAGTAACGTTCTGTAAAACTCTACAACTGTACTTCATGATGATACCCAGGCTATTCGGTTCTGTACTGTTCTGCTGCTTGAACGGCACCTCGTGAGTTGCTCGTGAGATACGAATGTTTTCGAGAAAGATTGGCGTCGCTTCATAAGGTACAATAAGTAAACGCTGTGATACATGTTGTTCTAATGCACTTGTTGTTTTGATTTTGTTTTTTAGCCAAATGTTGTTGACGTGCGTACACAGAGAAGCCGACCATCCGACCATCGTGCTGGCCAAAGCAAATATTTGCCGCTAGCGAAAACCATTATATTTACACAATAATACATTTGTGAATAATCACTTGAGTGCAGGACCCCATTTTGTTCGATCAAAGTGCACTGCACTATTTTGTTTTCGAAAAATAAAGCGACAGATTGAGTTGCTCAGTCTGCAGTCGAGTGTCTACTAAAGTCACGGACGAATGTAGAATAGATCTATCTTTCTCTTCTTAGCCAACATATGGGTATATCAGAACAATCCTGCTTGATCGGCTTGCTACGCTTCTGTACGCTGTATGTATGCGTTCGCTTAGATGGCTCTGGTGAGCGGCCGGCGACGACTACTAAGATACGATCTCGTCACTATCGACCAGAAGCGCAACCGGTAGGTACTTCTATTGCATCGATTCTGAATGCTCGTTGGAGGCAAAAGCTGCGCGCTAATTATCGCGCTGGTGATACGACGTTGGCGTTACAGATAAGTGTGTATTATTACTTGACAAGCGTATGAACAGACACATAGATACGTACACACCCCCCGGTAGAAGAGGGGGGTATGTGGAGTAGCCCCGTCTAGGGATATGTCGGGCCTTATTCAGGGTGAAAATTAATAAACAATAGCGCAAAATACCAATAATGCAATAGTACGACCACTACTAACAACAACAATAACAGCTACAACATTTGCAATGAAGACAACAAGTACTACAGAAGCAACAACAACGACCACAGTAACAACAACAACAACAACAATAAAAGCAACACCGGCAAGGATAGCAAAAACAAAAATAAAAGCAGCAACAACAACAACTTCGAACACTCACCGAAAATAGCACTGGTAGAAGATGAACATTGCCGTGCAGACGATCTCGTGGGTGATCACGTGCACGACGTAAAACGATGCGTTCAGCAGAAATATCAGAAGTATCGCGCTTCGTACAGCGTACCTGGATGACAGCAGCAACAACAACAACAACAACAACAATGACGGTGATCAGATGAAATCACAACATCCAGCATGGCAAAGCGCCGTACAGCCACATATAGGTGATACACGCGGCGAGCGTACGGATAGAGAAAGAGAAACAAATGCACAATTCATTTGTACACTTATACTGTCCGAACAAAACAAAAATGCAACAATCACCTGCTGGTGTTGTTCTTTCACGACTATGGACTAAAATCTCAATACGCAGGTCTTATCTATAGGCCTTGCTTGAAAATGATTGTGTTGTTTTTTTTATGACTGATGGTAATTATAGTGTTTTTTGTTAGGTACTACGAGTAGCATCGGCAGTCAGCAGCGAGTTCCTTTAGGATCCCGCTAGCGGATGTATAATAATAACAATAAATAGCATGATGAACCTGGATTAAACATTCATACCTCACAAATGTAATAACTGATATCGTTATTATAATAATAATAAAGTCATAAATCATTACTACGATATCTAAAGGATCTATGTGCCCATAATGCATATCTGTGTCGATGAGTATCTATCTCTGTTATCACAACAACGTTGCAAGTGATTAAATTACGCTTGTCGTCATGTCCCGGCATCTGCAAACATGGCCAATCAGACATGATCAATTCCTGTCTGTGGGGGGGGGGGGGCAATATTTGCTGAGTTAAGAGTATTTGAACTGCACGCGCATCGAACGCGTGTCGGTGTCACCCCAGGAACAACTAGCGCAATAGTTTCCCCGGTAGCTGCAGCAACAGCATCTCACTGTACGAGTTTCCGCCCGAAAACAACCGATCTTGTTCTCTATCTACCTCTCTAACCGTGCGTCTCTCTGTTACGGACTTGCAAAAGGATTGATTCGATGGATTCCATGTTGTGTGGAAAGGTGGCAATCACTTTTCCAGTAACAAAAGCAGCGGGACCAGAGTTAGCAGTAACAGCAGCGGCGGCGGCGGCACCCTTATCATCGCAGCCAGGAGTCGCGTGCGCACAGGTGGGCGCCACACTGATAACAAGCGATGGGTAGAGAGATATAGAGAGGTGAGGGCCGGTGAGACCGCCGCCTCAGCCGCACTGAACATCGTCGACTACGACGCGGCAAAGTCGCCATCCCCAAGCGAGGCCGAGCCTCGAGGCTGGGGGAAAATGTTTCGCCTATCCCGACTTCGACAAGCAGCCCTCCCCACCACACACTGGCTAAAGACACCACCGACTTCCTCAAGTGCCTTGGATGCGCGATATATATATATATATATATATATATATATATATATATATATGTTAAAAATAGGACGTATGTGGCAAATAGCTACCTATTGTGTTGTACTTGATTATTGTTTGAATGACTACGGATCTTCTCAGGTCACTAAGGAACCGGTACTGACGAGATACCAATAATGAAATTTTGACTCTCTTAGATCTAGCTTCAACTCGCCTAATATATACGAGAGCACAAGACAGCAATAATTAAAGAAACCCTTTATAAGACTTGGAACGTATCGCTACTGTGCCAAATATGCTAAATGTACGACTTAACGATTTTTTAGAGAGATTAACTGGTCATAATACTATGGGGCTCACAAGCGTACATAGATTCATTGTGCTTGCGGCGCTTATTTCGCCTCTAAATTTTGTCTGGGTATCTTTCTATCATTCACCAGGACTCGTGGCCCTTGGGAAGCATCTCACGAGAGTCCTGGCATATCAGGGGGCTGGTCGGAATTTGGTTCCAAGGGAGTAGATCTCGCCCAGTGTTCAAAACAAGGCACAAGGTGAAGTCATTTCTTTGCTAATGCGATTTAGGTGTTATTAAACGCAGCCCGCTGGCAGGTGCGCAAGTCGGTAGGTGAGCGGGTTGTGCTTAAGGCCGCGTCACCTTTTTGAGATCAGGGAGCATTGATCTCGTCCAGTATTTAACTAGGGTAGCCCGGTTGGCTGCCCGCCGCGGCTAGAAATATTAATAATATTATAGCTAACCGGGATGACAGGTACAACGATGTACGAAACGCGGATGTTCTGTAAGAAGCGTGTATTTAAAAAGAGTCAACTGAAATACAAGTACTACGATGTACGAAACGCGGATGTTCTGTAAGAAGCGTGTATTTGAAAAGAGTCAACTGAAATTAAACTAAACTATACAAGTGAGGCGTTTGTGTTTTGTTGAGGAGACGGCGGTGGTGCTGTACCACGTAATATCTGGCTATAATAAACTTTTCCAAAAAATTGAGAGACCTGTCCAAAAAGCGTTGAACAAGTATTGTTGTGAGAGTACGGCGAGCTCATCTAACTGTTAAGACATTTACATTTCAGCCGAAAGAGTAAATTGATTTATTTAGTATTATATTTGTGTTATAAATTGACTTTTGATTCCAATACATGCGCAATCCTGACGTGAAGGGCCCTACTTCCGTCGATGTACAAACGAAGCCCACACTGACAGAGCGGACGTAGATGTATTAGGTTGTTAAACTCGCAGAAATATGCCAAGATGTAGCGCAGAGGCTCTTCAATTCTGCGAGTACAATTCGACGTCTTTCGTGGTGCATTCATAAAGCTGGCAGTACCATGAATACATGTAAATGACTTTCGTCGTGATAGAGAGTGACAGGCCAAAAGACACCACTAGCCGAAAATGCCGTTTAGATCCTGCATTATACGTAAGCCGTCAGAATAATGCGAAGCGTGATGGAACTCTGTTAGCTTCGTACCGCGGCGACTCGTTAGGGGTCATTAGAAGCTGCAACACTGTATTAAAGCATCTGCAAATAAGTGTACTTTTTTGCGGACGTGATACTCAGCCCTTGAAACACTATAGCTACGATAAGCAGGCAGGGGTTTCAGAGGCGGTGGTGCACGATGGGGATGCAGAGATGTTGGAGTTGATGATTAAATCCCTGGGAAATTTTGAAATTGTGGTCGATAGGGTGGGTCGATTACACGTTTGTCCTGCATTAGGGCAGTACATCTGTATGTCGAGCTTAAATAATAGTACATACGTATGTAGTGCTGAAATAATAGTACACAAGTATCTAGGGCTGCAACAATAGTACCCGAGTATGTAGTGCTGCAACAATAGTACCCAAGTATGTAGTGCTGAAATATTAGTACCTAGGTATGTAGTGCTGAAATATTAGTACCTAGGTATGTAGTGCTGAAACAACAATACATAATGATGCTATGTTGAATAGCTGCTCCTGCCGCTGTTGCGGCTAAAAAAATCCCTTCGGGGTTGACTCTCAGCCAAGATTTAGCGACCACGGGACTGTTTTCCACATTGCTTCATAGACGGACGACCCCCCCCCCCCATGATAAATACAAATGTGGGGCAACGGTGGGGCTCGACCCCGCGCACCTATCTAGTGTCTCATCCGATCGCGAGGCGCAGACGCATGCCACCACGCCACCACCGGACTCGACAGTGCTGCAATATTAGTACGTAGTGTACGTAGCGACAGTGTTGCGGCTAGTGACTACTATCTGGCGCGCAGTCTTCGAACTCGTCCGCCGGCCAGATTAGTTACAACTCACTTACTTGTACGTGTTGTGTGACGCTCGACGCGTGTATCTGAGAGCACAGTTGTAGAGCGTCGACACAGCCGGCCTGCCGAGAGGCCGCAGCTGGGCCTTCACCTGACATGGTCTGGCCTCCATCGTGCGTGCGTGCGTGAGTGATTGCGTGCAGCGCTGGCTTTGACTTTGTGGCGCCTCGCCTCGCGTCGATTCGGTCGGATAACGCCACAAACAAGATAAGCGGCGGAGGAGAAGAAGTCTCACCAAACGACACACGCCACACCACACACAGAGAACCGGACACAAAGTTCTGACAACTGGACACACAGTCCGGACAACTGGACTGGTGGTCCTGTTGCTGCACCAGACACCTGAACTGAAACTCTCCGACTCCACCGAGGGCACCTGTTACTGTGCGGCTATCGTTCGACCATTCGATCAGAGGCGCCTGCTCGAAGGCCAGCAGAACAGCCTTCCTTATCGGTACTGTCACGTCGCACCGACTCGCAGCCGACACAAGACAAATCTCCGACGTGCTATCGTCGTCATTGATTGAACACTCGCTGCCTGTCTGCTTGGTTGCCTTTCTTGGCCAGCGGTATGATGTTGTGACACGGATAGACGACACTACACGTGGTTGCCTCACGATAGCTTTGGTGAGCTGCTGTTGTTGTTGGTGGTGAGGGTGGTGCTTCTGCTACCGCTGCGATAGTTACCGACCCAAGAGATTGACGAATGGGTATCGGTATTTTGTCTTTGTATTCTGGCTTCGATACAGAATGCCTTTTGCCGACGTTGTTGTTGTCGTAGTTGTTCCCGGTACAGAATGTCAGCTGGCGACGTCCGTCTCGCTCTCGTATTCGTAGTGCGACGCGTACGGTGCTTGACGCGCACGTTAGAGCGGCCGCCGGCAGCCCGTTTTCCTTGTCGTTTCCGTCCCAGGGCGGCGGTTTTCGGTCGGCGTCGATCTCTCTCTCTTCCTCTGTCTCTATTTGTCTGCCTGTCTGTCTGTCTGTCTTCTGCTCAGTATGTCTTCTCTCTCTTCATGTTCTGCTGAGTCTGTCTTCTCTCCTCTTCATGTTCTGCTCAGTCTGTCTCCTCTCCTCTTGTGTGCTTCTGCGAGCTTCCCTGTTCAATTCCTTCGGCGATCGTCTTACACTTCGCCCTTCAGCCCGGCAGCCCACCGATCGGTCCTGTCAGTCAGCCGAGATGTGTGTGCGCGCGCGAATGCACGCTGCTCAAGCTTAGTGCCTTAGCGCTACCGCTGCTGCTGCAGGTATAGGTGTTGTTGATGGCGGGGCACGTCGCACGTCGGGGCACGTTCGTCGATATCCAAGAAGCGGCAGGACGTGCAATGGTGCACGTTGTCGGTGTTATAGAAGTTGTACGAATTGTGGTGGAAGTGGTGGTACAACAAGTAGTTGTCGTTGTCGTCATAAGCGTGACAGTTGTGGTCGTGTGGTACCGTAAGACTGTTCAATGCTGTTTGGTGGTGGATGTATCAGAGAGCAGAGAGAGAGAGAGAGAGAAAGAATTTGAAAGAGGGTGGGCGAGAATGAAGCCGCAAGAGAGAGAGAGAGAGAGGGGGAGGAATTGAGAGAGAGGAAGAGGGAGGAATCGGGAGAGAGATTGGGATTAAGAGAGTGCTTGCGGCATTTGACCTGAACACGCAACGGCTAGCTGAGATCCAGAAGCCTGCGCCGCCGCCGTCGCCTTAAGAACACGAGGAGGACTTGCGGCGCCGCGACAATCCACACTGCCCGGTCCACACTTGGTCCACAGACGCGCGAACGACGGACGACAACGGTTCGTCGGTCGGTCGGTCGATCGTTCGGCGGCGATGGCGGTGGCAACTGTCGCTCTACGCTCGGCTAAGCGTCGAGCCGGGAGCGTCGGGGAAAGGAAAAAGCACACCACACACAAACGGGGTGAGGGAAGCCTGAGTGGGGGATCAAGCTGCTGCTGCTGTTGCTGTTGCTGCAACAACCATCTATCTCTTCGAACAACAACTATCCACAACGATTATTCATGTTATCACAAATCCAAGCTACTACTACTACTACTGTCCTTGTTCTTCTCGTTGTTGTTGTTGTTGTTGTTGTTGTTGTTGTTGTTGTTGTTGCTGTCGTCATTGATATTGTCGTTGTGCGATTGTTGTTGTTGTTGTGCTGTTGTTGTTGTTGTTAATGTCGTTGATAGGGTATCGTCGCTATTATTATTATTATTATTATTATTATTATTTCTTACATGTTAAACAATGTTGCAATTGTGAGGTCTGAACGTATTATTGCAAATTCTTTAAATAATTATTTCACTCCATGGCGCCTAAAATAGATGCAAACGGCCAAAAACAACGCTTGCTTCAAGAATTGACTCTCTCTTCGGTCGCTTGTAACCTCCTGAATTCGCTTACTCAAATCATTGAAAAATGCTTTGGTTACCTTGCTTATTGGTTCTAGCGCCTCCATGGCAATAGGCACAAAGGTATATCTTGTTTCCAGTCCAGCGTATTTTACGCGTTTCTGGCTTCCGCGTGCTTTTCCACCCACCCCGGCTCAACTGAGCTGTGGTGTAAATAGGAAGCCGCGGTAGTGCACGAAACCGTTGCATCCCAAGCAAGGGACTTCCCATGAGACCATAATGCAATGGTCACCCCATCAGGTCTTTCTGCGCCAGCGGACACTAAACCTCTCGGTTCATGTGTAGATGGTATATCGGCTTTCCTAAGAGACCCTATAATCACACTGTTTAGTTCAGCATATCTGGATGATCTACCGGCGCTCTTCGGGCAATTCAGTGGGTGTAGGCCACTGGAATCTACCACCTCTCCACACAGTTTGCACTGAAACAGCTCGCAGACGGGAGCGCCGATTCTAAGTGCTGACATCATGCGGAAATGGTTGGGATTCAGCATGGTGCCGAGCTGAGGCGAGGATAAAGCTTTAGGCCAACCCCCACTGAAGTTATCTTGTGCCGCTAAGAATACGGCGCGGTCTCTCTGGGAAACAAGACCCTCTAAGAGGCGCTTTACTGGTTTCATGTTTTATTTGTGGTCGAACTGCCTTCTCCACTAACGAGGCTGCGACCGGACCAAATCGGATCAGTGAAGCAGCGTAGGAGACAAGAGCTGGGTCAATAGCACTTCTTATTCCCAGACCACCTTTACGTATTGGAAGACTTGCTCTCTGCCAGGTGTTGTCTTCCAAATTGACGTTTAGGACTTCACTAAGTATATCTCTGCTGACGTCATCATACGCATTATTATTATTATTTTTATTTATTATTATTGTTTAAATGTTACAATTGTGAGGTGTGAACGTGTACTTATTATTATTATTTATTTAATATGTCTTAGAGCAATACAGTTGTGCGGTGTGAATGGGTTATTATTATTATTATTATTATTATTATTATTATTATTATTTTTATTATCATTATTATTATTATTGACAATCGTTGTACTAGACTACATGGTGGCTGGCTGATGTCCACGCACCAGGGAACAAATCACAATACCATCGTGTCGCGCCGTCGACAATTAATAACCGCGCTAGAAACCGCGCGCCAATGACCGTCAAAAAGAAAAGGTGCTCTTGGCGGTGGCAACTGCATCGGTACCTGCAGCAGCAGCAGCAACAGAAGCTGCAGCCGCAACAGAAACCGAAGTCACAGGGCAGCTGGATTTGTCATATGTCATGAGGTCAATCCGCGGACGAAGCGAAAAGACACAGAGACGCTGCGGTAGCAGTTTAGGTAGTTGCGATCGTTGCAGCATTTACAAGTGGCGGTCGGGCCCCGCCCGCGTTCAACGGAGACCAGTAAACAGTTACGAGCTCACATCAATCAATTCGTCATCAATCGATAACACAATCCAATGGCCGCGATAATGAGCGCGCTGACACGTAGACTGGACGTAATGTCACGTGTAGGGTCATGACCGGAGCTCGCGGCGCATGCTGCGGAACCAGCACCATACAACGCCTTTACATTTCGGGCTGAACCTCAGCCAAGATTTACTGTTTAACGCGGAACTGCTTTTTGCAATGCTTCATAGACGGACCCCCATGAATACAAATTGGTGCAACGGTGGGGTTCGAACCCGCGCACCTATGTGTCTCCTCCGGTCGCGAGGCGCAGACTTAAGCCACCACGCCACCGGGCTCGACACCATACAGCACCTAGACCGCACCTCAACCAACATAGTGGAGCCGTTCTGTCCTCGGCCGGCCGACGAGGAGGGCGGTGGGCCAGTGGGAATTCGGCACGGACTCAAAACAAATCTCTGGATAGGCTCGATTTGGCTGTGGCACGTAGAGCGCTGGTGGAAGACCGCTCATCATCAAAGCATTGTTTCGTACGAGCTAGCAGACAGCATTGCTGCACGCCTGCATACACTTCTCTCGCCCTTTCGGCCGCATAACAACCGTGACACGCACGCTTTTGTTCCCACTGGCCAACAGCATCCCTTCCCCCCCCCCCCCGACTTTGCCACGACACCGTCCGTACTCAATGCGTGCCTCATCCATGATCATGTCTCGTCCCGATGATGCCGAGTCATAATCGCATATATGCAATAATGATAATAATGGGAGACGATATGGTTGGCTAAATACATGTGTACGGGGGGATGTACCCGTACTTTACATTAGGAGAGACAGAGAGAGATAGATAGATTTATATTAGAGATAGGCGATCAATTCAAGAAAGACCACATGAGCCAAAGAAACACGGTTAAGTTGTTGACAAATAACTAGCGGAACGCACGCGGACGTTTGTCGGCGCTTTTGTTTTTTCAAAAATTATTCATTTACTCATGAATATCTATTTTGTCCCCTTCAAAGTAATCCCCATGATATATTATACACTTGTGCCAACGGTTTTTCCAATCTTCGAAGCACTTCAAAAAACCATTTTTTTTATCTTGTTCAGCTCCTCCTTCGATGCCGTCTTTATCTCGTCAAGCGTAGCGTAACGTCGTCCTTTCATGGGCCTCTTCAGTTTAGGGAACAAGAAAAAGTCACAGGGGGCCAGATCTGGGGAATACGGTGGCTGCGGCATCATTAGTGTGTTGTTTTTGGCCAAAAACTCGCGCACAAGCAACGATGTGTGAGCAGGGGCGTTATCGTGGTGCAAAAGCCAATTTTTGTTCTTCCACAAATCCGGGCGTTTCTGGCGGATTGCTTCGCGCAAATTGCGCATAACTTGCAGGTAATATTCCTTATTGACCGTTCTACCCTGTGGCAAGAACTCATGATGCACCACGCCCCTGCAATCGAAGAAAACTGTCAGCAAAACTTTCACATTCGACCGAACTTGGCGCGCTTTTTTCGGTCTTGGTTCGTGCGGCAGCTTCCATTGAGATGATTGAGCTTTGGTTTCCACGTCATAACCATAAACCCACGATTCGTCACCAGTTATGACCCTCTGGAGCAAATTTGGGTCGTCGCGGACAGAGTCCAACATCTCATTAGCAATGTTCATGCGATGCTGTTTTTGGTCGCAATTGAGCAATTTTGGTACGAATTTCGCGGCGACCCGTCTTATGCCCAAATCATTGATAAAAATCGAATGGCACGAGCCAATCGATATGTTTAGGTCCTCAGCAACTTCTCTAACGGTGATTCGACGATTGGCCAATACCATTTTCTTCACTTTATTAATTTTTTCGTCTGTTGTTGAAGTGCTCGGGCGTCCGGTACGCTCTTCGTCGTTCACATCTTCTCGGCCTTCTGAGAACATTTTGTACCACCGATAAACGTTGCTTCGGTCCAAGGTAGCTTCTCCGTATGCCACAGTCAACATTCGGAATGCATCCGCGCACTTAATTTCGTTTTTCACACAAAATTTGATACAGGTTCTTTGATCCATTTTTTTGAATAGGTAAAAATCGAAGACGATCCAAAACACGTGCAAGAAAAGCAGCTGTCAACAATTAAGTGAACATTCAAAATGGCCGAGCTTGTCGGCATAAGTGAGAGACATGAGTACCAACATAACGCCACAAAAAATCGAAATTCGAATATACGTAACCCGTGAAAATTCAAAAGTCGCGATACTTCTTGAACACACCTCGTATGTATATATATATATATATATATATATATATATATATATATATATATGTATATATATATACATACAAGTATATATATATATATATATATATATAGAAAATATTGTGATGATTTATTAATCATTTACAATACGTTTGCACACTTGGCAGTGCTCGCCTTAATAAAAATTGTGGTAAAAAGGTGTCACGTGAAGTTAAGAGTCAGTTGTCCGTGTCCTTGCTTGATGGTAGCCCCCGCTCTTATGGACCCGGTGCGAGCGGTATATCCTCAAGGTTCCTTGCAAAGTTAAAACGATGAGATCCATAAGATTCCTCTTCGTGACGCCGAGCCCCAAGAGCGTCCTCGCAGATTCGGAGTCCCATACACCACTCATAGAGATAGTGATGGATCCGAATCTGCGAGGTTTTTGCGGGTCGGGGAGCGCCGCTCTTAGGAACTCGACGTCATATTTGGCGATCTTGTCTTGCCGTGCTTTTGCCAGGTCCCGGTTCGGGCCGCAAACCTCGGCATCTAAAACCCAGATCTCGGTAGGTGTTGTTATTACGAGGTCGGGCTTTAGACCCGGTGCGCCCGGTCGACGGAATACTCGCTCACGAACCACCTCATGACCCCTTTCGCGGAGAAGACGCGCCACGCGATCACAGACGTCGTCATGTCTCTTTATGGTTTGTTTGTGTGTTGTATCGCACATCTGAGCGACATGAGCCAACGTCTCAGGCGCATGACACCCGTGCCTTCAACGTTTGTTGTAGCCCGGGCGTCCCCTGGCCAATCTGGCACCCGTTGGTAGTGCGTTGATCCTGAGCTTTAGTAGGTTTAAATACTCCTTACCAGATAGGTAGGGCATACCCTTAATCCAGTAATGTACAAAGGGCGTTTCGTGTGCTTTTTTAAAATGTGACCCATCGAACGTGTTGTGTAGTTGTTGAGACCAGTAGTCGGTCTCTTGTGTAGCGGTCTCAATGGAGGTTCCCAAGCGCTCGCAAAGAAGTCTTGTTTTCGTATATATATATATATATATATATATATATATATATATATATATATATATATATATATATACATATATATATATATATATATATATATATATATATATATATATATATATATATACATATATGAAGCGTCTATATACATTGGCTGCTTCGAGAGGCCGGTGTAATTTATCTTAAGCTATAGGCCTCATGATAATTTACCACACTAGCGCTTAATTGCAATTTTTTTCAGTACTTGCAGTCTTTTTACAAAGTTCTTTCTCTACATGTGCGGTGCTTACGTACAATCAACCAAATGTTCACCTTAGCCCTTGTGACCTACTTAAATAGATGCTTTAGACATACATATACCCTGTAGAAAAAGAGCATATAATAAAGTGGGTAATAAAGTGTACTACAGCTGCGCTTAATCTTTTATTTAAGTGCGTCCATCCTTATTCGCATATGTCCAGGTTTAGAAAAGATTCTTAGTTTTTTTTACTACGTGTACTAAACGCGAATATCAATCAACCTGCCTTTGTCTAGCTGCGCTCTCGAGTCGGTCACGAGCCCGGCATCTATTTAAGATTATTTGCTGCGCGTTAATTTTCACCGTCATTGTTAACCTTTGAACATCGTTGCCGCTACCCACGCAGTGGCTGCTGATTGCTTGCTGTACGCTTGATGGCGTGTTTAAAAAAAATCAATTTCAAAGCGTTCTTCTTATAAGCAGACCAGGCTCTATCAGCCTGGCATACCTCACTCTTGTAAACATAGCACTTGGAACCGTTCTTGCACCCCCTTGCTAGGTGACCCTCTCCGCCACATCGGCAGCATTTTCTGCCATTGGGGCGCGCTCTACTTGCACTGCCTCAACTTCCGTCCAAATTTCTGGTACTTAAAGCTGCAGAGAAAAGAGACTTCCATTTAGTAAAGCGGCGCCTAAATCAACCTACTTTTGTTGCGTTATACTAATGCGCTCTTTGCTAGGTCTGTGGACAGTCCGATCCTAGCGGTGCACATGCCACCGCGCACATCTCAAGCAAGTGGCGTCAGAACTATCTTGGCAGATTCAGCTGCAAAACCAGCTTTGCCGCGTATCTCTTAAGCAATGTCAGCTCCCGTCTTAGCATTACGAATGTGTAGCAGCCTGAAGCGAATACAAGGAGATAGCGCAGGTCTATACGTCAAAAACCAGGCTAAGCGTGAAGTAAACTCAAATCATCAACAATAAAGAGGCGACTGACCATCAGGTAGTCTTAGTGAGCTCTTTAGATCTTCAATTCTGCTTATTTTACTTAAATTGAAAATAATATACACCTTATAAGGTTTTCTTTATAGTCCGTGATCTTATTCATGCTTCCGACGAGAGAAGCAGCGCAACGATTTATGTTCCAGTGCTGCTAATTGTACTGCACGGTACTTGGCACACCTCTGCTGGCAGAACGGGCAGGTGTACAACTCCTCATATAAGGCGTATGAGTTGTGCCATAATAGATGGATATTTGGAACTTTAGGAAATGTCAGTAGGGCTAGCTCAGGCTGTCACAAATAGATCCTGTTCATCAAGGTTTAGTCAAAACATGCGGTGCTAAAATACATTCCCGTGTCTTTCAACCCTTCTATATATCATAAGAAAAGAAGAAGAAGAGGAATCCTTCGATACATCTGTTGATAACAACTAGTCAAGGAACGTGTTGTCTACGCTTCTTAAATACACTGCGCGATGTTCATATTGTTTATAGTTATATTAGAGCCCTGTCGAGCCCAGTGGCGTGGTGGGTTAAGTCTGCGCCTTGCAACCGGAGGAGACACATAGGTGCGCGGGTTCGAGCCCCACCGTTGCACATTTGTATTTATGGGGGTCCGTCTATGAAGCAATGTGAGAAACAGTTCCGTGAACGTTAAATCTTGGCGAAAAATTTACTTTATATTAGAGCCCCGTATAGTCTCCAAGCTAATTAAACGTGTTGAGTTATAGTTGCGATTGCTATTGGCTGTAATTTTGCTAATTCTACTTTATGTACAACGCGTTTGTTCATTGAGGCCGTAGTACTCTCTAGATGACTCACGCACAGAGTTTACGAGGCCGGTGATTTGATTATAACAATTTTGTCTTACCGTATCGCCCCGTTGGCCGACACTACTTTCTAGTACTATTTTCTGCTTATTTAGTGTTCAAGACTCTGACCTAATATACAGTTGTTAAGACTGACACAAGAACAACATCATTTTTTATCAAATCTTATTTTAGTCTTTGTATGTTCACATCTGGGGGAATGGCTCGAGCCATACACATGTATATATATCTGACAGGCAATTATAACATTGTTATAGGACCGCCTTCTCCAAACGGCAAATGTATTTAAATTCAAGAATTTCCTATTCAGCTTATAATTTCCATAATTACACGTTTTCAACAATTGTAAAAATAAAAAAAATGCTGAAAAGGCTATCGCTCGTGTGTGATGATATATATATATATATATATATATATATTATAATCGTCCGTTAGATGCATGGGGACTTTTATAAATCGATTCAATATCTATGGTATCTATGATGAGTATATATCTGTTTTTCTCTCAAAGTGATATAATGCTTTAGATTTCGACGTTATTTTAACCAACCTCAAAGTGTATCTTGAAGCGGTGAGTCAATGGAAGCACTCTTCCAAATCGCATGTTTCGATCTTTTTCCAACTCCACCTCAAAGCTTCAAAAACCGATTGGCGTGTATCGAATCGTCTCCCTCTCGTAATTGTTGTTTTTATTTTCGGCAGCAGGAGAAAATGGCAAGATGCCAAGTCAGGTGAGTAAGCTGCACCATTTACTAGTTTGACTCCCGATGCGACAATAAAAGCGTCTGTGTTTTCGGCTTTGTGAGCTGACGCGTTATGCTCGGAGGAATCATCGCCTAAAAGACGCTTTCCTGGTGAGCTCAGTAAAAAACTTGTGTGAAAACATTCCATAGTGTACTAATCACTTCTCAGTACCACCCTTCGACCCTTGCCACAATTTCACTCCTGCGGAAGAAGACGGCGGCCAGCATCTTTCCCGCCGACCGATGGCAGAAAAAATGATTCCACGCACAGAAGTGAGGGCACTATACTTTTGTGCACGAAGGCGCTCCAACGCTTGACCACTACGAGCTCTGGTACTTGAGTAAAGTGTCATAACAATGATACCCACACCTCATCACCTGTGACAAGTCTCCAGACACACAAAAACCGTCGAATCGTCTCGAAACGCCCAGTTCAGAATTTTTCGAATCATACATACGTCAAACGGAGAGCTTTATTTCGAATGATCGTTGGCGGAAGCTCTTCGAGACACACTCCTAATATACTTAATTTTCAATGGACGTTGTACAAAACAGCTGTACTCGACATCCTCGTGTTTGCCATTTTTTCGCACCGTTGTCTGGGAAGGAATTGACTTGCATTTTCTACCTTAACATCAACATAGATGGCCCACCCTACCAACAAAAAACACTTGTTGCACGTCGCCACGTACGTTTATTTTCACAATAAAGGTCTTTTTACCTATTCCGCAGGCCGCGATGCACTTGGCGATGTGCATGAGTCGTCACCAATTTAGACGATATACTCATACTACCGAAGTCGAGACATGTTGAAGATAGATATAGCGATACTGAAAGCTGACATTGTTTTTCATGTACGTAACAACCACTGACGCTTACACTGCAATAATATTTTGCAACAGTTGGGGCCATGTGGGCATGCGACGACGCGTATATATATCGCCAGCCAGAATTGCTGCACTAAACGACACTACACATTGTATACGTTTTCTGAACGATTCGACGAGCAATGAGATGAGCCGAATTTCTGGCTAAA
This sequence comes from Dermanyssus gallinae, assembly GCA_003439945.1. Lineage (NCBI taxonomy): Eukaryota > Metazoa > Arthropoda > Arachnida > Mesostigmata > Dermanyssidae > Dermanyssus > Dermanyssus gallinae. The sequence continues at coordinate 549,191 of QVRM01001916.1, forward strand.
GCGGAATTTTTCCACGTAACAGTAAGTAAAGACTTTTAGGGCACGAGGTGACTTCGTATCTCTCAAACGACACACCAGTGATACGTGTGCAGTAAGACGTACACAAATAGCCTACGCTGACTTTCCGCTTAGGTAAATTTATTCACCTAATCTCACACATTGGAATAATAGTTTACCGGAAGACCGTTTTTCGTGTCGACAAACATCCTAAATCTACTTTATTAAGCACGTATATAAACGGCTATGATAAACAAATCAATACTAACCGCAATATTGTTGTTGGCAATACATCGTATTATCGTGTTACACAATGCCACACAAACAATCATGGTGATTCGAATAGATTTATACTAAAAACATTTGTTGCAATGTTTAAAAACTATGTAAGCGTGTTGTGTTCTGTCAGGTCTGAAAGTACCAAGGCGATCTATGTTAGTAGTGAGTTTCGTCCATCAAATTTAGGTACAATATCATCTACCTGCCTGCCAAGTGATCTTTGTACTAACGTGAAGGAGGCACGGGTGTATGCAGATAATTAAAACGCTTTATCATCACTTTTGGAAGTGTCGTAAAAGATATTGTCATAATGCGTGTATGTGGGCTACACAGATATGGTTCTGCTCGCGCCAAGATATGGTGCCATACGCTCTACTCAAGCGCATATGATCTCGTACATATACGATTTCACGGTGTAAAATAAACTGATTATTCATGTCTAGCTAAGGGTTTCACTTTACAGTGAAGCTGTTCCCTAGTGCATGGATAAGTCTAGAAACTCGGCTTCTCGCCGGCATACATAATCCTTTCGACAACCACAATTGGTCGGTTGGTTAATTCGGCAACCACCGGTTGCTTGGTTTTGCCTTGTCTTGAATTGCCTCGATTTCCATCATAGCCAAACGTGGCATTTGCTTCACTGCCGCATGCAATGTCTTCACATGGCGATTGCCTTACTATACTGTGTCCTTTAAATGGCTACCTGGAAGATTCGGTGGGGGCATTCGCCTCCTAATATCTACGTATTGACATACAAAAGTGCCTCGTACTAGGAATCAGTTTTTATGAAGACCAAATGAAGAAGACACAGCGTTATATGTCTTGTCTTTTTTTAATTAGTTATAAAAAATACTATTAATGTGAATATTGTATTTCTTGCAAAACGATAAATTGGGCCCCTGTTGCTTAATTGGCCCATAAGGTTTACCTCAATCTGCCGCACTCAGAGAACCTTGGTAATGCGTGAGAGGTCGCATTTTGTAGCGTGCACTTCATATACATGGTGTGTTCAAAACGTATCGCGACTTTTGTGTTTTTTCAAAAATTATTCATTTATTCATGAATATCTATTTTGTCCCCTTCAAAGTAATCCCCATGAGATATTATACACTTGTGCGAACGGTTTTCCCAATCTTCGAAGCACTTCAAAAAACCATTTTTTTTTAAATCTTGTTCAGCTCCTCCTTCGATGCCGTCTTTATCTCGTCAAGCGTAGCGTAACGTCGTCCTTTCATGGGCCTCTTCAGTTTAGGAACAAGAAAAAGTCACAGGGGGCCAGATCTGGGGAATACGGTGGCTGCGGCATCATTAGTGTGTTGTTTTTGGCCAAAAACTCGCGCACAAGCAACGATGTGTGAGCAGGGGCGTTATCGTGGTGCAAAAGCCAATTTTTGTTCTTCCACAAATCCGGGCGTTTCTGGCGGATTGCTTCGCGCAAATTGCGCATAACTTGCAGGTAATATTCCTTATTGACCGTTCTACCCTGTGGCAAGAACTCATGATGCACCACGCCCCTGCAATCGAAGAAAACTGTCAGCAAAACTTTCACATTCGACCGAACTTGGCGCGCTTTTTTCGGTCTTGGTTCGTGCGGCAGCTTCCATTGAGATGATTGAGCTTTGGTTTCCACGTCATAACCATAAACCCACGATTCGTCACCAGTTATGACCCTCTGGAGCAAATTTGGGTCGTCGCGGACAGAGTCCAACATCTCATTAGCAATGTTCATGCGATGCTGTTTTTGGTCGCAATTGAGCAATTTGGTACGAATTTCGCGGCGAGCCGTCTCATGCCCAAATCATTGATAAAAATCGAATGGCACGAGCCAATCGATATGTTTAGGTCCTCAGCAACTTCTCTAACGGTGATTCGACGATTGGCCAATACCATTTTCTCCACTTCATTATTTTTTTCGTCTGTTGTTGAAGTGCTCGGGCGTCCGGCACGCTCTTCGTCGTTCACATCTTCTCGGCCTTCTGAGAACATTTTGTACCACCGATAAACGTTGCTTCGGTCCAAGGTAGCTTCTCCGTATGCCACAGTCAACATTCGGAATGCATCCGCGCACTTAATTTCGTTTTTCACACAAAATTTGATACAGGTTCTTTGATCCATTTTTTGAATAGGTAAAAATCGAAGACGATCCAAAACACGTGCAAGCAAAGCAGCTGTCAACAATTAAGTGAACATTCAAAATGGCCGAGCTTGTCGGCATAAGTGAGAGACATGAGTACCAACATAACGCCACAAAAAATCGAAATTCGAATATACGTAACCCGCGAAAATTCAAAAGTCGCGATACGTTTTGAACACACCTCGTACTTCTCAATAACGGTATAAACTAGATTCTACACTTCCCAGTGTGGGCCACGCTAGGCGGCAGCTGATTTGTTTATTTTATTAGAAAACTATTGGGGCTATATGTAAACTTCTTCAAACACAAGAAACGTTTAAATGTTTCTGACTTTAAGGCACCGCTTTCAAATACCGCTGCACAACCCAAAAATGGTCGAAAAATAATTTTTTGAATGTACGTGCGCATAATAAACTCGATGTTTATACAGTTGAAAACTACAGCCAATAGACAACATTTCGGAAACAGAAGTAGTTGCCCGAGAACTATGTACTTGGAAAATAGCAGGCTGACAAGTATGGCAATAGTATTATCAAATTACGATACATTTATTGAAAAGGTCTTGATGAAAACTTTTAAATAATGGAGTGCAAATATAAACGAAACTGTAAGATTGCTAGTGTATATAAATCGTCAGAACAAGCCGGCTACGACTTTCATACAAAACCTATCTTGGCGATCTTCAGGATTGGGTTGATGTTAGTAGCTGCCTGGAAAGGCTAGATAGGAAAAACACGTCACCGCTCAGGCATAGTATTGTGAAGTTGTTTGTTACGCTAAGCGAACTGGGTAATGTGGACTTAGCCAGACGGGTACTACAACACGAAGAACCCAGAAACGGTCAACGACAACACACGACGCAGGTCTAGCGCATAGCGCAACCGAGCAAGTGATGGATCATTCATTAGCCCATGCTTCATCGGTCTGTGTATTCGCTCAAGGGACGCCGTAGCATTCGTACTGCAGTGCCGTTACACCGATGAAATCGAATCTTCTCGAACATTCGACATCTCGAATGTTCCTCCACCTGTTCTTTATGCGGCGGTGATGTCGCCGTAGGTCAGTCTAGGTACGTAGGTCTGTAGATGATGATGGTGATGCTGCCGGTTGGTGATGCTGTTATGGTTGTGACGCGACAGGTCGGCGGTGGTAATAAAAAACAATCGCCTCCCTAAAAAAAATCTCTTTTTATTCGAGGGCGGCGGTAGTGCACGTGCCTTATTGTCGTTAGCTTGAGTAGCTGAGCGGTCTCATGTCGGCGTTGTCTATGGCGGTCTCGATGTTTCTCTCAAGGAAGGTGACGACGATTCCATCGTGGGTGCAAGTCGAGATGCAAGTTCGATGATGTTGGCTCGGTTGGCTGTAGGTTCGTCGTCTCACAGAGTCGGTTTTGGCGATGCTGATGTTGTGGCCGGTGACGGATTTTTGGTCATCGCGGTGCAAGTTCGATTGGATGCTTGGTCGATTTACTGGCGCCGTCGGCAATCGACGACGTTGTAGTTGGCTATTCGGTTGTTGTGTTGTGTCGAACTTCGTCACAATATGTTCAATATCCAACCCGGCCAGTGCGATTTATATACGTACGAGTATTTGGCTGGTTCTACACGAAATCGTTCTTCGCAAGCTAGAGAACAATAAGTACTCTCCTCGTAATTCTCTTCGTAACGCTAATAACATTTTCGCTGCCATAGCTTTTTGTGTTGACGCTTGGAAGGCTAGGCACCCAACAACCAGTTTTGCCCACCTGTGTTCGAAATAGAAGGTTCGGACCCCCCATTATGGCACAATTACCTTCCAAGAAGCTGTGCATAGATATTCAACGCGGGATTGCGGCAGCTGTCTTAGGTAGCCTGCCTAACGAAACGAGCTGGCGACAGAAGACTCTCAAGCCTTGGGTTCTGTGAGGAATAGGTGGGGTCGTGGTACAGATGGTACCTTTGCTTAAGAGTCCATACTTTTCGGGCTGACTATCAGCCAAGATTTAACCACGGGATTGCTTTTCGCATTGCTTCATAGACGGACCCCACCTACGTGTCTCCTTCGGTCGCGAGGCGCAGGCGAATGCACCCTCCACGCCACCGGGCTCGACTTGCCAATAGTCTACCTGATATAACTGCATAAAAATAAATATTTTTATATTTCGTTTCTCGTTAAATCTGTTTAGCTATCACAGCACACATTTACGACACATTTTTTGCAACTTGCAAGTTTGTAATATACAAATTCCCTTCCTTCCCCAAACGAAAGCTCCCTTAATTAACTGGGCTGGGCAGCTGTACTTATACCTCTGTCGCAAGGTTACGCCTAGCCCTGATTGTTAGTGTTAAGTTACGCGATGCATTTGTTTTTATTGGTGTAATTGGTAGCCTTTACAAACATAGCCGCGGCGGTTAGCTACGGTCTGTCCACATCTGCCTCATAATAAGGAAGTAGTTAGTAACTCACATACACTCATTGCATCTGTACAATGCCTTGTTGTTTTTTTGACTATCGCCTAATTTCTACACTGGCCGCTACAGCACTGACGAGGTATGAGTGTTCATATTGGTCCACTTTGGTTTTTACATAGTCTAAACTACGGAAACGAGCTAAACCCTGACCCCGGGACGTTCTTGCTGTGGCGTGCTGACCTAACAGAATAGGGAAAATATTGACTGCTTTATGTACGCATGTATGGCAAACATGGTCCCTACATTATAATTCAGCAAATATGTGCATTCAGCACAGCCCACTAACTAAGCAGTGTTAGAATGCCCAACAAACTATCTAGAAAAAACAACTGCAGCAGATTTAACTCTGGAGTGAAATGGCGACAACAGGTGTCAACAAAACAGCAGCAACATCTACAGTATCCGTAATCACATCGACAGGGTGAGACGAATAAAAAATGGTTGCAAGCGAAGGTGACTCTCCTTTACCCCGAGGTCAAATAGGGAGAGATTTGCATACCAACTAATTTGTTCTACTATACATAGTCGGTTGTACTTTTTGGTTTTGCCTGCACACTCGTCGTATAGTTGTTTTGATTAGGTCAGCTAAATAATGGTGAGAGGAAGCGAACACAAACGGGCAACCTCCTAGAGTTGACCTCCATCAGCAATCACAATGAGAGCCAATCATTGTGAGCTTGCGCTCGACACCACGGTCTGGCCCGTGTTTTGCCTACAGGGCTACGGAGGCACCCACAAATGGCCAGTTGTCAAAACGACTACAAAACTTACCGTCGCTCAGATAGAGTCTCTCGTCGTTTTTACCAACGTTTATACGTGTGCACTATTTGCTGCACTTCATAGAGGGGTGGATGGGTGGTTGATGGGGTTGTGGGGTAAATGTGTCACGCATAACGGGGGTTGTTAATTTATTCCGATTACCGGTGATACTATCTTTCTGCCTGTATGTATGTCTCTCTCTCTCTCTCTCTGTTTCTACAGGAGTGTACAAGTAGTATGTGCGAGTATCTGCGCCTGGTGTCCTAGGTGGGTGTACTTCCTCTCTCTCTCTTTCTCCCCCCCCCCTCTCTCTATATATATGTATAGCTTTCTTGCTCTATCTCCGTTCTTTGCATATCTCCTTCTTGTCCTTTTCTTTTTCCTCCATATACCTGCGTTTCGGCATTGCCAATGTTCTTATGCAATATCGTATCTCATCGTCGTACCGTTTTCGCGCCACAAGTATCTATCTGCCACGCTGGCTGCAACGCTAAACGCCGTCGCTGAGTATCACGTTAAGGAAACAACAATAACCAACTTTGCTCAACAAGGTGGCCTGTTTTGTCGATGTCTGTGGATCTACTGACCGACCGAGCGAGCTCAGGTAAGCAGTAACAGACCGCAAAATTCGAGAGTCAAAATCAACGAGAGCCACCGGTGGACTTCTATGTCCTTCATAATGTCGCTGGCACTGCAATAGTGCAACATTACGTTCGTCTGCCGGCAGTTAGCCTGCATGGCTGGTTACGCGCAGTGAAACTCCAACAATCGTACAATTTTGTTCGAGTTTCACTGCAAATCAAATCAACTGTGTACAGGTGCCTCGCGCACCGTCCCCTTTTGCGTGTGGCTCCGTCAGATGACGCGCGGACAGTCTGACCGCCTGCTCGCTCTGTTACTGTTCGCCAGTATCGCGTGGCGTCATCTCAAGCGTGCAGCATTCTCTGCGACCGAAATGGCCGACGTGAATGGCTGGGGCAAATTAAGTAGTAGAAATAAAGCCATTGGCGGTTTCTTGGCTTGTTGTTGTTGTTGTTGCTGTTGTTGTTGTTGTTGCTATTGTTGTAGTTGTTGTTGTTGTTGCTGCTGCTGTTGTCGTTGTTGTTGTTGCTGTTGCTGTTTTTGCTGTTGCTGTTGTTGTTGTTGTTGCTGTTTCAGCTGCTGTTGTCGTTGTTGTTGTCGTTGTCGCTGTTGCTGCTTTTGCTGCTGCTGTTGTTGCTGTTGTTGTTGCTGTTGTTGTTGTTGCTGTCGTTGTTGCTGTTGTTGTTGCTGTCGTTGTTGCTGCTGCTGTTGCTGTTGTCGTTGTTGTTCTTCCATCATGAGGAAGTGGACAGCGAAGGCCGCTACTTATGCTATAATCTACGCCTGACGACGAAGACTAGTCGACGCGATGCGACGCGGTGGCACTTCGAGCAAACGAGCAAAAAGTCGTCTATAGATAGCAGCAGCGATACCAGAGGAGCGTCAGTCAGTAGCCAGACAGAAGGCTGGTTCGGCCGGCTGCCGCACACGGCGCTTAGTCCGTAGGATTACCGTTCTGTTTTTTTCTCTATGGATAAGTAGATATTGTTGTTGTTGTTGTTGTCGTCGGCGTCACCACCGTTGTCACGTTGTCGACAAATCAAATCAACATACGAAAGATGCTGCCTGAGTAATTTACGACGTCTCCGCAATGATGATGTCTATATGCGTGTTTGCGTATCTGCGTGTCAGCGCCTAAATTCACAACATTGGGTAGCCTACCCCCTTCTGTTATGGCACTATGAATAACCGCCCGACGTGCGCAATCTTCTGCAGGCGCTCAAAGACGGCGATAGATGAAGCCCAATAAAAATGAAATTGTTAACTGTCGTGTTTTGGAAAGCACGAGTTGCGGCAGATATCAAGCTTTCTGAGGAAAGCATTTATTTTAACTGTTTAGTATACGTTTCACAAAATAGCATTAAGCGCTTCCTCTTATTCTGCTAACATAGCATTACATCCTATCGAACTTCTCTCTTGCTATATATATATATATATATATATATATATATATATATATATATATATATGTATATATATATATATATATAAAGCGTCTTCTGAGATTAAGAATTATACGACAAAAATAGTTATTGAAACATAGGTGCCAAGCCGAACAAATATGAGTGATGGGGCAAGACAGTATTTTTTTGCCAAAAACTACTCAACATTGATGATTTTGCATGTGTTGCTTCTTATTTGGCTCCATAAAGCGGACAATTGGCGCAACACTGATCAATCGCACACTGCACAACAATTGTATACCAAACACACTCTGCCAATACATGATCTGCACTGCATCGAGACTTATTGACAATTGTTCCTATTGTTGGTGAGTCTGATTGTCGCACAGAATAATCAGCTGCCGTGCGAGTCAGTAAGTACACTGTGTGTATACAAATTTTTATTTTTTTTTGTGTGGAGGAGGGTGAATGCATTTACGCACGCTTCGAGTATGGAGTATTTCCGCTCTCGAGAGCAGTGTGGGGCTCGACCCTGGCGGTTGGATGTTGGTCCGCCAAGACCACTACCCACTAAACACACCTCCCCCCTTAAGCTTCACTCTCTAATGGCCCAGATATCCATAGAACAGTACTATGAGCCATTAGGAGAAGTGACGAGCGCCTAGCGGATCATTTGGCCGAGGTCACTCACGGGTTCCCCCACCAGTCCGACGTGCTTGTCCCAACACCTGCGAACCCGTTTGATTACAAGCCACGTCATCTGTTGATGTCGTAAGCGCTATCCGTTCTCTTCTGTATTTGCCAAGCTCCGCTTTCTTTTTCATCACCGCAGTTGCCATTTCCTCGCCTAGCCTCCATGCCGATGCTGTGCTGCATATGTACTCCACAAACGTTCTCATGTCACTTTTCGGCGGGTCTGGTATCCCGACTCCTTGTTTTCCTGCTTCTTTGGCCCATCTCAATCGTAGCAGCGCTATGGCGGTTGTCCTTGCCTGCTCTAGTCCCTTGCATTTTAAGAGAGTGTGCTCGGGGTCATCGTCGATGCCGTCTACACAGTGCACGCAGGTTACCGAGGGAGCTTTGCCTATACGAAATAGATAACTTTGAAAATCACCGTGGCCAGTGAGACACTGCGTGAGGAAAAATTCATTTCTCCCGCCGGGCGGTCAATCCACTTCTTTATGTCAGGGATGAGCAGGCAAAGTGAATAACCCGATGAGCCTGCGGGAATGGCATCCCATTCTTCTTGCCACAATCTTATCGTCTTTTCCCTTTCAGCTTCTTTGTTAGATTCAGACCCTCCTTCCCATATACTTTTCCTTTCATTCACTACCAAGTCCCAAGGTGGGGAGCCAGCCAGTACCAGAGCTGCGTTCGTGCTAACCGTGCGGTAGGCCTGCAGGATCCTAAGCGCCGCTGTTCTCTGCGTTCTTCTTAGGGTTGTTTTTGCCCTTCTCGTTTTCAAGGTGTCCTGCAGCCAGACTGGCGCCGCGAAAAGTGCAATGGATTCGGTAACCGACATTAGTAGTCGTCGCCGGCACTCCCGCGGTCCGTGTAAGTTTGGCAGGATCTTGCCTATCGCGTTAGCCGCTTAAGCCGCCTTGCCCGTACACTTTCTAATGTGATTTGTCCCCCTGAGACCCTTGTCTAGTAGGACGCCAAGATATTTGGCCTCTGTTACTTGCTTGATTTCCTGGCCCGCCACCATCAGTTTCATGCTGTCTACTCTCTTCCTGCCTGTCAGAACGATGGCCTCGCTCTTTTCCGGGGCAAGTTATAGCCCAGCGCTATCCATCCATCTCTTCGTGGACCAGAGAGCCATGTTTGTCTTTAATTCTAGTTCTTCCTCTGTTTTTGCTTGAGAAATTATGGCTAAGTCATCCGCATAAGCAATCATTTCTACTCCCTGTGGGAGATCTTGTCTCAGGACGTCGTCACATGTTATGTTCCAGAGCAGGGGTCCCAGGATTGACCCTTGAGGAACTCCTGCAGTCATGTCTATCTCCACTGTGCCGTTAAAAACTTTTCTGTCCTCTAAGTATCCTGAAACGGCTCTTACGAGAAATGAAGGGACCGCTTTTCTCACTAGGGTGTCTAAAATTCCTTTCCACGGCAGACTGTTAAACGCGTTCCTGACTTCGAGAAGGACTGCCACAAGAAGCTTTCGTTTATATATAGGTTCGCCGTGAAGCACGTCAGCTTTGGCTGTTATTCGTTGTATTGCTGTAAGAACTGATCTTTTCTTGCGAAATCCATATTGATCGGACGACAGAAGAACATACTGTTCCGCAAACGTTTTAAGTCTGTCTTCTATAATTGCCTCATACCCTTTTGCTAGGGTGATCAGGAGACATACGGGTCTGTACCCTCCGTTACTTTTGGGAATCAAGACCACTTCGGCCCTTTTTCAGTCTCTAGGCATTTCCCCACTTGCCATCGCCTTGGTAAAAACTGCCGCTACCACCTCCGGGTGTTCCCTGAAGAGCATCTTTACCGCTATGGGCGGAATGCCGTCGGGTCCTGGAGATCTCCCTGGCTTGAGCCTCTCCGCTGCCATCAATACCTCTGCGCGTGTGATAGGCGGGAACTCCTCTTCTTCTGAAGTTGTCCCTCTTCTTGCGTATGTTTCCCTATTAAAATGTCCATGCTGTGGAAATAGATTGTTTAAAATGTGTACGACCTCTGTGTCTGGCAGTGTGACTTTTGGAGCCTGCAGGCCTCTCCCTCTAATCATTTTGTAGGGTTTTCCCCATGGCTTGTCATTTATGTCCTTAATCATTTGTCGCCAGTAGAGCTTTTTGCTTTCCGCTATTTCGTTTTTTAAAAGCGCTCTGAGTCTTCTATAATTTTCCAAGGCGAGGTTCTCGGCCTCCCGGGTCCTGTGGCGTTTTTTGAGCTCCCTTTTGGCTCTGTTACAATCCGCCCGTTTCTGCGCTATGACGCTGTTCCACCAGTGTTTTGGCTGGCATGTAGCCCTTCTTGGGTGAGGGGGCTTCGTAACTCTACTGCAGGCCCCTTTGAGGGCGTCATGCAGTTCTTCTGGGGTGTGGGGGGAAGTTGTAAGGATTGCCTTCTTGAGTTCGCTCTTAAAGACCTCTTCGTCCTTGATCCTGTAGTACATCTTACTTCTTTTAGGCAACGCTTTTTTTTGCTGCAGTTCTAGCGTAAACTCAATACAGTAGTGATCGCTGAGGTTTTCTTCTTCAGTGAGCATTGTCCAATCTTTTATTTTATTGGCTATTGTGTCGTTGCATAATGTTAGGTCGACCGTTGACTGATATACAGCCCTGGTGTGTATACACATGCGTGTGTCCATATATATATATATATATATATATAGAAGTTTCATGGAGCGAAGCTCATTTAGCCTGCAAAACCATACAGCTGAGGCTCAGCGATTATACTACTACGAGGACTGTTGAACACATCTTATATAGCTCAACTTGTACTCTTATGCTGCTACCGTCGGCACTCCTAATATAAAAAAGTGATCAAGCAAAAAAAATATATATATATATTTTATCAGTCACTCCGAGACCTCCTGCCCGGTTGCAAGATGACCGTCAATATCGATTTGGAGCTACTAGGTATGCCAATTTGCCTCAAAGAACTTACAGCAACAATCAAGCATTTGAGACTAAAGCTGGGAAATGCCGCTGCTCATCTAATTCTTCTGAAAGCCCATCCGGGACTCTTCTTTCTCAGGTTTTCTTTCTTGTCCTCAAGACAGATAACCGAGCCGACGACTTGCAAATGCTCAAAGAGTTGACATTGTCCACCCTCAAGCCGCTGCTGAACATTCTCTATCACCCAGCGCACGGCAACAAGCATTACTACCCGTCTCTAAAGGAGCTTTCCATAGCTTCATCAATGCTAAGCGCAGAAAACAGGGCAACCCCCCCCCTTTAGGTACAGCGGAAGTCGGCTAGTTTAGAAACCGTTTAGCCCACCTTCAGGAGAACCTTGAGGCCCGGTGCGGAGCTAGATCCGACAACAAACTTTCACGACGTGACTGGAGTGCCCCTTTGCAGGCTGAGGTACAACAACGTCTCTTCAATAAAACTGCCGACAACACAACAACACGACGAGCTTGCCTAAATGTCGTTTAGGCATTTAGGCAAGCTCTTGACTCACGAGATTTGGGATGCAACCAACGCTGGCTGTGTAGTCCAACTTGCCGAGACAAGCAAGCTAAGAAAATACTCATCAATCAGGTATCCCCACGATTCTGCCCTCTCGCGTTTTAAACCTTAGGTACTCCTAGCGTTCGGACCAAGCAGCTAATCTGCAAAGTCGACACTTCGTTAAACCTGTCATCCGGTGATAGCATCAACCTGCCATTCGGTCGTCGTTCTTTTTTAAATAGGGTCTGGATTTTGACATACAACGTGAAAACGCTGCCTCCGTTCAGGACACACTTCTAAAGTGGTCCCGGCTTGGCGAGGGAGCGCTTCAGCAGACCTTGGTACGTTATCACGCACGTCCCAACTAGAGCCTCAACTGCTACCGAGATTATTACTCGGTAGCAGTAGCATTCATTTCGTAATAATAATAATGGGTAGTGAGTGCTCTGTTATAAAAAATGAGCATAATAGGATCGAATCCTTCTCGGGTAGAGTTATTTCTGTTTCCTTGATTGTTCAATCGGATTGAGCATTGCCCTATTGAGCATTTTACATTCCCCTGTTGGTATAAGTCCATTATGAGCAGCCAATACTTCCAACAAGTAGGGGTTTGCACAGAACCCCCGCCAGAGAAAAGTTTCATATTGGGGGCCCCCGCTGAGAAATTTCAACTTGGTATATATATATATATATTTTTTTTTTTCGGTTTCGGTAATGCATGATGCACATGCGCCACTAGCAGCCTGCGTGACTAGTGTGAGACTCGCAAACCCACTAAACCCGGATTCCTCCCCACCCCCCCAGGCTCGGTATTACTTTGGCATTACATCGAAATATATATATATATACCTAGGCACCCTTGGTGTATAGTAAAGCTTAGTACACGTATATATGCGTGTGGGTGTCTTGGAATGCACTCTTATTCTCATAACCCTTTAGCATCCGTATATTTATATTAGAACATTTATTTATCGTTAAGAACTAACGTAGAATTTAGTTAAAAAAGACGACTCCGCCATAATACGAAATCGGGCAAACCTTTAAAGATATACGAAATTAGCCAATGAAACTTCTTAAGAATTAATTGTGTGACTTAAGCAGTTGGCAGGAATAAAAAAACGAAAATAAACTGGGATAGGTAAGCAAGCATACAACGGTCATCAATTAAAAAGCATTCCGAACGGTGTCAACATTAAAATACTTGTATGAAGTGATTCCGACGATTGAACTCAACCGATGTGACACTTAAGAGGGAGGTGTGTTTAGTGGGTATGTAATTCCAGGAACAAGATCCAGCCGACGAGGGCGAGTTCCACATAACTCGGATAGGTTACGATGCGAGCCAGTGCGCAAATGCTTTTGGCCTAGCCCATAAATTCAAAAAAACAACGAAGATTAACCCGTTGTTGCTAGAGCAACGCAATTGAGCACAATTCGAACGACGGACCGTGAATTTGAATCGACTATCGAAACTTGTGAATTCGAATCAGATCTTTTACCACGTTTTACGGCCTGAGGCAATCAATTGGACATTTTTAGTCATGTACGGTGACATGCATTATTAGCTCAGGCGCATACATAGGCGTTACATTACAGTTATCTGTAGAGCATTATCTTCTAGTACAAAGACCAAACCCCCTTGAAGAGAAGACGCTGTCTTGTCTGTGATTCTGCTCGACATCGCATATCGCTGCTGCGATTATAAGTTTATACGATATGAACATAACTATAATAGCATTAGACATTTTTCACGACTGTCGAGCAGATTGTGGCTAACAGCCATTGCGGATGGCGTGAACGGCGCTACGGACGCCGCCCGCGAACACCACAGACTCCTCAACCGGTATAGCGACAGCGCGCGCTTGGTTCTTGACTATAATAGTAGGCCGATCACCCCTGACCGTTCGGCCTTGATGATTTGCGGTGCTTTGCTTGGCGCGTGCTTAGAGCGCCGATATAAGAGATCGTACACTGTCATCCTCTGAAAAAAACAACAAACAGGCAATATACAGCAGTTGGAGAAAAAACGAGAATAAACGCTTTAATCGAACTTTGTGTATCTGATTTTTTTGCTTTTACACTTTAGTATAATGCTGGCTTAAAAAAAGTAAATAAAGAAGCTGAATGCGCTATATATGCTAGAGATGTACAAATGGTTTGTTATATTATATTAAATGCTTTATTAAAGTGCGTCATAATAACGCTTTACTGAAGAATAGCAATGAAAAGTTTCGATACGCCCGGAATCAATTATAGCGATTTCAGGTAAGCAATGTTCATTTAAGGTAAATGAACATTGAATAGTTATATTTGTAAAAATAATCATAGATCTAACCAACTAACACGTATGATAAGACACATCGAGCGTAAATGGTCAACAACAGTAGATGCTCTTCGTGAACTCAGGAGATGATATACGTTGGCCTTGTTACACATATGCAAAAGTCGACATTTCGTACGCGGGGTTTCAGTCGAGCAAAGCAAATCGATATTTGTCTAGCTGAAACTTGATCACGATCGCTCACTGCTTCCAAACTTTCGTCTGCCACAGCGCCGTTTGTAAGATAATGTTTTTTATGTCCAGTTTTTCTTAATTTGATCCTCCTTGTATTAAGGGTAGTTATGTAGACGAGGATCGTGTCGTTGCCTTGCCGACGATCACGACGCCGTGCATCCGGTGGGACCCACTAGAATAATACAGCGAGTGAAAAACTGAAGTTTCCACTAATCGTTTGCTGAAGCATAGGCGACTGGACTGGTTGTGGCCGTAGTTTCTGCCCTTCAATTAATATACCTATTACACGTATTGTGCTGGTTATAAATCCTGGTGAAAAATGATTTCAGGGTTCTCTTTTTTTGGGGCCTTATGAGGCGTCTGATTTAGAGCAAAAGGCTTAAGGCTTACTCGTTGGCCGGTATGTTTCTTGCCGTTTAGGAGAAGCCCTATAATTTTGCTAGATTTTTAATTCAATTCAATGTACAATGTAATTTATAAACGAAACTGCATGACAATTCTGCTTGGCTCTATCGCAAGTGCTTAAAGGTATAAATAATAAAAAGGAATGCTAATAATAGAGAGTGAGAGAGAGAGAGAGAGAGAGTTCTGACGATTTCATATGCATAGCGGCATCTTCATACTTGCCTCGACTTAGTTGAGTTTTGACGAGTAACGGGGCACGTGCAGTATAAACAGTAGCACGTGTCTGCTGTCGTTATCGGTCATTTGAACAAGGCTACCTGCATCCAGAGTCGACGGTGCACAGACCACGCTGAATTCGACCATAATCGCGGCGAAGACGCAACAAATGCAGAAAATTAATACTACACACAGAGAATTGAAGTTCGTAAAATGTTAACCAATTTTGTATGAAATTAAAATATTTTATTTAATAAAAGACACGTTTAAGCCTTACAATAATAATAATAATAATAATAATAATAATGTTATCACAGCCAGCCGCTAAAGGTACAGATTGGAGTTCTTATATAATACATCATTGCCTTCAAACCTATCCCACTCGAAAGCGCGTCAGGAATCTTTCATGCGTTATAGCGCTGAACTTCTAAGGCAAGGCAGTGCCTCAAGAACGCTGTGGATCGTTAGTCCCCGTTCGACTTTTCGATGATCCGACCGAGTGTTCGCGTAATGACCATGACCTTCACTTCCCGCACACCTGACGCCTCAATGATGAACGGGCATATGGTGTGCTCGGTCCAGGAATGGATTAAACACTAGTCACTGCTAGGTATCATGACGCATGTGTATCATGCTTTCCCTGACCCGCCGATGCAAAGAAAATTTTTTCTGGATAGTGCACATGAGTCTTTACTAAGATCACATAACCAAAAGGTGCAATGGTTTTAATATATATATATATATATATATATATGAGGATGAGGGTGGATCGGAAAGTGCTACTACTTTGATTTTTTGAAGCGCCATTCATCAGCTACACGCAGACCAAATCTCTGAATGACTATCATGGAGATCGATTAAAAAAATTGGAAATAACTTATGAATTAGTTGTAACAATCTGGACTAATAGTTCGTTCCAAAAATGTTAAGTTTTTAGTAAATTAAGGCCCGTCGGAAAATATCCGAATTGAACCTTTAGGCGGTAGTAGACGAGTCATGGGTATATGATTACGACATCAAGATCAAAGCCCAATGCTTCCAGTGGCGCTTCTAAGGCAAGAGTCGATCGAACGGCTTCAGACAGAGCAGATCCAACAATGATCTCTTTCATGAATGCTTGCCGCCTAGTTCTACGGTCAATAAGAAATTCTACTGTAAAATTTTAAAAACATTGCACGACAACGTCTGGCACAAGAGGCCTGAACACTGGGCAAACATCTCTTGGGTCCTCCATCACGACGACGCACTGGTGCACACATCGTTACTGATTTCGAGTTATTGGATTTCTATATTTCTGCAAACGTCTTATTCGCAGTACCTGGCTTCATGCGGCTTTTCCCTGTTCTTACAGTGGTGAAGAAATTGAGGAAGCAACGTTTCGAGACTACAGAGGAGATTAGACAAACATTGCAGAAGCAAGTCAACTCGATTCCGAATAACGCATCTGCAAATGTTTCAATGAGCGGGAAAGAAGTTGGCCCAAAAGCATTGCAGCTGGTGGCAGCTATTTTAAAGAAAAGAAAAACACTTTGGAAAATCAAATACATGCATTTTTTTTATTAAAATGTATTAGAACTTTTCGATCTGCCCTTATATATAAACATAACATTGATTTTTGTGCATTGGAAAATTAAATAAATTCCAATATTTTGTTCACGTGTATCAGAACATTTCAATCCGCCCTCGTATTTAAATATACATTTGATTTTTAGAAGCGCCATTCAGCTACACGCAGACCAAAATTTCGCGCGGGAAATATATATATATATATATATATATATAGCAAAAACCAGCGCATATCAATCGGCTCGAATATATATAATATATACGAGCAGATTGATATGCGCTGGTCTTTGCGTCTGCCAAAAGCGTCTATACATAGTGCTGTTCCGTATATAGTCGTCGAGCTCCTCTCATTGTTGAAGTTGCTGCATCTTACGCCAGTCAAGTCAGTATGGATAGCACGACTAAAAGCAGGACCTGCCAGGTAAAACATACGTATATTATGTGATTACCAACAATACTGCAAAAATGATCAACCTGGCTGGCGGCTTGTCTAGACGCCTGTTGCAAGAAGGGTACCGGCGCGGAAGGAAGGGCGCGGGGTGCGGAGGCGACGAGGATTGACGATGCTAATTTTAGCAGCAGCGACAGAACTTTGGACCGGGCGGCGGCGGCGTAACATAACCCCGCCTCCGCTGGCGGCCGTGAGTGTCTGCAGGACGCATGGTACCAGCCAGACGGTCAGCGACGTCTCCGGACAACAGGACACCTACCGGTCGACTGGCTGGCTGTGTTTGAATAAAAACAGCACAAAAAAAAACACTAGTTGGTCTCCCTCAAGTGGCCGAGCTGGCACACGACAACAACCCAAGCGACCCTTTGTGTGTCTGTAATACTCAAGGATTGACTTTCGAACACAAGGCAATACAGCAAAACCCCCTCCATGGTCGTTGTGAGCGCCAAGCATATCTTTCCAGTCCTCATCATCATCATCATAGTACGTGCTAGAGTGCATGCAAGTGGTTGTTGTGTAAGTGGTTGTGTGTGTGTGTGTGTTTTTCTGTTGTCGAAAATTCACCCTTAGCTGGTTAGAAACATACTTGACGCTATTAACATCGAGCCTGTTTATGTCGGCAGTTCATGACCTAGCAGCTCTACCGGCAGCTTATGTCTAGCATGACCGTGTGTCTCTCAATAAATCCACTTCTTTAGGTGGTTTTTTCAATGCTCTCTCTCTCCTACTCTTCTTCGCTGCTCTCTCTCTCTCTCTCTATATATATATATATATATATATTTATGCCCTTTTCTCCCTCTCTCTTGCTTGGTTATATACTACCGGCCTTGCTATGTTCTTCGCTCTCTCTCTCTCCCTTTTGATGAGTTCTTCTTTCTCCCTGGAGCTCTTCCATACGTTTCCACCCAACCCTTTCCTTTTGCTGTCCTGCGACCTCCCCCTCGCGCCCCCCGTCTCATGTGTCAACGTGACGGCGTCGTTAACGGCTCAAGTAGCATCCGAGCATAGAGCGGCAACTGACGGTGTGCTAAACAAACAGACAAATATTGACTCCGTCACCGACCTGCAACAACAACAACAACAACAGCAACAACATTGTGTTACGTCTGTAATATCACCTTGGCTTACACCAGCACTGGGCTCGTCGGTTGGATCTCTCTGGCTTTCTTGTTTGTTTTGTCTACCGGGCAGAGAAAGAGAGCGGCGGCAGTAGGGCTGTCTTGCCTATGCGGGGTAATCTAGCAATAATCTATGATTACTGTGATGCTATTCAAGAATGATTATAAACCAGCTAGATAGAGCTCGAGCTTGCCTCTGCCCGAACCGGGCTGTGATAGCACAGCCCGGTTATAATTAGCCACACGCGTCCAATACTGAAGCCGAACCGGCCTGACGAGTTAGACGGGATCTTTTTGGGAGGTTTCATGCCGGGAAGGCTCGAAGCTCCCACCATTACCGCTTAGCGTCGGGACCGTTCTGCCGGAGTGCACCCGACTGGCGATAAAACTTACCGATGAATCCTACCGAGGAGGTCGACAACAACTGACAACTATTGAAGGTCACCACAGCCAGATACAGTTTATATATATATATATATATATATATATACTCGAGCCCATCCCTGTCGATCTTTAAAGCCAGGATACACGGAGTTCCAATATCAATCACAGAAGAAGAGATACTATGCGAGTTGTCGTCGCTTGGAGTCAATCACGTGAAAAGATTATCTCACATGCGAAACGGAGCGCGAGTGATGCTTGGTAAGGTGATCCTTTCCTTTACGCGCCAACCTCCGCCATCCGTATTCCTTGGATACCAAACTCATCAAGTAGTTCTCGAGCCCGACCAACCTAAGCTATGTCATAAGTGTCTGAGGCCGGGACACTTCGCCGACAGGTGCACAATGCTCCAAGTATGCAAGAAGTGCGGCACTCCCGGGCACCTAGCTGCAGACTGTCCCAATTCAGCAAGATGTGTGAACTGTCGTGGTGCTCACGCGGCGGGTTCATCTGCTTGCCCTCGACTGGCTTACCTTCGGGAAAGAAACCGAATCATACTCGAGGCCCGCACACTGCAACAGGTGAAGGTCCTGCACCCGACGGCCGAGATCACCGACATATCCCCCAAATCAGCCCTGACTGTAGACAACGCATCTCAGGTTTCAAAACAACATTCTTACGCTAGCGTCGTCCGCGGGATATCTCAATCACAAAATGATCCTACGCCACAGCTGCTACTCCCGGCTCCCATATCAATCCCCACCAGAAAAAGCAGAAGATCGACAGGGCGGACACGCCGCAGGTCGCCCGTTGTAAGGCAACATCGAATCAAAACACCCATCAAGCGCACGCGTAAAGCGACTTCGGCTACGTCCGGCTCCAAAAGCACCTCCCTCGGATTGTCTCAGATCCTTACAGGCTTAAGTCCAGAGATATCGGCCAAATTCAAGGCCTTATTAGAGCTTTTGGAGCCGCTGTTGCAACTCCTACCGTTAGTGGACAATCTACGAAAAATCGTACAATCATGAATAATCACGATCGCATAGCTCAAGACGGAGAAGCGCCACGCACTACCTCAACTACTATTAAATGTCCACTTTGCGACGGACGATACACACGGCGTGGCTTAACAAGACATATATCAGCTAAGCACCCGACCGCCACTGACGCTTCCTCCTCCATATCGACCACCTCTGAGCCCCCCCGTTTGCAACTGGCGCAAATCCTGGAGGATATTCAAGCTGTTATGAGGCAAATCAGGCTAATTCGAATTGTACCAAAGTCAGTCAGGAGACAAGTGGCCGAGGCTTTTACCCGTGTACTCACAGCAGTTTCATCTGATAACGACGTTGAAGCATGGTATAGCCTCTTCTCTTTTGCCCCCGTGGTCCTTCGCCTCCCCCGCGCCCGCAGCGACGCTTCATCCCTCTCAGTCATTATCCGCAACAATCTTCGCGATTTCCACCGGAATATGCGTCTGTCAGACGTGATTGCCACATCTCACTCCCGTGTCTCGACCCTTAAACCATTCAAGAATGATATTGTGCGCCAGTCTATTATTAAACTCTCCGAAGGAGATGTTTCTGGCGCCGCCAGACTTATTGTGTCTACAGATACCATAACGCCTGGCATAGACCGTATAGAGGCCTTGCGAGAGCAACACCCACCAGCTCCCGAAAACCTGGAATGGCCGACACTCACCAGAAACCCTATGCCCTATGTCACGTCAAAGGAAGACATTCAGGCGGCTATTAAGAGCTTCTCCAAGAGCTCCGCCGCAGGGCTAGACTTTATAAGACCCCGGTTATTAATGGATCTTCTTTCCCCGTCTCTCGAAGACGTCGCTGCTAGCCTGCTCTCCGCATTGGCAAAAGTTGTAGATATTCTTCTCTGGGGTAACCCCCCATCTTGCCTCCAGCCGTTGATATTTGGTGCAAGATTATTTGCTCTTAAGAAAAAGGACGGATCGGTACGTCCCATTGCATGTTCGTCATCGCTACGCAGGCTTGCCGCGAAAATCGGATGCAACCACAACAAAGCCGTTATTTCTCACGCAACTGGTGCACATCAACTGGGATTCGCGACGCCGGCTGGGACCGAAGTAGCCATTCACGCAACCCGGGCCTTCCTCGACTCACGCGAGCCCCCCGGGGTTCTTGTAAAGCTCGATTTTAAAAACGCTTTTAACAATATAAGACGCGATCACCTGATGAAGGCCGTTGCATCCCACGCCCCTCATCTATTAAACCACGTCGGACTGGCATATAGGCATCCCTCCCATCTGGTCCTGCCCGAGCATGTAATTTCGTCCGCCACCGGACTGCAGCAGGGGGATCCCTTAGCGCCACCTCTGTTTTGTCTGGGTATCAAGGATCTGGTGGATTCCTTCAGGAGCCCGCTGAACCTCTGGTACCTTGACGATGGCCTGTTAGGAGGAAATGTTTGCACAGTAGTCAATGATATTCGACGGGTCCATAACTTCAGTGTTACATCCGGGCTGGAGTTAAACCCCGCCAAATGCGAAATATGCCTCCTTGGCCCCACCATCGAGGCTCCTGAAATACAGTCACTTCGAGACCTCCTGCCAGGCTGCAAGATGACCGTCAAAAACGATCTGGAGCTACTAGGCGTACCAATTTGCCCCGAGGGGCTCCCAGCAGCAATCGAGCGCTGGAGATTGAATCTGGAAAATGTCGCTGCTCGTCTTCCTCTTCTGGGAGCACACCGGGGACTTTTCTTACTCAGGTCCTCTTTCTCGTCCTCAAGACTCATCCACCTTCTTCGAGGGGCCGACCTATCTAACCAAGCCGATGAGTTGCAAAGGCTCAACGATTTGACACTGTCCACCCTCGAGTCCCTGCTGAATACATCTCTACCACCCAGCGCACGGGAACAGGCATTACTACCTGTTTCTAAAGGAGGCCTCGGTGTACCAAATTTACTGACCCTGGCCGGGCCTGCTATAGTCTCGTCGATGCTAAGCGCGGAAAACAGGGCAACCCCTCTTTTAGATTCAGCGGGAGTCACCCAGTTTAGAAACCGCTTAGCCCATCTTCAAGAGAACCTTGAGGCGCGCTGTGGGGGTAGGCCTGAAAACGTACTGTCCCAGCGCGACTGGAGTTCACCTCTGCACGACGAGGTACAACGACGTCTCTTTAACGAAGCTGCCGACGACACAGCCAGAGCTCGCTTAAACGCCGTATCCGCCAAGGATTCAGGGGCCTGGTTACACGCGCTTCCCAGTGCCCCCATAGGTACCCTTCTTGATGACGAGTCGATTCGCATAGCAGTAGGCTTACGACTAGGGGCAGACATAGTTAGCCCTCATCGGTGCCAATGTGGTCACCCCGTCGATAAACTAGGACATCACGGACTATCGTGCATTATTAGTGCAGGACGACGCTCGAGACATGCCGCTATTAATGAGACCTTTAGCAGAGCCCTTAGGTCGTGCGGTCGTCCGTGCATTCTTGAACCCCCAGGCCTCTGCGCGGAGGACGGCAAACGTCCAGATGGTATGACACTCACACCATTCGAGCGAGGCAAAATGCTAGTTTGGGATGCAACCGTTACCGACTCCTTAGCTCCTTCTATGGTCGGTGGCGGCGCATCCGAAGCTGGTTATGCAGCCCACCTTGCGGAGGCTAACAAGTTGAGAAAATACTCATCAATCGGCTATCCCCATGAATTTTGCCCTCTCGCGTTTGAAACTTGGCGTTCGGACCAAGCAGCTGATCCGCAAAGTCGGGACCTTGTTAAACCTGTCATCCGGTGATAACAGGTCATCGTCCTTTCTTAAACAACGCCTGGATCTTGACATACAACGTGGAAACGCTGCCTCCGTTCGGGGCACACTCCTGAAGTGGTCTCGCCCTGGCCTCATCGAAACGGACACGTGACAGTCTCAATGCGCATTGGCTTAGCTAGTTGATGTGTGTAACATATACCTAATGTATTATACGAAAATAAACTTCTTAGTATATAAAAAAAAATATATATATATATATATATATATATATATATATTTAAAAGCAATTAAGCAATTGTATGTTTCAGATATGTCACGCCGAGACTCGTGCTTTTGAGCTCCTCCAATTCAAGTAGTGCGCCTGCTCGGACAAGTACTGTCGCTTAAAGCTTATCTTTCGTAGCGTTTTTACTGTTCGCACAGATAAGGCAAATCGTATAGTCAATTGTCATAAGATATTTAAAACCTGCACCGAAGTGCAATAATCAAATCAAGATTTTTTTACCGTAGTATCGGTGGTCATACGACCAGACTTGCAGACCAGACGAAACTAAACGTCTAGGGAAAGCAATAAGATATGCAATACACACATCCGCTGAAACAAAAAAAAGCAACAGAGACCTTGACACAACACGCCTTGGTTTGAATGCCGCAAGATTAGGTAAGTACTATCCATGGCTAGTGTAACGCAAGTCACCAGTTGCTAAGCCAGCTTTTAAAAATTAAGCGGGTCTTCACGAAATCAAAGCAGCAGCAGCAGAAGAAGAAGAAGAAAAAACCCTAATACAACCGAATAAAACCCTTATATTAAAAAATAAAACCCGAATAAAACCCTAATATTAAAAAAAAAACGAGGAAGAAGAAGAAGCTACAATACGAGGGAGATCAATGCATACGTGCGTCTTTTACGAAACAGCTTATGTAAACATTGACTGCTGCCGAAAGGACCAACAATAGCAAACTCACTAACTAATAGCCGAAAAAAGGTTGTACTTTTCAAGCCTTTTTGAGGCCGACATCACCCGACATTGATGGGCGTGACGACTTCGTACTTTTTACAAATGAAGATGTCAGATAGAGAAGCAGGGCAAAGAACAACAAGAAATCGTCAAGGCTGGACTAAATGGTTACATTTAAGAATATATATATATCATTTAGGTCAGTACTTGCTATATATGGTTATGTATAAAATAAGGCACAGACGGCAATTACAGCTCGTACAATCGAAAATATCGTGCATGTCAAGAAAGAAAATAATAGGCATATTACCAGAGTGGAAAACAAGCTTTAGGTAACAGAGCGTCATTACATCTACAAGCGAAAAAAGGAGCTCACTGATTGAGAAAGCTACCGAGGTGTTGCTCCATGTGGCGTCTTTTACGAAATGTTTGCATTGCTTATTTTGTCAATGCTTTACAATCGTACAGAAGAAACCCTTCCTGATGAGCAACACGGCTTTCTCCCGGGACGAAGAACTCGGCTAAATTTGTGCTGGAACATATGGAGCAGTGGCAGAACCGGAGCGTAAGGACATAATCCGACAGCCTGTACGCCTATTATTGCGCAAGGTAACGCTGCAAACCTATTTCTGTGTGTTATGTACATAGCAGATTTCTAAAAGGCCCGCAAGGTGAAACCAGACAATTTGATAATACTCGCAAAGTTAGGAAAGTGTTTCCAGCCTCATTTGGGTACGACCAAAATAGTGTGCAGATAATAACTGGCGTCAATAAAGGCGTGTAACATGTCAAGTGTGCTATGCCGGTACGGAAGCATCCCACAGTGATGGCAGTGATCTGGCACCAGTGGGGTATAATGCTCGACTACATTCGTGCCGGCCCTCGACTGGACATAACAGGGGCTGCGCCACGAGGCACGTTGGCTTGAAGTCAGAGAAGCTTCTGCTGCTAAGGAATGTAGCTGTGTCGAACTGTAGGGTAGAACATACACACCCTGTATGTTCCGACACAGCGCGTTTCAAAGAGGTATGTAGGAGATCCGAGACTGAGAGGAGGAACGGTCGCATGTAGTTAAATACTGAATGGGCACGCCAACAACAACAACAGCAAACAACGTACCACTCCAACATCGTTAGCTTTTGGGACGTTAGGGCCTGGATGTCTCATGACGGAATTATCGCCTAATCGCACCTGCGCCACGCTGACCAACGCCCCAACAAATACAAGATCGGGCGAGTTTCTTCGAGCAAAGGAACTCAACTTTGATCCAACGAGCCACCACCAGCCAGTGGTGGTGGTGGTGGTGGTAGGGTTGTTGGCGAATTGAGCCGGTCCCTGGTTTGTTGGCGACACTGATGGCGACTGACCCCCTGGCGACTGATGTAGAACAATGTCTGCAGAATAATTGCAACGACTGTCAACATGGTAAACTACGTTTGCCGACGAGTTGTGTCTGTCCTCGTCTGCATGTACGTATCTATGCATATGTGGGCGATGCAACACATCCTAAACAGCCCCTTGGCCCCAACTGATAATCTTGGCTGACCGGGCTGGTTTATTTGAGATCGATGGAAAGATTGGCCCTACTGTTTTGTGTTTGCATCTGTGTCGCTGTGTGTGTATGTTGGTGTCAGCCGCCTTTCCATTTTGTTCGTGTGTCCAGGGATCAAGTGGATCGTATGTCAAAAGAGGTCGGTTTTCTGAGAGCTGTGCAAGGCTGCATCATCGACTCTTGTTGCCAAAAAAACTTGCATATATTCCCGTAGCCTTGGGCCGGCGGCCCTAACGATGTAGGTCAAAGCAGGTTCTGCTACTCTCCTGTTTACAGGTTACTTAATCATAGATGATAGGAAGATATGTTAGCTCTGGTTACGAACTCTCTGGTTACGGAGATTCGGACAACGTAACTTGTTGCAGGCGTCCGCACGCCCCTCTTAAGAACAACGTTTATATATTTCGAAGCTATTAGTCTCGAAAAAACATTGTCAAACTGTGATTCGGTGGCTTTCTATGTTCATGTACAGAATGCTTTCCTTTGAAAAACAACAAAAACGTTGACTATAGGGTACTGCTTTAATTTGCGTTTATTTAAAATCTGACGAGCGACGGTTTTTGTTAGTACGTCCTCAACTGGCCATTCGCCATGCAGGGGCATCGTATTGACCTTGTCAGATGTTGTATGTTTAAAATTTATCTAGCAGCCCTGCATGCTTAAGTTTATGTGCATTTTGATGTGGCTTTCTCTTAAGGGACAGCAAATGAGGAACTAGGAACATTTTCCGGTAGAGCCTGGAGGGAATAGGGAGATTGGAAATGCACTCACCCCTCCATTCTTCTCAATTGATTCTCTCTCCTGACGTATCAGGAGATTCACCGTTTTCAAAACGAGACCCATTATTATTTTCTCTACGCTACACTGATTCTCCTACGCTTGCAAATGGAGCTGAAAATAATGAAAATTACTATGGAAAGCGCCCTCCCTGAATCACCTTAATAGCCATCAGGACCGTCATTACCCCACCTTAACAGCCATACGTGCCCTTTGTAGCGGTTCTAGTTGCTCACATTCCTGATGTATTAACCTTGTGTGCTTGAGCAACATAAGGTTAATTTATCATGTTACCAAGAGACACCAACGAAAGTAACAATTCTGATCAGATAGCATTCGACTAATTGCGATTACCAACTTCACCCTTTCCAATTCTAGCTGTGCGTCAAGAACCAATGAGCTAGGCTTGTGGAGATCTTTTATTTATTAGCAGACGTAGATCATGTCACTCGGGAGGTGGTTACCTATATGATGACCTCGGCGGACGCGTTGAGGGCGGCAACGAACCTGTTCAACGTCAATATAGACGCTCGCTCCAGACAGCCAAGGAGACCGCTGAGCACGAGGAAAGGCTCGCGAGACGCCTTCGGGAGAGCGGCCGAAACGAGAAAGCTGTAAAAGTGGGAATGTCAGGGGACGTGCAGCCAGCCTCTCTCAAGGTCTTGACGCACCCCCTCAGGACGGTCTGTGGTCTAGCAAAAGCCCTCCATGTGGCCGCATGTAGATATGCAGAAAAGTCGGCGAACAGAGCTGAATCAACGACAGTGACAGGGACGCACACCTGTCACGCAGGTCTCAAGTAACGCATGCGCACTCTGCATTCCCGGAGCCTTTCGGTCTGGCATCAGCGTCAAGCGTATTTATTCAACCTAAATTTAGCCTAGAGTTATATTACACAAAATCGACAGTCGTGGCGTGAGTATCATGGGCGCAGCCGTCGATACTCTCAATGCCTTCTGATTCGTTTCGACCGTAGATTTTGATTTTCTCAATATTCTAAAGGTAAGTAGATATTTTTCAGAATTATGCATATTGCAAGCCGAAACAAGCTACAAATAAATCAAAGTGTTTACAAATCACGTTACCGTTGTAACGGAGTGCTGCAGGGGCTACTGTGTTGTTCTTAAGTAGTTGATGACGTCAAGGTTGATAAGATAAGTGTACATCTACATGAAGCATAATGGAAATACCCATTCATGCTAGTGCAATAGAAAGGGTCTGTTTTGCCTACAACAGAGGTCGTATATACCTTCTTGTAGCAGCATTCGAGATATTGTAGATATCACACTGGATCATAATATTTTTGTTTATTAATCGTTGCAGACTAGCCTTGACCAGTAGCACGAGTATAGAGTATAGAGTTATATATATATATATATATATATATAGAGTTATATATATATATATATTTGCATGCATGTGCGTCTCGTCAACACTTGACGCATAGCGACTTGGTGATTGATGTACTGTACAGGTTGTAATCGGCGCAGCTGTATCGCAAGCGATACAAATAGAATCGACTTTCCTTCCGTCATGAATCTTAGATGACAAATCGCCTGACGTATAAGTGTTCAGGCCTATATGTAAGATCAGGTTTCGCTAACGAGCATTTTTCAAGGAAAACAAGATCGTACTAACAGTCGTCAACAAAGAGCCACATCGAAGCTTCCTGCACGTGACAGGCGGCAGGCTTTATTGCCGATAACAAACGTACTGTGGTTTATATTAATTATTTACAGAGGATCATTAACAGAGGAGATCGCCGAATAGGATTCTGCCGGTCTCCCGCTCTGAAACGTTTCACTACTTAGTTCAGCCGCCAAAAATGATAGATATTTTATATTTGGTAGCTTTTTATTTACAGCCGTCCTGTGCGTAGCGTATATACTCGAACATATATGGTGCAATTAACGGATTTGCCGTTAACATATATGGTGCAATTAACGGATTTGCCGTTAACATATACATAGTGTGTGCAAAACGTATCGCGACTTTTGTGTTTTTTTCAAAAATTATTCATTTATTCATGAATATCTATTTTGTCCCCTTCAAAGTAATCCCCATGAGATATTATACACTTGTGCCAACGGTTTTTCCAATCTTCGAAGCACTTCAAAAAACCATTTTTTTTTATCTTGTTCAGCTCCTCCTTCGATGCCGTCTTATCTCGTCAAGCGTAGCGTAACGTCGTCCTTTCATGGGCCTCTTCAGTTTAGGGAACAAGAAAAAGTCACAGGGGGCCAGATCTGGGGAATACGGTGGCTGCGGCATCATTAGTGTGTTGTTTTTGGCCAAAAACTCGCGCACAAGCAACGATGTGTGAGCAGGGGCGTTATCGTGGTGCAAAAGCCAATTTTTGTTCTTCCACAAATCCGGGCGTTTCTGGCGGATTGCTTCGCGCAAATTGCGCATAACTTGCAGGTAATATTCCTTATTGACCGTTCTACCCTGTGGCAAGAACTCATGATGCACCACGCCCCTGCAATCGAAGCAAACTGTCAGCAAAACTTTCACATTCGACCGAACTTGGCGCGCTTTTTTCGGTCTTGGTTCGTGCGGCAGCTTCCATTGAGATGATTGAGCTTTGGTTTCCACGTCATAACCATAAAGCCACGATTCGTCACCAGTTATGACCCTCTGGAGCAAATTTGGGTCGTCGCGGACAGAGTCCAACATCTCATTAGCAATGTTCATGCGATGCTGTTTTTGGTCGCAATTGAGCAATTTTGGTACGAATTTCGCGGCGACCCGTCTCATGCCCAAATCATTGATAAAAATCGAATGGCACGAGCCAATCGATATGTTTAGGTCCTCAGCAACTTCTCTAACGGTGATTCGACGATTGGCCAATACCATTTTCTCCACTTCATTAATTTTTTCGTCTGTTGTTGAAGTGCTCGGGCGTCCGGCACGCTCTTCGTCGTTCACATCTTCTCGGCCTTCTGAGAACATTTTGTACCACCGATAAACGTTGCTTCGGTCCAAGGTAGCTTCTCCGTATGCCACAGTCAACATTCGGAATGCATCCGCGCACTTAATTTCGTTTTTCACACAAAATTTGATACAGGTTCTTTGATCCATTTTTTTGAATAGGTAAAAATCGAAGACGATCCAAAACACGTGCAAGCAAAGCAGCTGTCAACAATTAAGTGAACATTCAAAATGGCCAAGCTTGTCGGCATAAGTGAGAGACATGAGTACCAACATAACGCCACAAAAAATCGAAATTCGAATATACGTAACCCGCGAAAATTCAAAAGTCGCGATACGTTTTGAACACACCTCGTATGCTGCAATTAACAGATTATCCTGCCTAATACATACCGGTCTTAGGTATGTTTTTTTTTTATTCCAGAGAACAAAATCTATTATTATTATTATTATTATGGCGTCTGCCACGCCGTCCTCGTCTGCTGCGCTGGCGGCGTTGTCTGCCATGGCGGCGGAGGGTTGCCGCACGATGCGGTCACGTTTAGAGTTGTTGTCCGATACACCTAAGCCCGACGTGCGCTGCACGTCGCCGGTAAGACCGGCGCCCGTCTATGGCGCAGGCGATGCTGCTGTTCGACCGATAGAACAGCTTCGCCCAGCTGTCAACGACACAACGATGGCGGAGACAATGGCTGCTGAGGCCATACCAGGTGTCTCAGTTGCGCCAAAACCGGCTGTCAAACGGGCCCGAGCTGCCTCAGACACGAAGGACTCTTCTATCAGTGCGGGGGTTTCACGGAGCGCCGGTGACACGGCAAATGATGACGGCTTTGTGACAATTGTGAACAATAAGTCGGCTAGACGGGTGCTTAAAGCTGAAGCGGAACTCTCGCGTTTCCGTGAATCGGTTGACAATGGCGCCGGTCCAATTTATACAGTGCGATTTCTGCCACAGGATTTGACGGCTTTGTCGTCCGAAGCCCCCAACTAGCAGCAGCAGAGCCAGCGTCCGGAATTATCGGCTGAACAACTGATAAAGTGTTCAAGGCGCTCCATGACCTTGTGCCGGCGGCAACGTTGGGAGGGGGTCCCAAAGGGATAACGGCCACGGTCTCCACGATCTCGGCCGCAAGTGATTTGGTGTCACTCAAGGTATTAGGAGGGGTGACGGTCGTGAGACTATGTTCCTCAATGGATCAGTTTTGGGGCGTTATCAAAGACGTCAACCCGGCCTTTTCTGACGAGTGCCTTCTATCCGAGCTTGCCTCGTACGGCGCGGTAAAAATAAGGAGGGACAAGAGGCCTGGGTGGAAAGATAAGCAGAGTAATCGAGTGCCGTCTAGCAGGATACACGTTCTGTTCAAAAGGACACCACCTACTAAGGTCTTTATTGTGTGGAGGGATCACGATGTAACGGTCGAAGCATCGTCGCCGATTGTTTGCTTCAATTGCCAACGTACTGGCCACACGGCAACTCGTTGCACTTCGCGCCCGTGCGTCTAGAAGATGTGGTGCGCACGACCATCTTGCCGCATCATGTCGAAATCGCGCTGGCTGCGTTGACTGCAGGGACCCTCACCCTAGAGGAGACTCGTCTTGCCCCGTTTGCGCGTTAGCTCGCGAGAAAAGCAAGGCCCTGCTTGGGTCGCGTATGCTCAACATTGCTGCAGTTGTCGGCGCCGGCAGCCACCCTTGTTCACCGCCCTCGGACGCGGCGGCGGTACGCCGTTTGGTGATTCCAGTCTCTTCGGGCGTGGCCCCGGAACCTTCGGACAGCGCCCGTTGAGGTCGTGCTCCCTCCCTTTCCGGCCGATCCCTGCCCCCCGGAAGTCTTTGCTTCGTTCGAAGACGCCGCCATTTATTGAAATGGAGCCCCCTAAACAAGTGGAACGAGTAACGGACGCTGCTCACCGCCCTCCCAAACGCCGTCGCCAATTGGTTACGAGTAGATCCGTCCCGCGCGGTCGCGTCGTCCCCCAGGGTCGCGCCGTCCCCCGCGTTCGGTCGCGCTTGCCTAAGTCGACAGACGAACTTTGACCTTGGTTCTTTGTCCAAGGCCGCATCACTGCTCGCACGTACCAACCCGAAGCTAGCAGACACGCTTCGAGGCATCGTTAACGCACTGCGTCCGCTGCTAGCTCTGGCGCCGTTGCTGCAAGGTCTGGTGTCCTCCGCACCCACTTCCCAATGACGGACTCTGGCTCAGCTTTCTATCCCCCTCCCCAGAGCGCTTCAGTAGCAGGTGACCCCTCTATAAGGGTTACTTGTCCCAGATGCGGCCGGGACTTCACCCGCCGCGGTCCTCTCCATTCATCAAGCTAGATGCCGTTCCACGTCTGCGACTGCCGCTCCGTCTCCGACTGTATCCTCCGCGTCAACACTCCCGTCGTAGCCGAGACAGCCGCTGGTCGACAGGCTCAGCATTGCGACCCAGCAATCAAGGGTGATGCGCGTGGTTCCCCGGGCGGTGAGGCCTTTGGTTGCCGAGCCCCTTTGTGACGTCCTCGACCTTGTGGCGGCCAAAAACGACCTCCCCTCGTGGGAGTCGCTTCTGTCATTCGCTTATGTGGTCCTTCAACTGCCACTTCGCACCTTGTCGTCAATCTCTTTGGCAGCGACTGTCCGATCGAACCTCCGTGCATTTCGCGATGGCTGGCGTTTTGAGTATCGCGTAGGAGGTATTAGAAGAGCCAGAACGGACCCGTGCGACTCGCCTGAGGACTCGGCACGCCGCGTTTCGAGCAAGCTATCTGAGGGAGACGTTTCCGGGGCGGCCCGACAATTATGCTCTACCGATTAATTTGCCTCGGGGGACGGCGTCCTAGCTTCGCTTGCCACCAAGCACCCACCTGCTCCGCCGCACTTGGCTTTTCCTGCCCCTCCTGACTCGATGACGCAGCATCAAACCTCTGTCGATGACGTCTTGGGAGCTGTAGCCGGCTTTCCGGCCAGTTCGTCCGCTGGTCCTGACGGTCTCCGCCCGCGCCATCTAAAGGATCTCCTTTCCCCCGGGATCGGACCGGTGGCCGGGAGACTGGCCGCATCACTTGCCAGAGTGATGAACGTCCTGAGATGGGACCGATTGCCGGCTGCGGTCAGGGCGATCGTGTTCGGCGCCAACCTATTCTCACTGCGCAAAAAGGACGCATCAATTCGCCCCATTGCCTGCTCTCTTACGTTAAGGATAATCGCAGCAAAGATAGCCTGCCGCGAGGCCAAAGAACTTATTATGGAACAACTTGGCCCGCACCAGCTGGAAAATGGCATGGCGGGCGGAACGGAGACTGCCGTACATGCAGCAAGAGCCTTTATGCAATTAAGTCCCCCCGGAACGGCACTCCTGAAGTTGGATTTTCGCAATGCATTCAATACCATCCGTAGGGATTCACCTCCTTTGTGCGGTTCGGGATACAGTCCCGGAACTCTTCACCTTAGTAGAACACGCGTACAAAGAGCCATCCGTCATGTTGTTTGGCGCCGAGACGTTATTTTCGGCATCGGGCATACAGCAGGGGGACCCCTTGGGACCGGCCCTATTCAGCCTGGGGATACGTGAGCTGGTTAACTCCGTTCAAGTGCCATTCAACGCTTGGTACCTAGACGATGGCACACTTGGTGGACTTGCTCGATGAGGTGCGCAGAGTCCTTGCTTTCGAGGCAGTCAGTGGTCTGGTGCTGAACACGACCAAATGCGAGGTGTTTGCTCCGGGGACAGACCCAGACGACCCCTCATTGAGGGCCTTGCTCGAGCTGCTACCGGGGTGTAGAGTCGTGGCTGACTACGAAATAAACCTTCTTGGCGCACCGATTCTGCCCTCTGCGTTGCCGGGATAACTCGACCCCTTGATGGACAGATTGTGGGCAATGCAGGAACGTCTTCCGCTCGTTAGAGCCCACCAAGGACTCTACCTGCTTTGCTCGCCGTTCTCCGCGTGCCGCATCGTACATATTTTACGGTCCATAGACTGCTCAGGTGATTTGAACCATCTTCTCCAACCATTCGACGACCAGGTGGTGGAGGCCCTACAGACGGTGCTGAGTCTAAACTTACGACCACGAGAGGTGCGCCAGGCGGCACTCCCCACGTCCATGGGCGGCCTTGGTCTCCCCTCGGCTCGATCCTTGGCGGGCCCGGCCGTGGCTGCCTCGATGCATGCTACGTCGGAAAATGTCCAGCGCCTGCTCCCGCCGGCGGCCCAGGCAATGTTCGAGGCGGCTCGTGACGATATAGCGACTGGACTTCAAGCTTCATCGCCTGGTCCCGATAGACTAGCCTGCCAGGGGGCCTGGGCCGAGAAGGCCCACGAAGCTTCGCTTAGTTCGCTGCTTGAAGAATGCGGGAATGACCAGGACAAGGCACGCCTTCTAGCTGTCGTTCGCCCAGGAGCAGACGACTGGTTGCAGGGACTACCCGCTGACTCACTGGGTACCCGCCTTGATGACCAATCCACCCGGATTTGCGTTGGCCT